>JACJUM010002496.1:4803576-4846340 GCA_020976665.1 Heortia vitessoides
AACATAATCCACTGACAGCCTGAACACTTGAAATATAAACATATGTAAAATAATAGAATTCACAAATATATTAAAAATATATTTGCTTTGCCTTACCTGACTGATTTTATGTTGTGACAACTTTAGCTACAAGTGCACTAAAATCCGGAAAATATAAAGATTTTTAAACATAATCCACTGACAGCCTGAACACTTAAAATATAAACATATGTAGAATAATAGAAATCGCAGATATATTAAAAAATATATTTGCATTGCCTTACCTGACTGATTTCATGTTGTGACAGCTTCAGCTACAAGTGCGCTATAATCCGGAAAATACAGTTTCTCAACTTAATACACTGACAGCCCGAACACTGTGTACATGGCTTCGCAATAAATTGCACAAGTTTCAAAACTTGTTCACTTGAATAAATTACTCGTTTATTCAGCTCATGTCCTTTCCCACTCTTCGAGCTATGAAAGTGAAACTGTTGAAACTTTCACCGATTACTGCGACCCTTCTGAGCGGAATTGCCTCTTTGGATGCGAAAGCGCGTGATATGGGGCGGTTTGTCTTAGGAATGTTACAGAAACAGTTAATTTGAGTGAAATTTTGTTCTATGTCAGTTGGATCATATTTGGTCAATAATCAGTCTGTTCTAATTTAAAAATCTGTTTTAATTTAAAAACTTGTAAAATAAAATTAATCATTATCACTGCAGTCATAAAAAGTCTCCTAATAAAGGGGGAATTAGGCCATAATTGACGTGGTGAAAAAGTGCGCAATAAATAATTATTACTTTTAAAAATTCCACTTGATTCAGGTTTGACTCAAAATTATCCGATATCTTAGTAGAAAAAAAAAATTAAACTCTTGTATCAACGATTAGTAAATAAATAAATAAACTAATAAGACAGCATACGAAGCATTTGTGCCTCACACACTCACCTATTTTTATCGACAAATAGAAGTGTTCGCTTATACGCTATTACTGTATTTCAGTTTGAGGAGATGGCAGTGAAATTACAAAGTAATGTGTCATAATATCCACATATCACAAGTTCAGCAACGCGTTAGTGACATCCTTGTGATATTACGAGCGTCTATAGGCTGCAGTGATGCTTACTATCACGCATACTTTGAGCTTGATTGTCAACTTGGTGTAATCAAAAATTGCTACCTTTTGTACTCGACTATGTAGGTTTTGTGATCAATGTTCAACAAATGTTCATAATATTACTAGGTAATTTGACATAATATATTCACATATTTATAATACAAGTCACATCGACACAATTTAGAAGCGAGCAAGTGATTGAAACTTTGATCAATATTTTTTAATCGTATAGTGCAGTTAAAGATTCCTATCGAGTTAAGAAAACTTAAATGTTATGATTAAAATGTTAACACAGTAACACTATTAGGTAACAGGCTTTCGTCCTCATTACGCCCCGAATCTGAGCTAGCAGATAGCGACGTAAGCAAATTGCTATAGGAATCTCATTAATTAGTGAGCCGAACACCTTGTTCAGTTCATAATGACTTGTAATAAATCAATTTTGTCGGGCTTAAGGCCAAGATGTTTGCTTGGGTCCCACTCAATCATTGCCCTCAAGTTTGACCACCCGATAGTCGAGGCGACCCCAGGGATATTGATGGGCATAAGTTAAACAATGTACTTTGATAATCTGTGCCAGTTGAAGATAAACCCGTTGGTTTCACTATATAACATGGTGTTAGATACCAGACGTAAGTTTTCGTTAGCGTCAAGATGCGTAAACAGCCTGTATTTTGTTTAAAAGTCAAGTTAAAAACAATGTTTTATATATTTGGGAAAAACTAACTTATTTAGAGTAATGATTTTTTAAACTAGAAAACCTTGTTATTCTTTCCATTTCGTTCAGTTCATCTCATCTTTAAAAACGATTAGGTACGTGTATTTTCTGGTAGGAAACAAAGAATTATGCGAAAATTGTGTGTGAGCTCACGTGAGTTCTATTCTTAATATTTTTATATGACGAGGTATCTCTAAATTTATGTATATTAAAATCGTCTTACCTTACCTTAAACTTGTTTATATAAATTTTTATATATTTACCTGTAACAAAATTAAGATATACAAGATTATACTTTGTAATGTTTTCTTGCATTTAATGTAGTATATGTAAGTAGTAAATAATATATATAAGTAATTATATAAACTATAGCCGTGGGGTATAGCCATGTAAAATAATACATCCCTATGAACCAGGTATCGTAAGAGGTGACTAATGTACTATGTGACTAGCGTAGCTCAAATATCGGATTGGACAGACGATTGAACTTTGTAAAGCTGCGCTCTGCGAGTGTCATAATGCCTACCTCATTATTAGTTTTTTTTTATTTATGTGTATTGCAGTATTTTCTGTTTTGCCCGATGGTTGACTAGTAGATAATGTTAATGATGATAATTAACATGCTTACACTTTCTTTGTGTGGAAAAAGTAAAAAAAAGTAAATGTCTGCCCAGCGAGTTTGACAATAATAGACGATACACACGGCTTATATCCAGCAATAGAAGTTTTAAGTAAAAATATAAAAAGATTTCTTTATTTCAGTTAAATCATTTGCATTTAAGTTGCAGGGGCTTCCCAAAATGTAGTCAAAAGACACTTGTATAGAGAATCGCTCATCCCACGTAAACAACTTTTCGATTTACATAAAATATTTAACAATAAAAAGATCCGGAATAATAATATTTCCTTGAGATACTTCACACGGGTATGTGTGTGTGTGTGTTTCTTTGTGTGGGTGTAAGTGTGTCTATGTGCGGTGAAGTGTACTGTAAGTTCAATAAAATCCTCATGCAACATACTTCATTGTCTCAAGTAGAAAAATTGAGTATAAACAGTAAATTGACTGATTTTATACTCAAACTTATTAGTCCTAACCAGTAAAGATAAATGATTCTGAAACAAATTCACCCAACTTAAAGTAACCGAATCATGATTGAGAATTTCCGTAGAAGTTATTCAATAGCAGTATTATTACAACGAAAATATATGTAAGAATAAATTTTCTATGCGGTACTGGTAAAGTAGAACAGTACTTCCCCTTTGTACAAGGTATCTTTAAAGGCGAAGATTGCGGTATACCCACTGGAACCAGTATAGCTCAAATGTAACAGGGCGGGAATGGACAGTAGCTTTCCCGTCGTGAAGCTACGCTCTGCGATTACCACAACGCTTAGCAAGCACGGCAATTATGGGCAAATTCCCTCTTCCTTGGGAAGGTCTATGTTTATGTATGATTACAATAAACAAACCAGTACTAGGTATTGTTTTAGTCCAGTGGATTGGAAATTAAAAATAAACGTCAAATTATGAGGTATACAATCTATGTAGACTTGCAAGAAGCAGCAGTAGACGACTTAATTATGATAATGATAAATGTGCAAATATTAAGTAAATTAATTTCTTTTAACGATTGCACTTATCTCATTGCTAAGGGTCACCAGGGTTCTGTCTGGTGAAGGATTTACCATATTTATGAAGTCAAACCCAGCTTCCGTTGAATATTAAGCAATGCCCAAACAATTTTTTCCTGAAACGCTGTCTCCGTACTTTATTTACTGATGCTGCTTCTCTAACTTTATAACCCTATTTCTAATGTACGTTATTTTATGTATATATATATAGATATATATATATTTTTTTCGTTTATTTATACAAATATGTATGCCACGTTTATTTATTTTGTATATATATTGCCTGCACCAATATATATATATATATTTTTTTCAGTTTTGTGTAATGGTTGACTGGGAGATAATGCCATCTGGCATTAAGTCCGCCATTTATAACATTTTGTGCAATAAAGTTAAATAAATAAATAAATAAAACCCAATATCCCAATAGGTAATGTTCCTATCTTGACTCCCAAACGACGTAGGCTTGATTACCACCCATAAATAAATTTGTTCTTTGTCTTAGTGATATGTGTATTTAAGTAGAAGACTAGAGATAGACTTTTAGTCAAAGGTTGTCTGCATTGGTACCTAACTCTCGCCTATATTTACCGCCAAATAGCAGTGTTCGCATTACTGTATTCCGGTTGGAAGGCTGAGAAAAATATTGAAATTACTGGGTAAATGTGACAATATATATTTAGTTCACAAGATTGGCGATACGCTAGTGATATCTTTGTGATGACACGAGTGTCAATAGGCTGCAGTCACGTTCACTCAAGAGGATCGTATGCTCGTTTGCTGACTTTTTATAATAAACAAAACAATAAAGTATTATAAATATTATCTGTCAGATATCCGTAATATACGCTCAGTAACTACGTATCTCGGAGCTAGGTTAATGTATAAGATGTTGTAAGAATTTATTTCTGTTATTATGACATCCACATCCATTAGATTCAAGCAATCTTGAGTTGCAGTTAAATTGTTTGTTTGTCCCAACCTTTATGTTGTGCAAAATAAATATTTTCAACAGAGTGAGGTCAAAATAAAATACGTTCCCATATAAAATATAGCTCTGTTTACATTATATTGTTCTCGCAGAAGGATTTTAATGTTATATGAAGATTTATATTAGACTTGGGAATACAGAAAACTGCACAAAGCCAGTTGTGTAGAACGGAGGAGATGTTTTATTTCGTGTATGTCACGGAACAAATTGTATTACAGATTTCTACGAGATAGTACAATAAATGCTGTGCTGTAACGTTCAAAGATAAGGGATATGTTATTTGCGGGTAACTCCTTTAAAATTTTCGCACAATGTTCAAGTTTGTAGCGGACTACCTAACATTTGAATATGAATTATTAGGATGATTCGCGTTCACCGAATAGAATACATAGAAAGATGAGATGCTATTAAATAGATTTCCTATTTACATGCTTGGCAGAATTGCCTCAGTTCCGTTAACTTAAAAAAAAATTGTAAAGAAACATGCGGTTTGTAAACTGGTATGCCACAGCCTATAGATTGAGATTTTAATAATCCCACTGGTGGCATCAATGACTATCACTAAATAAATGTTATTGTAGTACACATATAACAAAATGCAACAGACTGGAATCCTCTTAATGTAAGTAAAATTCAATATTTAGCCATAAGACGTCCACTGCTGGACATAGGCCTCCCCAAGTAATTTCCTATTTTGGTGGACGGTTGTATGCGTATGTTGTGTCCAGTGCGATCCTGCGATTTTAGTCAGATCGTCTGTTCATCTTCCGGGTGGACGCCCTACGCTGCGCTTGCTGGTACGTGGTCTCCGTTCCAGAACCTTACAACTCCATCGGTCATCGGTTCTGTGCACCAAATGCTCTGCCCACTGCCACTTTAACTTTCTAATACGCCGGGCAACGTCGGTAATTTTGGTTCTGTTACGAATCTCTTCATTCCTGATTCGATCGAGCAAAGAGACACCGAGTATTGACCTCTCCATAGCTTGTTGAATTATTTTGAGTTGGTTTAGAAGGATAATGGTAAGAGACCACGTTTCGCTGCCATAGGTAAGTAATATAAGTTCGTTACGTATGAAATTAGCATTTTATCGTTGACCACTTTGATCTGAAATATCTCCTCTTTGGTTGAGAATTCCAAATTCAAATTTATATATTCATTTAGCAGCTACTTTTGAGATTTGAAAACAGTTATTCATTTGTTGTTTTCCTCATTGTTTTTTTCTGTGGTGTCGCTCAATGGAAAATATGAAACATCAGTATATTTACGAGTGCGAGTTCTACTTTGGCACCAGTGCTGCAGAAACAGCTCGAAGGATATATATGTTTACGGTGCTGGTGTCGAAAAAAGAAAGCACGGAACGAAATTGGTTTTAACGTATTCATTCTATAAATTTCAACTTTCTTTCGTGGACTGCAGTCTTACGTCCTTCAAAGAGTTTGTTGATTCTCGCCCCCATTGTTCTTTTAGTTAAGGAATTAATGAACCACCTATGAGATTGCAAAAATTAATAGATAACAACTGCATACTTTAAATAATTTAAGAAAGAATAACTTCATATTCCTCCCGTACAAAACGCCAATTTCATTTGTAAGAACATAATAATGTAGTACACGTATGCCAGAAATGAAAAAGTAAGAATTCTGGAGAATTTATTAATCAGACAGTTATTGTAAATACACTTTTCACGCGTATGCGTGCGGACTGGAGACATTTCTCTAAATTGTAGTAGTATTAATAAGAACTACCCTTTAAAATATTACTGAAACACTAACTGAATAAGAGAGTAGCTTCATACTTCTTACGTATCCCATGTCTTAACTCTGCTATAAATTATCTAATTTGCAAAGCTCTGAGCTGGAGCGGTACATTTGAATTAAGTAAATGCATATTTTTTTTACATTTTCGAGTTCGCTCTTCATAGTAGAGTTCGTAACGGGTTTCACATTTTAAAGTTCATAATTTATTTACTTACAGCAACCGTTTTTAAGAAGGACAGAATTATTTTAAATATAAATACAGCTAGATAGTAACTGCATACAAAACTATTCAACAATAGACTTTATTAGGACTCTATAACTCAAAAAGAAACAGATAGAACCTTTACCGGATCACTTGGGGTCTTATGCATCCTCTTCCCTCTTTTATCTCCAGAAGATGTACAGGTGTCGAGTTCAAATTTAACCTTACACTCAAATCAAAAGCCTCTTTAAACTGTGAAAATTAAAATTTTAAGGCAACCTAAGAAAAATAAATCGCGGTCTCAGTCCGCATACAATAATAATTAGAAATCGGTTTTTTATTTAACAAAAATGCTACAAGATTTATTACAATCCAGGTGATCTATAACCAATTAACAATCGGACCGCAGTAGGGTCTCAAATGATATTAATTGGTGGTTCTTGATTTAACATGAAAAGGTTCATTAAATACCAGTACCCAATAGCTCCCTGAACTCTGCCACTTTATCAAATTAGTTAACTTCGTCTACTTGAAAGTCGAACTTATTAATGCTCATCTATTTCACTAGGGTGGGGCAATTTATTTTTTACTAAGATGAAAATATTTCTTTTATTTACTATCTTTTTCCCTGTGGCTTTGCCCGTGAGGTCTTTACATTAAATATCATCATTAAGGATCTCTTGTAGAAGAAGTCTATGTCTTTCCCTAACAGATAAACTGTGCAAAAAGTCGTGCCGAATTCATAAAGAATATAAACCTGATTAGTTTTAACAGAATACGAGAACAAATTAGGCGTAAAAAGTTACATCTGTGTTACTCCAGACTATCAATGATCCTTGTGTGAAATTGTATTCAGATTTGTTCAGCCGTCTCAAAAAGATACATCCTTAACAATAATAGCAAAGATACATCCTCATATCAACACAACTATACATTTATACGAATAAACTTTTAACATTTAATGTACAACGATTAGATGTACACAAAACAGAGATACAACAGCGAACTGGTCATCTTGTGTGTCAAATATTTGTATCATTATATTAGTAATTGTTCTTTGTCTGAATTTTAAATACATGTATTTAAGTATTATATTTGTGATTCCTCTATTGTCCGATATCTGTGGCACAAGTGCTTTAAGGGACATACTTCGTGCTCAAGAATGTATAAGTTGATATGTGAATTTATTCATTACATATATACAAATATAACTATTTGCGATAACAATAGCCTAAACAGATATTTCAATATTGTTTTATTAAATTTTTTCGACCAATTGTTAAATTTGTATAAGAATGTCCTGAATACATCATTCTATAAGTCTATCTATAATTGATATATTCTTAAGTCGCTGTAGCTCCAGTATGCTAGCCACTTATAAGCGGTTTCATTGGAATTATCTTGGGAAAGATCACTATGAAACTACTTTTATGGCCTCATAACGAGGTTAATTTAATTTTATAGATTGTAATTAATTTAGTTTACGTCCCCAATTGTGCGACTATTTTCAAGATGAAAACGATCATAAACTTCGTACAAAAGCCGTAAACGTTTTATTGAGTTTAGTTAGTAATTTCATATATTAAATATATATATCTAAAAGGAGCTAAGGGAGGATAAGCTGCTCGACAGCAGGTTGACATTTCAACGCAGGGCCTAAATTAGGGTTAGAAGCTTGAAATTTGCACAGGTTCCTTTCATAATTTAAGGTTATATATAATTTGTGAAAATTCACTATGTATGAAACTTTGCTGTATTTAAAGTTATTTGAATGAAAATCAATATAAAGATTCTTCATCAAAAGTTATGTAAAACGCGTGTAAAATTATTTAGGTTATAAGTGTCTATTAATGATTATTGCCGATATCCGTTATTGTGAATTCAAACAAATCAGAGTTTCATCATTATTATAAAAATATTTCAATTGTTTTCAGCAATATCAATGTTCACTTATAAATTATTTACATGAATAGTTCCCAGCGTAGAAAGTTCGAATATTATATGCCGACATTTTAATTTAGGGGTCAATAACCGATGGCTAATTGAAATTCCGTAACCACACAGCATTAATGACTGATCAATCAATCGATGTATCAAACGATGGTGGAGTAGTAAATCCAATAATGAATAAACAGGATTAAATTTCATGGCGTCTATCAAAACGCTTGGAGCAATCCATCAACTCGAGTCTAGTAATTAACTACATTAAAACAGTTAGGCGCTCGATTGAATCGTTTATAGCCTGTAAATTTAGTTCCAAATTTAGCTCAACGGCGTTAAAATCTTATATCCCTTTTGGCGGTATTATAATCCTTGTCAATAATTGATATTTTATACTGAGCTCGAGAGTTACTTTGCGTTGCTTCAATTTGCATATTAAAAACATGTCAAAATGGTTAAATTTAAAAAAAATATTGTAAAGTTGTTAATGAGTATAACTCTAATAGATGATGAAATATTGACAGATCCGATGGAGCAGATGGTAGTGATCCTATTTTATGTGCCAAGGGTTGTGGGTTCGATCCCCACCCAGGACAAATATTTACATGATAATGTGTTTTTTCTGTATGGGTGTTGAAAATATGTATTTAAGTATTATATCTGAAATTCCTCTATTGTCTAATGTCCATAACGCAAATGCGATAAGCGACTTACCACGGAGTCAGGTCAATGTATGAGATGTGTAAATGTACCTAACCTTTTTAGGATACTCGTAAAAAATAGTTATGTGATAATTACTGAGTTTAAGGTTAAAGTTATGTTGACAGGAAGGAAAAATAATTAATCTGAGTAAAGAATTAGGTAGGGTAATGAGAAGGTATAGAAAGCACATTAAATAACAATCATTATTACAAAATCTAGAAAGTATACATATATCAAATTTCTTATATACATAATGTCAAAGCCGATCAAAGTGTAGACTCACAAAATATCAAATATGACAATAACAGGTGTTAAACTAGCGTTTATCTAAATTATTAAAATTATGTTTGTCTTCATTTTAGGTTGATTTTATACAATTCGTTTCAAATGTGAAACCCTTGTTATGTCGTCATCAACACCATACCAGAAAATATAAATTCACTGCTGGACATAGACCTCCCCAAAAAAGGAGGAATTTTGCCCATAATTGCCGCGCTAGGCAAGCGTGTATGCAATCGCAGAGCGCAGCTTTTGCGACGGGGATGCTGCTTGCCATTCCCACCCTATTCATACGAGCTACATTGTCTTGGATGGATATACCGCCACCTGTCGGTTCTGGTACCTCAGTCGCCTCTGCACTTGGTACAGGGAGAGGTACTATTCTTCTTTGCCTGTACCTCACGGATAATGTAAACGATATTAATAACAAATTATGATATCAATTACCATAAGGCCAATGTAACTCGTGAGATGCCACTGCGTTGACATCTGTCATTGTAATCAAGCTTTATTTAAAGAAGTATAGTTTAGCTGAAGTGCAGGCAGTTAAATCATAAATTGCAGTGCAAACTTTCTCGCAACAGATGGCTGCTGCGTTTTACGGTGTGTAAAGTTTAGATTTTACTGCCTCCGAATGCCCATAAAGTGACACCTTAGGAACTTCTAACGACTCCACGAAAATTTTGATTCTTAACGATTTCTGGACAGATACTAAGAATATAGCTCTAAACTCTAACGTATGACTACCAAAAAGTATTGATGCTTGAACTTATAACGAGCCTGTGTTCTTAGCTACAATTATGTATTATAAGTACTCTTTATCGCCAAAAAAATAGCACATAGATTATTGATAGACTACTAGATGGTACTTTTTATCCCAAAAACATGTTCCCATGCGATAGATCTGGATTTTATTTTTCTCTATTATATCGGCATGCCATTTTTTTACCGTTTCTGGGAGCTATCAGTGAGCGACATGTATATCTTACCGTAATGATGGTGGATCCTCAGAACAGAGATATATAGTTAAAACTTCGCGGAAAAAGTCGCGGGCAGTAAGCTAGTAAGCAATAAGATATATCGGAAAAAAATAGAAATAGATAAAGCGGTGGTGGTGGAAAATAGACAAATATAAATTATTGTTTTTTTTTTATATTTGAATTACATAATTCCCACAACATCTCATACATTGACCTGACTCCGTGACATATCGCTTAAAGCACTTGTGTTACGGACATCAGACAACAGAGGAATCACAAATATTACTTAAATACATATATTAAATACCCAGACACAGAAAAAATACAAATATCATCATATAAATATTTGATTTGGGTGGGGATCAACCTTTAGCACAAAATATAGGATCACTACTATTTGAGCCATTGGACTATCAAAGAGAAAACAATAATCAGTGAGAAAACAAGGGGGTAATTTAATATCCCCCTGTCATCGATAGCAAAGTAATTTACGACAAAGATCTTCGCAAGAATTCAATTCACTTCTGCGAAAGTCTATTAAATAACTGTAATAACTCTAGGGAATGCAATCTCAAACCAAGCTTTTGCCAGTAGAAAGTTGTGAAAACGTGGAATTCACATCATAAAAAGTCAGTTGTTTTTATTTTTATTGCAATATAAGGGCTATAAGCACGTGGGTTGATGCTGATGGTGAAGATTTTGCGACAGTTATTTTTTGTAGGTATCCTAACAGACAGAGCCCAATACGACTCCTTCATCCTCTCTCTGTACGAGGTTTGCGTCTCTGTAAGCAACGTTTGAGCAACCGTAACCAACAGCTAGTACAATATCAATCCTTACAGATATACTCAAATGCAATGGGGCAAGAATGGGTGGCTGAATTCACATCGCAAAGTTGCACTCTACAATTGCCACTACGTCAGCCCAGCGCGGTAATAATAGGGCAAAGCCCTAAATTTATTATAAATTACATTTAAATGGTATTGGTATAAGTAATGGCCGTCTTGCAGCTGCTATGATGATATTCTATATATTTTCATTAATTTCCTCAGATAATATACCTTAACTTAGGTGTGTCTATTATTTAGGTTATTTTTATTCAGGTGGGGTTAGTATATAATAATAATAATTTTACGTAACATCTCATATATTGATCTGATTCCATGGCAAGTTGCTTAAACTTATAGTACGGACGCCAGTCAATAGAGGAATCATAATAAACTACTTAAATATATATATCTAACACCCATACACAAAAAAAACACAAATATCCTCATATATATGGTCTGGGTGGGAGTCAAGCCCACGACCCTTGGCGCACAAGATAGGATTACTACCACCTGCGCCATCAGGTCCGGCAAAATATATAGAATAGTACGAGTATATATAGGGCAGCGTAGGACGTCCAACGATATAGACAGATAAATTAATAATGTAATACTATTATAGATTCTAATTATTAGATCAGGTCGACAAACCAGCCTATGAAAATTCTTAATATTACAACGATATCACTAGCGCGTTGCGACCCTTGTGAAGTTGAAGATATTATGTCACATTACTCAGTAATTTCACTGCCTTTCTCACCATAAAAATAGTAACACAGCAATGCGAATACTACTATTAGACGATAGAAATAGCTGAAAGTTAGGTACCAATGACGATATTTATATGATAACCATCATTTTATCATGTCAGCCGTTTCAAGACTTGTTAAAATTGACTTTTATCCCACGAAAATTGTCATGCTTGGTTTACTGGTGCTGATGGGCCTCTCTTTTATCACTACATCTACCAGACTAGACAGGAAGATATTTTTTTCTCTGCTGGTACCTACTGACATATTGATCAATTTGTCATGTTTGACAGACGGTTACATTTAAAACAAAAATTTGCATTACTACATGGCAATAGTTGAGACATTGTACTAATTAATTATACACGAAGCGAACATTTTCCACCCCTATTCAGAAAATTTTGCTATATTATTAATCTAAAATTTGATATATTTAAAGCTAAAGTAGAGAAGACTAAAGCAATTTTTTTATACATTTTACCATCACAATCTTTATCATATTAACTACTGTAAGTCCACTGCTGGACATAGGCCTCCCCAAGAAAAGGGGACTTTTGCTCAAAATTGCCACGCAACGAAATTGTGTCGGTAATTGCAAAGCGCAGCTTTTTTAGCGGGTATGCTACGGCTCTTCTCCACCCCGTGCATTTGAACCACACTGATATCGATGAATGTATTGCCATCTACCGGTTCTGGTACATTAGTCGCCTCTCCGCCGTCATTAGACGACGGGGAAGCGGAGCTACTATTCTACTCTGTCGGTACCGCACGGCTTTATGTACACCAAATACATTAGATTTAATACAATAAAAAGAACACGCTACATAGTTTAACTGTATGCATTACACATTGATATACTTAAATGAACCACCGGACATCCACTATTTTTAATTATTAATTAATTCTGTTCAATAAATGGATATACACAAAATTATAATTATTTCTTGATCGTGTTACGCTAATTTGTTGAAGTGTGGTTAGGGTCAAATAGCAATGTATCCAGCTGTGGTTTTGTGGCCATTAAATTGTACTAATTTACATGGCATATTTTACAATAAATTAATGATAAATTAATTATAACATTCATCATTTCACAAATGAGCCATCTACTGTTGGACGTATACAGGTTTCTCTAAAAGCGTGATATATATTCTCACAAACCTTCGCTGGTTGATTGTGGTGGCAATCTGTACAACGATGTAACACGAAAATACTCCTCATTTTTCTTGTACTTATGTTACGCAGTTTCGAATTAATATACCGCCATCTGTCGGAACTGGTACTTCGGACGCCTCCTACGACAACTGTTACAGACTTAAGGTCTGTTGTAATCTGTTATGGCTAATATTACAAAGGAAAAAAATACGTAATTGGTGAATGGATTTTGATCAAATTTGGCATGTGGGTAGCGAAAAGCCTAGGAAAGAATCTAAACTACTTTTGATCACAGCATAACGAGAGTTTGGAGAGACGGGTAGAATATAAATAGAAACGACACACAAATGAAGTTGCAAAGGATAAACCTTGTATAAAATATAAATATAGTTAAAAAAATTCAAAAACACGGTTTAATGGTATTATTGCTATTGCGAAAAAAGCGTGGGGGGGGGGGCTCCACATCTTAAGTCAGTTCTTAAGAAGCTCCTCACGCTTTTTCCGCAACAATACCATTGAAACGTGTTTTTTTAGTTTTATGAACTATATTTTTGGTGCGTAATAAACTATCATTTTACTTTATACTTTTAGTCTTCTTGTTACTAAATGTCATTTCACAATATTTTCTGCAACCCTTTCATTTGAATGTTGCATTGGAGTCACGTGACTATTTTCTTGTATTCCTGATAGCAAACCCTTTTATTTAAAACCCATATCATGGAAGTGCATTTCAAACAGCCAGTTCGCCATCTTGGGGAGGCCACCAAATTGGATTTGTGATGACGTTTCTCAGCTAGGCATGTATTGTCATAAGAACTCAGAGCGTGTGCAAAATTTCCTCCTAATCAAAGACCGGAAGGTGGGTCAAATTAAGATTCCAAGATTTCTTACATAGTTACAAGTGAAGCTTATAAAAGCGTGTTAAAAACACTTTATGATAGTTGCTTATACGGGTACAGCATATATATTGTAATAAATTTTACCGACATTTCTTAATTTCATAGACCGTCTGGTACAAATTGCGGTACAAACCGGCGATAAGACCATCTATTGTGCCTAGACCGCAACACAGCACCTATATGCCTAAATTGCATACAATCTATAATTAATCTAAACAATTGTTTCATATTTGGCTGCCATCCAAATATGTGCATGATGCTTGAATTTTGCACATGCATTGCACATTATTGTGCAAAACTAGTGCGCTCTATGATGTGGTTGGCGCAACTGTAAATAATTCGCTAACCAGCGCACTAGGGTGTCAACACACGCTCTCACTACACACGCTATACTCTGCACAATGTAATATACATACAATAGTATGTAAGCACGTTTTTAACACTTTCAGCGAAGCACACATACATATAAGTACTATCGATGGTCAGAAATTCAATTGGCGTAAGGGTTATACAGGCAACAATTTTTTTTTATTTATTTATTTACGACTTTTAATTAAGTAGAAGAGGATGCAATTTCAAAAAAATTTGATGAAAACAGATTAAATATATTTAAAAATAGATTTTCAAATAATAAAATTATACCGAATGAATTGTTTTTATTTTCTTTAATGTTCTTTTTTCATTCATTGAATTTATGACCGTCAATATGAGACACTCAAATCCCAAATATATTTATTTAAGGATTACATATTGGAATACGATACGAACATCAATATTCATTAACGTCTAAAGACCTCGTACCGTATAGCATCAGTAAGTTTCAAAGACATACAGGTTTTTTTATTGATCTCTTTATATATAAAGTTTTGGTCGACGTCATCACTGCACGTTGTGACTTTATGATTTCATGTAAAAAGACGTATTAAGACATTGCTCCGCTGACAGTTTTAATAATTTCTTCTGCGATATTTGTTAAGTAGTGTTTTAAGGCAATTTTTGGTGTGAATTAACATAATTGTCAGTAACATATCAACCGTAGAAAGTCGTCTGCCGAACAAAGAGTAATTTTTACTCATAATTTCCGCGCGTCGTCCTGTTACATTTGCACTTAGGTATTTCTGGTGTCTATAGCACCATATATCAGTACAGCGCCATCTAAGACGTCTCTTACATCACCTGGACAAGGAGAAGGAGGGAAGTTATTTAACTCTGCTGGAACCTCATGACAAGCATATAAATAAACAAGCCGAGATTTACCCTCTTATTTATTCTTCTATGCTTACTCTTATGAAAAGACTGTATGCGAATGATGCAAACATTGTTATGCCAAATATGGCTAAAAATATTATGCAATTGAATTGGCTCCGAAAAATATTTATTTAATAAACATTTGAACACGAATCTGGGTATAAACAAATTGAGGCGGAACTTGGACTTGCATCTTTTTCTTTCCGAGTGGAGCATTATTGTTTACGAGACCTTAGTGGATGAGTGGAGCTTGAACCGTCATCCCTTGATACAACGCACAAGTGAATATATTTATAATACCCGATTCCGATCAAATATTCCGATGTCATAAAAACAATCTTTTTTCTATAATATAAATAATATATCTAAATAAACCCTGGTATAGTTACATCTATCAATAAACGCAATGAAAGGGAGTTGTTTCTAATAAAGTTGTCCGATTTAACCCGACACCTGCACGCTACGGAAACGCGTGGCCCGTAGCGTGAAAAATGCACCTCCATTAATGCGAGATTGTGTGAGGATCACTGCATGGGGTGCCGTGCGATTCATAGACTTGAGGAATATTTGTTGACATAGATACACCATTGACAATATCTTTATATATACACCTACACCTTTTTACACCTGTAATTACGTACAATAAAAATGTATATATTTGTGTACGTAATTATAGGTGTAAAAAAGATATACATTTATAGGCGTATACAGTATTTTAAAATATCTATTTAACTGAACAAAACGACAAAATATTTTATTTGAGAAACTAAATATAACTAACTTCTGTAGTTTAATAACAAATAAAGAAAATAGCAAATTCTAAATATAACGAGCGAGTAAAAAAGCTTTTACTAGCAGAGTAGTACTTCCCTGTATATAGTGCAAGCTCAAACGTGGGTGAGGATAGATAGTTAAACCCCCGTAGCGAAACTGCAATCTGTGATTATTACCACAGGTTTACGAGACAATTACGGGAAAATACAAAACATTGCCGTGGGGTGTTAGAGTAGAATAATTTTCCTCTGTAGCTGGTGTCCTGAGAGGCGACTGAGGTACCAATAGATATCCATACGAAACAGCATGAATCCAATCAAAAATATATGGATGAGTAGCAGAATTCAAATTGCGAAGCTACGCTCTGCGATTGCAATTACGCTTGCCAAGCGCGCGGCAAAATTCTTCCATTCTAACGGAGTTCTATGTGATGTCTATCAGTGGATATCCAATGGTTGCTATGACGACTTGCAGAAAGATAAATAACGATTAACAGAAAGAGTAAAATAGTACCTCCCCTAGTACCAATTGACAGACAACCATACATACTGCGCAGTGTAAGCGGCTCTGTAGCCTACAAACGTGAGCGTCACATCACAAAGGTACCACGAGCGTGTTGCCAATCTTGTGACCTGAAGATATTATGTTACATCACGCAGTTATGTGTCTGCTTGTCTAACCCCTAAACCCATATAGTATATATTCTATATTACAACAAAATATATTTTTAATATTTATTTGTTTGTTGGTTCTGAGGTTTTCACTGGCTGGCTAAAAGGTAAAGGATAAAGCTACGTTTATTTTAGAAGAGGAATTAGGACACAAAAGGACAGATGAGTCATTAATGATCTAATTACATAAAGCAAAAACTTTTTACCACTTTTTAAGGATGGACGTGACACAGTTAACATGTGGAAAATAAATATTTTACACTTTTAATGAAGACGCATCATACAGAATTTCATTCGAATAATTTCAGAGACAAAGTTTCATACTAACTTTGCATCCCCGTTTCACCCTTTCAGGGGGTGAATATTAAAAATAAATTATTGTTTCCGCACGTTATAAAATGAGCCTAATGTCAAGTGTGCATAATTTCAAGTTTCTAACCATTATAGTTTAGGCCCTGCGTATATATTAGTGATATATTAGTCAGTACCGCCGTTATTCAGAAACAATATACTTAAATGAAGTAAACATTAAATATCTACAGACTTTAGATATAATATTGTTTATAGTCTTATTGAATGTTAAATTTGTTTTCTAGTGTAAATGTCAATAACAAAATCGAACACACACTTTTATAACAAAAAAGGGAACTGTAATATGATCTTGAAATATATACAGTACAAGTATAATATATATTTATTATAAATAATAAAATTGGTCAGTAAGGAAGTAGTATTTTTTATGGGTTTTATGGTTCTAGAATCGATGTAATCATAGCAATAGTTAATATTATATATTTATTTATGTCACTAAGTCAGCAGACAAGCATGCAGTCCGATTGATGATTAACGTAATCCTATTGACGATTGTATCACTATAAACATATATTGGCTATCCAAGCGTCAAATACTCAATATTGTTAACCCTGTGAACTAAAGGCAGGCCAGTAATTTCACTGCCTTTCTCACCCTCCAAACCAGAACACAGCTATTTGGTTCAGACAATATTTGCAATAGGTCTAACGAGTCTAGCGCGGCAATTATGGGAAAAATCTCCCCTTTCTTTGGGAGGCCCATATCAGCAGTGGACTTCCAATGGATTGTATTTCGATGATAAAGATAGATAAATGTTGTATGAAGTCGTAGTTATATTGTAGATAAAATCCGATTCAAGATTAAAATAAAAACAAAATTAACGCGGTCTATTCGCAAGCAAGAGCTCGTCATTTAAAATTTAAACGAATATGAGATCAATATATCCAGAATTTAAATAATCTAGAGACCGTATATATCTGTTAATAAAATTTAATATTATCGATTTATAAATTATTATACATTTTGTTTTTTATATACATCAAAGGAAATTGACGGGTATATTGGAGATAGACTCGATGAATAGAGCCCAATCATTTCACCTGCCGGAATGGTTGGCTTTATTACGCTCAATGAGGGCCGAATTACCGGACCGTATTACCGCCATTGTGGGCCATTGATGCAGTTACTGAAATACGGTATTACTGCGTATTATATTTTGGTCACACTGCCCGATTATTGCAGTGTAAAATATTTAACGAATCGATGTGATTCATTTATTAAATAAAAGTTAAAAGCTATATATTATTTGACAAGCCTGATGGCGCAGATGCTAGTGTTCCTATCTTATGCGCCAAGAGTCGTTAGTTCGATATCTAGGACAAACATTTATAATGGAAAACCAACGTGATAGAATTTTTTTTATATATCAAGATATGAAGAACATATCAGTATAATTCAAAAAAAATATTTGAAATTGTTTAAATATTAGTAATAAATAATGAATTCTCACAACGTCTCATACATTGAACTTACTCCGAGATAAGACGATTAAATTACTTGTATTGCGGGCATCAAATCAAAGGAACACAAATTTAATACTTAAATACATCTTTAAGATCCAGTGGCAGAAAAAACACAAATATTGAACATCCCAGGAGGGAATCGAACCCTTTTGGCGCATAAAATGGGCTAGCCATGAGAACTCCTACCTTATAAAAAAGCCCTTCAAGATAACATCCCTATCCAATCTGAGGCTTGCTGCGTCAATTAAGATCTACCAAGATAGCATCAATACGGTATACATATTTGATAGACTATGAATACCGCTTTAACAACCTGTAACGTCATAAGTTAGTAACATCACAGCAATCACGTGACACAATTTGCTTTGGCAGCTAATGAAAAGTGTCTCAATTGACTTGGGTATCCTATTATCTTTTCCCACGGTAACCCACGCACTCAGGCCCAGCAGTCTCGCATTACGAGGACCGTGATCATATATTATTCCCGTACGCGCTGTTCCTGTTTTCAATTAGTGTTTCACTGAGTTATGGTGTTTCAAGCGGTGGCAATTATTTGTTAGAAACGTTCGCTTCGCTTTTTTTTCTCAAAGGGGAATGATCGCGTTGATCGTTTTTTTCTCTTGGCGTTTTTTGTTTGACGTGCTGCAGCTACAAGAGCTTTTTCATTTGCCGGGATTAATCAGTTTATAAGTTCAAATTCAGATCAATTTTTAATTTAAATATATGAAATGAAATAGGATTTTATTATTTTAAATTTTGAGGAGCATTGGAAAGCATCACCTGATTCAATTGCGTATTCACCTTTAGATTTACTGGATATTTCAATATTATAAACTCTTGAATTCTATTTATATATATAAATCAAAGAAGAAGCTGACTGACCGACTGACACACCAATGCAGGGTACAAATTATAAAAGTTAAAAGCTTGAAATTTAGCAGAGAGATTTCTTTTATTACGTAGGAGATCCCTAAGAAACGATTTTTGAAAATTAACCCTCTTGGTAGGTTTTTGAGGTAATTAAATAAAGTTCGGTATAATATCATCCCTTAGTGGAGAAAAAGAGGGATACAAGGTTAGTATGGAAGTTTCCCGTTTTTGAAGTTATTTGATTGAAATTCAGTATGAAGCTTATTTATTAAAAGACATGAAACACGAATAAAATCATTTTTAAGAAAATCGTCTCTTATCACTGCCTCTCTTACCTTTCAAAACGGAACACTGCTATTTGGTAGTAGAAATAGGAGAGAGTGAGGTACCTATGCAGGTGACCTTTTAATGAAATCTATCTCACGTAAGACCACGGTGTTAACCACTTATTAGTTATTACATACTTTCAATTTTCCGTGTTAAGCTAATTTTCCACAACCATTCAGAGCACAATAATTGGGCAGTGTGACCATAACATAATTCGCAGTAATACCGTATTTTAATAACTGCATCACCAGCCCACGATGGGGGTTATACGGTCCGGTAATTCGGCCCCCATTGGGCGTAATAAGGCCAACCATTTCAGCAGGTGGATTGATTTGGATGTATTCATCGAATTTTCTCTATTTCCGCCAATTATGTACCTACGTTAAGTATTGTACGAAGTCATATCATAATGAAAAAACCTATTTTTTTTATTTTAAGTAGTTTTTATTGTTTGTATCGTCTTTTCTCAGATATCTTGATTTTCCAAAATTAAGAATACCCTAAATTATCTCGTATAAATATATAAAAGGTAGACCTCTTGCAAAGATCGTCTGCATTAGTTTTAAACTCTCGCCTATTTCTACCCTTAAAAAGCTGTGTTCAAGTTGCTGTGTTCCGGTTTGAAGCGTGAGAGAGGCAATAAAAGTGGGTAAATGTGACATAGTATTTTCAGATCACAAAGATATCAATAGCGAAGCGTTGGATTGTTTGCTGACTCATAATATATTTATTATAAAAAGAAAGTTACTAACGTTCTTAGACCTCTAAACTAGCACTTTGTAAAAAATCATGTCGACCCTATATAAAAATTACAACGAACTCTATACAACGAGAACCGTAGTTTTCCCCGAGATATAACCTCTATGTTAATACAGACTAGATCCGTTCAGCTATTTTAACTTGAATACATAACAATTATTTGAACATCCATGTTTGAACTCTCAAATGTTTGAACATCCATTAATACAAATTTTCACATTTGTAGGATCTACAATATTTTAAACAGGTTTCAGTACATTTTTCGGAAACTTTGGCTAAATTTTGCACCAACAAACAACATAAACTATAATCTAGTTCCATTTTATACACTGCACTGGCATACAATATAAAATATATGCCAGAACATAAACCAGCGTAGACTACCAGAGGGTACCGAAGGAATCCTTTAGTACTTCTTCGCAAAGTTTTATCACCACATTTGTCAAAAGATTTAACAAGTCAGAGTTGTTTTGCAGCTATGTATTTGTCTCTATCTAACTTGGCGAAGTTTACCGCGGGCTTCAACTTGTGAATGTAGATTTAGATTTTTATAACTATCAATAAAATAGTGATCAATTTAAGTACCTTTGTAAAGCAACTTACTTGGAGAATGTTGATGATAAATTCAAAATTCTACATTATTACTTATCAACAGACCGGGCGACGGGCCCGTTGGTGCAAATAGCAGTGATACTGTCTTATGCGCTAGAGGTTGTGGATTCGATTCCGACCTACCACAACTATTTATGTGATGATATTTATGTTTATTCTGTGTCTGGATGTGAAATATATATATTTAAGTAGTATATTTGTGATTCTTCTATTGTCCGATGTCCATAACACAAGGCTTTAAGCGATTTGTCACGGAGTCAGGTCAATGTATGAGATGTTGGGGGATTCGCTTTATTTATTTAGATTAATGTAAAGTCTGCAACACCATTTGTTTTAGAAATAAATGAATATATGCAAATAGCAACATTTAAATTTGTCCGCCATGTAAAGAGATACTTTTGTGTTGTTTGTAAATAAGCGTTGCTGTCGTTTATCGTTCAAAAATTTGCTGTTGAATGGCTCACATAAATAAAAGTTTTTATTTCTGATTGATTTGTAAGTTTCCTTTGTAAAGCATGATTTCTAAGTTTCTTGAAGTTACAACTTTACTTTATCTAAATAGCTTTTCTCGAAACGTATAATATTTATTCGAGTCATATGTTCTGTTTATATTGCAATTGTATTATATCCTTTATTACGAGTTATTCATCATATCTGCCACCTAAAGCCCACTTTTTGCCCATAATTGCCGCGCTGGGCAGGCAATTGCAGAGTACAACTTCGCGAAGAGGATGCTGCTGCCCATCCTCGCTTTGTAGTATTCGGATGGATATACCGCCATCTGTCCATTATGGTACTTCAGCCGCTTTATAAGATACCTGGTACAGAGTCTATTCCGTCGGTATCCCAATGTATTCAAAAGTATTCACACTGTAAGCCGGTGTTACAGTCGCGATTTCTCGGACTGGTTTATGTGGACGTCTTTTGTTCGTAAAAGAATAATTAATAACATAAATAAGACTGAGAATAGCCCATTATAATGTAAAGTAGGATAGAAAGTAAAATTAATAAACATCGATAAAAATACACACAAAAGACTCTTTATTCTTGTGTCACTGCAGAGGAAACATAAGGTATGGAACATCGGAACTTTTTAATTTGAAATTTGCATCTAACTTCCATTAAAACAAAGTATATTACTGGAACAAAGTTATTTTTGCATTGCACACTGACAAAACACTTTTGTCAGTGTACCATGCAAAAATAACTCGGAACGACTTAATCCAGTGTGCGACATAAGCAAGCACTTTGCTTTGGGATTTTATGGGATTAAGTGAATCTGCTTAAAGCGATTTCGGTTACGTTTCGACAGTAAGCTAGTAAATAAATAGGAATGGATGTTACAACACACATATGAAAGAGAGGACACTTATTGAAACATTGTCAAAATATCATTCAAGACCTACATGAAAATACTACGTCACAGTTTTTTCTATAACGATTTATGGAGTTATATACTGCAATCGCGAGGCACCAGTAGATTTGAACAACCTTGTAACAGGTGTCGTAAGATGTGACTGAGGTACAAAAGCCTATAGATGGCGGTATATCTATCCGGAACAGTGTAGTTCAAATGCACAGCGCGGTGTGGGCACCAGCATCCCCGTAGCGAGAGCTGTGCTCTGCGATTGCCGACCAGCTGGCTCAGCGCGGCAGTTATGGACAAAATTCCCCTTTTCTTGCACAGGCTTATATCTAGCAGTGGATTTTCAATGGCTGGAATAATGATGCTGATAATACTGCTGCATTTAATTACAAGTACTGAATATATAAATACTCCTACCATGTGACTGGTCGACGTTGACATGTCTCAACTGTACACTGTCCTATCTCTCAAGTTAGATCAAAATGTTCACTGTTAGCTTATGATATATTATAATCAGTTTCGTAGTTTAGAAATTCATCCTAAACAAACACTGTAATTCGTAATATTCATATATAAATAATTGTATAAACAAATTATTTTCTTTATTCTCGGTATCACGCGAACGATTGGCACGACCTTTTCAGCTGTGTTTATTATTGCCATGAAAGACAATCAAAAAAAACCTTATGCCACATTAAGTTTTGTCATTACAAAACCATTTTGAAGGTTCCATTGAACCTTATGGCGATTGATATAAGGTTCAATTGAACGCGCTGCTAATATCGTTCAAAACAGATTTAGAAGACACCGTTTTATGCGATAAGGCCGCTCGCTTATTAAGTATTGAGTTAATGTTTACATTCTGTCCATCTATTATATTAACTAGTGTTCAACAAAGTATATTATTATTGTACTTAGGACAGCAGTTATTACAATTTGTAATTTTCCATACAATTCTTTATACAAGCCATGGAAAGTCCTCTCCGCCAAAGAGAACAAAGGCCTCTTCAAGAAAGGAGGTTTTTTGCACATAAATGCCAAGCTGGGCAAGCGTGTTGGCAATCGTAGAGCGCAGCTTTCGTGACGGGGATTCTGCTGCCCATCACCTCACTGTGCATTTGAGCTGCACTATTCCGGATGGATATACCGCCACCTGTCGGTTCTGGTACCTTAGTCGCCTCTTACGATACCTGGTGCAGTGGGAGGTACTATTCTACTCTGCCGGTGCCTCACGGCAATACGGTTCATTTATATATATATATTTATATATACTGGGGTCCGTTTATACTCAAGTGGCAGGCCGAGGGGCCGCTGGTCTAAGGCCCTCTAGTACCTAGTTTGCGGGTACACCGAGGAACACCTGGGTTGTTGCGACTTTATACACTACAGTGCAAACCTTTGTCCATAGACTTAACTCCTCAATAAATATCTAAAGCAAATATCACATAACCAGTAATTTATCTACTTCTCTCACCTTTAAGATTGGAAGCAATGCTAACACAGCTATTTGACGGGAAAAAAATGAAAGTGAAGTACCAATGCAGACGATTTTTTGTATGCAATCCACCTCATGTTATGTTAATAAATGCAATTATTTTATACAAAACTCCGGGACTCGTTCATATAACCTAGTCCTGTAAAAAAAATATTATTATACATTAATACAATCACACATACCACCCAGAAAGGTAAAAATAAAAAAATTGCGCTCACTACATTAACATTAGTTCAATAACTACATACATTAAAGAAACAGACTGGATAATTTTAACTATACTAAGACAAAAATAAAATTATAAAGCAAATAACAATTACAAACGCAACAAAAGATTTCCAATTTAGTGCAATTGTTTTTTGCAAAGCTCTCTGCGATACGATAGTTCTGCCTGTTTATTATTATGAATAATTAATTTTATCTTCAGATGAGTCTGGCTTATAAAAGTATGGTTTTCATTGTTAGGCATGATAAAATTACATCAGAAAAAAATCTGTGATAAAAGGCGGAACAATTGAGTCAGATGTGTGAAAGTGCCACAAAACTTATATAACCTTATATATGTATATATTTTGATATAAACGACGTATTTGTTTTGTTGACGGAGAAAAATGCAGAATTTTATATTTAAGAGAAAAATTATACTTGTCAGAGGTTTCAGGTAACTGTGCCTGCAACTAGTAAGGGTAAGGGTTGGAGTCCCGCCGGAAATATTAGAGAATTTTAATGTTTTTAGAGAATGCAATCACTAATATTTCTTTCTGTTTATCAAACTTCTTCATATATATTTTAGTTTGAACATGATTTTAGGATAACAAGAAATGTAATGGTATATTGAGGATGCATTTAAGAAATTAAAAATTGTATAGAAAGTATAAGGTTACATTTTGAAGACTAATCAATTAAAATAAATACCGCTGAGAAGACGCCTTTCTTAATTATAAATATTCGGTGTACTATGGTTCAATCTTAGTTTTCTTTAAACTTGATTCCTCCGGTGCTTTCCTTTGAAGTTACCCAGACCGTGAAATTAGACGCTAATAATATTTCAACTGAACCAATCAGCTGTGGAAAACCTTCCCGAGCAACAAGCCAGTTGTGTAACACAGTAAATGTTTCTATCCATATAATTTTTTTGTATAATATTCAAGTGTTCCGTAATTTATTATAGAACTTTTATAATAACTTTGCACCCCCCTTCTACCCTTTTAAGAGATGATTTCCAAAAATATATTGTACATGTGTTCCATAACTTTCAATGTAGAACAAGTATGTTGAATTTTATTTAAATAACGTCAAAAACAGAAACATTTCAACTAACTTTGCACCTTCGTTTTACGCCTTTAAGATGATTTTTAATAATTTCTTCATAATACATAGAAGGTAGTTCCTCTAAAAGGAAATCTGTGCTTATATATATATTGTCTTTATTAATCTTTCGCGGTTAAGAAGTTTAGCCGATTTGAATAAAATTGGAATTGTGGATATCTTAACAAAAATAAAATTAACGTTGATCCCAAAACTATTGCAAGAGATGCTTTATGTATTTGAAAGACCATTGACGGAGTCGTGATTGAAAAGTATAATTCAGGTAAATTGACGGTCCCAATAGTGCAGATGGTATTGATTCTATATTGTGCGGTTCGGTCCCCATCCAGAGCGAATATTAATGCCATTAATGTTTGTTTTTTCTGTATTTCGGTATTATTTACATGTATTTAAGTATTATTTTTGTGATTGAAAAGATATGTTATCTTATGTGTATAATACAAGTGCTTCAAGCGACTTATCTGGGAGTCAGTTCAATATATGAGCTACGTTATCATCATCATCATCGGATGATGATAGGTTGGAGGATTCTAAGCCTCTCCAAGTGATTTCCAATAGGACCGATCGTATGCAGCCTGCGTCTTGCATGATCCTGCGGTTTTAATCAGATCGTTTTTTCACCTCGTGGGTGGACGTCCTATTTTGCGTTTTCCGGTACGTGGTCTCCATTCCAGAACCTTGCGACTTCATCGTTTATCGATTATGCGCGCTAAGTGCGATAACTTTAGATCTTTTACGGAACTCCTAATTTGTGTAACAGTCGCGCAAAGAAACTCCGAGCATTGCCCTCTCCGTAGCTCATTGGGGTGTTTTCAGTTGGTTAAAAGGGAATTTAGTTATCGACCACGTTTCACTGCTATAAGTCATCGCTGGTAATACACACTGGCGGAAGATTTTCGACTTTAGACACTAAATTATGCATGAGATATGTGAATTTATTCATTATTCACAAACCAAAAAGGAATATTTTTAAGACTTATTTAATCCCATGTTTATTTTTGTTAAAAAAAAACAATTCATACGCTAAGAAATGGACACTCTCATAAACTAGAATCACTAAATTGTATTGTAAATGTTACCAAAATATTTGAAAACGTTTACTACAAATAACGCTGTCAAGCCACTCCATTACACACGGCGTACTGGCAACACAAACAGATTTATTATTATGGCATTTACCAAGTCCTGACTTTGCGCAGTGCTCACGTATGAAGAAAATTTCAGTTGGATATTGGGAGTGCCTTTTACAAATTTGCAATGCAGAGCGAAGAATAAATATTCATAGGATATAGATCGCGTCAGTCAATATTTGGTTAAATAATAAAATTACTTTTGGCGGTGAACGAGAGCGGAGCACGATATACTGTGAAGTCGGGTTGTTACAAATAAAGGGGTCATTCACATTACGATTTTAGACTGATTTATGGGTATACGGATTTGTACAGAGGATAATTTTGATAAGGATCCACATAAGGTACTTATGTGGATCCTTTACGATACGTACTTTATTTACTGATGCTGCTTCTCTAACTTTATAACCCTATTTCTGATGTACGTTACTTTATGTATGTATATACATTTATTATTATTATATCATATGCATTTATTGCGTTTATTTATACAAATATGTATGCCACGTTTATTTATTTTGTATATATATTGCCTGCACCACTATATATATATATTTTTTTTCAGTTTTGTGTAATGGTTGACTGGGAGATAATGCCATCTGGCATTAAGTCCGCCATTTGTACATTTTGTAACATTTTGTGCAATAAAGTTAAATAAATAAATTAAAAAAAAATAAATAATAAGGTTGATCTCATACAAAGGTAGTAGTCTGCATTGGTTCCTCACTCAAACCAATTTCTACTACCAAATAGCTGTGTTCGCATTGTTGTGTTCCACTTTAAAGTTTAGATAAGCAAGTAAATTACTGGGTAATATGATATAATGTCTTTAAATCTGGTTGGCAATGCGTTAGTAATATTTTTGAGATATGACGAACTAGACGTTCGTTGCTGCTGACGAATGCTGTAGTGATGCTTACTGTCACGCCAACTGTATCCTTTTTTGTCGACCTGGTCTAACAAAGTAAAATGGTTAGTGTTTCACTAATTAATTTTATTTTAAATAACAAAACTTTAATTTTGAGAACGGTTGCCGTGAGTAACCGAAACGTTTATTTAAAAAGAATAAAAAGTTAAATAAACCGCGTTTATAGCCGATAAAAAGTAGTTTTATCATGACAAGTGATGAACGCGTTAACTTTAGAAAGTATTGTAAGTCCAATATTCACAATACCGATGACGATCGCTAAATAAGAAATACACGATTTAATTAGGTTTACTTTAAACCAATCCGATAGCATTAGGCGGGAGAAGTTAAAGCAGGTTTATTACTCTTTAAGCCTTGTAAGTCTTCATTCCAAAGTATTAAAAAGGACAATATTCTAAAATAAAAAATGCGAGTAATTTGATTTTTTTCTTGACGGTTTTCTGAAGTTTTTTAGATGTCAAAGAAAATGTATATTCCTCATAAAATTCTCATGGATTTTGTGAGGTCGTAGCCGGTAGAATAATTTGTTCACTTTTTTGTGCCGGTCGCAAGATTTACAAATTAAATCAACCCAGGTGGCTGAGTTGATTCGACCAATTAGCTTACCCAAATTCTCTTAACAGGTGTATATAGATTATAGATAGAGTTAACTGATTTGATAAAATTATTATTTGTCGAGCATTAGTCAAGCCGTGTGGTACCTTCAGAGTGGAATCTTAGATATCGTAAATGTCATGCTCAAATGAAACAGGGCGGGTATAGGCATTCCCATCGCGAAGCTACGCTTTACGATTGCTGTTATAATGATGATAAAAGAAAAATAGAAAATAAGCTAATTGCTGATATGAAGAAAGCTAAACAAGGGTCATACTTATAAAGATTTTAGACCGATGTCCATTATAACCATGATGGTTATGTGGACTAATGTAGAGGACCATTTTGATCTACTTGAGGTTAGACCTCATTCTAAGGCTGCCTGAATTGGAGCTCTATTTCTATTCTATACTACTCTCACCTATTTCTACTGCTCATCCGTTTCAGTTTAAAGGGTGAAGAGTGAAATTACAGGGTAATGTGACATAATATCTACATGTCACAAGGTTGGCAATCCGTTACTGATATATTTGTGATATTACGAGCTGGCTGATTTTATAGGCTGCAGTGACGCTTACTACCGTACTGTATGTTTGATTGTCGACTTGGTCTAATAAAAAAAAAGAATACTACAATTTTGACTCGACTTTGTAGGTTTTGTGTTCGATGTTTATAAGAAAGATGCCTTTATGATTCCGTAAGCTTCAGTATTTGCAATCATTATAATAATATATCTAATAAGTGGTGTTGCTGTTCAGTTTGAGTAAAAGTTATTCTTTTGTTTCATTTGATATAATTTGATAGCAACCGTAAAACGTCCACGGCTGGGCATAGGCAATCCCCAAGATGGAGGAATTTGCCCATAATAACTGCGCTGGGTAAGGTTGGCAATCGCAGAATTGCTGCTACCCATTTCCGGCCTGTTGCATTTGAGCTACACTGTTCCAGATGGATATACCACTATCTGCTGGTTCCGGTACTTGAGTCACCTCTTACTACATCTGGTACAGGGGAGACGGGGATATTCTAGGTACCACACGGTACACACCCAAAACATATTTACGTTTAAATTGGCTCTTTCCTTTCCGAAAGTAAACTTCCGTGAAATGGATAGATTAGAATGGACATTTAAAAGGATGAAAACGATTTCAATTTGAGTTTGAATATGTACAGTGTGAAACGGTCTTTGATGTGTTCATGCATGGTTCAATATTCAGTCAGCAGTGAACGCAAATATAGCGGTGTCAAGCTTCTCGGAGCAGTCCTAGTGAGCGAAAAGCGATATTAGAAAATGACAAATTTTAACTATTGCCTGTGACTTTGCTCGTGGTGCATTGTACCCTGTTAAATTTAACAGGTACGTTATCTGTTGAAAAATAAAATTGAGTTAATAAAACGGAGCTTATTTAATGTCATTCTGTGACCCAATAAAATAAATCTTATTATATAAGAGTATAAAATATTTTATATCACTGTGCAACTTGCACTGCGTACTAGTTGCGATTGTAAATATCGAGCATATTGAACACTTCTATAAATAAGTCATGCCTGTGTCCCATCGGGGTAGGCTGAAACTATGAATCTCTACTTTACATTTTTATTTGATTCTGGCATGCCTCTTCCGCTTACGTT
Organism: Heortia vitessoides; assembly: GCA_020976665.1. Taxonomy (NCBI): domain Eukaryota; kingdom Metazoa; phylum Arthropoda; class Insecta; order Lepidoptera; family Crambidae; genus Heortia; species Heortia vitessoides. The sequence continues at coordinate 4,833,081 of JACJUM010002496.1, forward strand.
ACTCGTATTAGACTTTTTATACTCTCGTTTATTCTTGTTACCACTGACCTGGCCATTCTTTAACAGTTCTTCTTCCTGGTTAAAAAATGTTCGCCTAGGTCATCCAAAACTAAGTTTTTCATTTAATATAATTGTGCGGTCATTATACTTTCATCCAACATTTCTACATGCCCAAACCATGTCAACATTCCTTTCTCTATTTTTGTCACAACATCATATAAAATACGCCATATATTATATACCGTTTTGAAAATGAAATATAAGTTACTAGCTACATCGATGAATATAGATCCAGCAATTTACTGATTCGTGGATATAATGAAACTGCTATTATTAGATATCTCAGTAACTTTGGAACCGTGTGAACCAGAACAAATTTAAATATTCAGCTGTAACACATATACTAGTTCAGATGTCGTCGTTTTACCTATCAGTGTTATCTATTCTGGTATTTCTTTAGTTTTTATTTGTTAAATTAGGTAAAGAGTTTTTAATAATTTTTTTACAGTAGCTTAATAAAGTATTATTATTAAATATGAATGTAACCAGATAACTAATCTTTTACTAATATTTTATTCTATAATAAAATTCAGCTTATTTTTTTTAACGAGATTTCGCATGCGTGAACGATTAATTATTACTATTATACTGTGATTATCCAAAACCAAAAAGAATATATAAAACAAAATAAGTACTTTGAGTTTTATCATACTCCATTAAAGCCTACAACATATTTGATAAACAAGCCCGGACTAAAGTGTGGCTACGTATAGACATTCGTGTCAGCCACTGCCAAATATCGGATTGCGCGGAAGCAGAAATTGTGACTTATTTTATTTTAAGGATTGTGCTTTATTTTAAGAAGTAAGAATCAGTCATAGAGAAAACGTTACAAATAAATAATTGGGACCACTTCATATTATGGTGTAACAGTTTCATAATAGTTGTTTTCAGAGTTATTTGACACTCTACCTCTGAAATCTGAAACATGTTCATATAGTGCTAAATTACTGAAAGGAACAATACAACCATTAAATCTGTTATAAATATCGTTGCTTAATAAGTAATATTATACATATTTACCTAACTATTTTCTTTTTATAATTTTTCATCTAAAGGTTGCCTATACGATAAGGCCGATTGTACTTTAAATTTTCAATTTGTATCTAATTATTTTTAAAAATGACAAAGAGTGTTATTTTTATTATCTTCTGGTCATAGGATTATCGACGGGCTAGTTTGACCGAGCTAGTTTTGTGATGACTCAAGCGTGCACTACTTTTGCCAACTTAATAATTTAAAAAAGAAGCCAGACGATATAAATGTAATATACGCCTACATTTAAATATTTATTTATAGAACAACTATGCAAGTCTTCGCAGTTTTTTTTCTATTCCCCGAGCTTCTAATTAGGACACAGCGCAAGGTTTCCCTACAGAATAATGCGAGGATAATCACGATGTGCTAACGATTCCCCCACGCGTGAATGTTCAGCGCATTCACTAATATCGTAATTAAATGTAACTCGATATAAACTGTAACTAGACAGCTGTTATTTAAAAACAAACAAATCAAGGATGGTGTGCTTTGTGCAAATGACCAATATTTATTTATTTATTATAGGTATACTCTCATATTACTGTCTTATATGCCTTATATATTTATATTATATAAATATATATATTTTTCAGTTTTGTGTAATGGTTGACTGGGAGATAATGCCATCTGGCATTAAGTCCGCCATTTGTAAATTTTGTAACATTTTGTGCAATAAAGTTAAATAAATAAATAAATAAAAAAAATTATATTCATAATTAAAAATAAAATTTACTTGGAGTTACGTATACAACATGCTCAATTTTTTATAAAACAAGATGTAAATAATGATAAAGAATATAACCATGAGCAAGTAAAAAAAAAACAATATGATGATATAAGAGCAATAAGCTCTTTGACGATTATAATATTTTATTTGGAGAATTAAAAAAAAAATCTTAAAAGTAGAAAATCTATGATTAAAAACATCTTATATCACTGCGTTCCAGCTCATTAAAGAAACGGGATCATTCGAGATATTGGGCCGTAGACGGAAGTATTGTTTTTATACACCGAACGCTAAAGTATTGGGTGAATGATTCTGTACTGTGAAAGTTTATGTTGTTGATTAATAAGAATTTTGAATAAGCTAACGATTGTCACCATGGCGCCCAGCAATTGTGGCGAAAAAGCCTTAAAGAAAGACTCAATTGCATAAATCTTTAAGAGATCTAAACTCAGCAGTCAAAGTCATACGGTTTATACATCAATTATGTTTGTTGTTATAGTAATTGTGAAAAATAGAAAATGTATGAAGTGTTGAGTCTCCCAACGTGAGCTAGACCTCTTACAAAAGTGTGTATTGGTACCTTGATCTCACCTATTTCTGCCATCAAACAGCAGTATTCAACATTGTTATGTTCTGGTTCATGAGTTCCCACCCTTTGAATCAGTACATAACAATGTTGACAGTAAAAAAACTGGGTAATGTGGTGAAATATCTTCAAGTACCAAGATTGGAAATGCTTTAATAATAGCCTAAAATGACACGAGCGTCTTTACACAGCAGTGATGGTAAGCGTCACTATATTCTACGGATTGTATGCTAGTTCGACGACCTGGTCTAATTAAAAAAAATGCAGTTTATATCGAACCATGAAAGATGTATTACTTGGTTTCCGTGACTTTTCACAGATTTTCTATTTTGACTTCGTAATACAACATGCCAGGACGTCAGTTTCAGGGTGTCTTTGGTTTGATGCGGTACATCACCGCGTGTGTTAAATGTGAGCTCTTTGTTCACCAGTGGATGTCTATAAGTTCACATCATCATTATAATCGTCATCATATCAGCCATAAGACATCCACTGCTGGACATAGGCCATGAGTTAACATTAAACAATTATTAATGTCACGAGTGGAAGGTACCTGTACCAGGTGTCGTAAAAGACGACTGAGTGGAGTAGCGGAACCGATAGGTGGTAATATCTAGCCAATGCATTGCAGCGCAAATACGGGGATAGCAACAGTATTCTCTTCGTGAAGCTATACTCTGTGATTACCAACACACCTAACCAGCTTGGAAATAATGCACAAATTTACCCTCAATTGGGTCTATAGTAATATAAAGGCCATTTTAATAAGCAGTGTATGTTTTAGGGCTGCAATGATAATGATGATGATGATTGTACTTTAAATCAGCGATTTAAAACCTCATCAGTATAAACTAAAACATTATACTTGTATGTGCTTTTTTCATCTTTCACCGAGGTTGTAATTCGAGTTGTAGTGCGAGATAAATCTCGGCGTGATAATGAATCCTCACGCGTGATGTGCGGGATATTACTGTAACTACTAATAAAAAAAATGAAATACGAGTAACAAAATAAATTCAACTTTTTTTGTTCTTTTTCTAATGTTACATGCTAATGCATTTAACTATGTACGTGTATGGTATACTTAAATAAATTTATCAAAATGGACAACAGTGTATACAGCTACAGATCAACATAGATGTATCTGAGGGGTCATATGGCGCTAATGGTAGTGGTCCTATCTTGAGCACTAAAGGTCGTGGGTTCGATCCCCACCCACAGAATGAATATTTGTTTTTGTTTTGTGTCTGGGTGTTATTTATATGTAAATAAAAATTATATTTGATCATCATCTCTTTACTTATCTCAAAGTCAGGTCAATATGTGAGATATCGAGTGAATTTATCTATAATACCTGTTAAAAATCTTAACCCATTGGGAAATAATAATAAAATTCACACAATATATCATAATTTGACCTAACTTCGATATAAGTCGTTTAAATCGCATGTGTTATGGACATCAGACACTACGTATTTAACACTCAGATACAGAATAAATAGATATCAAATAAGTATTTGTCAGACACCACATCCATTCCTGATTGTACAGTTAAACATAGTTATAATAAAACAGTTGTTATTGATTTATAGCAACCTATATCTATAATAAGCTTTATACAGCAAACTATATATACTATATATGTAAAGCTAATTATAGCAATCATTGAATCTTGATACCGTTTACCGTAATGTAACCGGGAAATACCTTAAAAACGCCCTTAAAAGCTGTTAAGACGCAGTTTTATTATGAGGTCATATCACGTAAATATAAGCAAAATGGATTTAACCTTTTTGCCATTAATTTTGGCCTAACATGTAAATATCTAATATTTAAATATTGCGTCTCTACGTGTATCTCTGTTAAATTTGTAGTATACATACACAATGCGCAGCTTTCCGCTGGCGGCAAGATAATAGGGATAATCATGGCGTGATAATGAATCTTCACGCGTGATCGCTCGCGCTGAGCAGGAAATTACTAATATTACAGGCCGGTGATTAGTGACCAGGCCAGACCAGATTACAAATGATAGCAGTTTATTTATTCTGATAGTACAGGGATTTAAAATAGATTTTGTTTGGGGATCGTTTTTAAGTAATATTACCTAGAAATGTTATTAAGGATCGTCGGGTTCGGTCCCCCCATCTTAGACAAACAATATTTCTTACTAATATTGTAAATCCTTCTCAATATATAATATATATTTTGGTAGAGTAGATACTAAAATAGGAGGTACCCAGTGCACTAAGTGTAGTAAGAGGTGGCTAAAGCACCAAAACCGACAGTTGGTTGTATATCCATCCGAAACATGGTAGCTCAAATGCACATGGTAGGTGGGGACGGGCATTCCCGTCCCGTAAGCTGCAATCTGCAATTGCCAACATACTCGCTCGAGTTTATCCTTTTATACGCTTGTTTATTCTTGGTACATCTAACCTGGCCCTTCTTCAATAGGTCTTCCACCTGGTCAAAGTTTGCCTATGTCGTCTATATCATCCAGTTTTTCCACTAGGTACCTAAATACAGAAAGATTCGAATTCGTTGATGCCTTTTTTCATGAGACCATGTTTATCGAAGATGTTTTCGTTTCGTCCAAATTTACGATAAACACATATATCGATATAACACTTGGGAAACAATCTTTTCAAAATATCTTACTGTCTTTCCGTTGGAAATTGAAATGATATCTCAATCATATGTTTATTTTACCCTTCTCTTTTCAATAATTATTGTATTAATCATCCAACATTTAGATCATTAAATTCAAAAATGCTTTTGATTAAATGAAATCTCGATTTGAAGCCGTTAATGAACATGTTAATTATTTTCAGTTTGATAATGTTTATAGTGGAAGATATATAACAGCTTCAAAATTCAATCCAATGTGTTTTTATACAAGCATACAGTCCACGTGTTAATAAGCGTCAACGCAGCCTATAGACGCTGGTAATATCACAAGGATATAACTAGCGAGTTTCCAACTTTTTAATTTACGGATTTCAAAAATCGCTTCATCCTAAGAGCAGATGTTTTTCCATCAGCGTATGACAAAGAACCAGTGACCGACGCGGCATTCGAAATTTGAATTCAGTAGCGACGCGACAAGCCCCCTCGCACCACGCTCCGATGACCTCGCTCGAAGTAGGTAATTTAGTAGAGATAAAGCAGCATAAACTGGTTTATAATATCAGCTACTGTCAAACATAGACCTCCCTAAGAAAAGGAGATCATTGCCCATAATTGCCGCGCTGTTGTATTTGAGCTGCACTATTTCGGATAGATATACCGCCATTTGTCAGTTTCGGTACCTCAGTCACCTCTTACGATACCTGATACGGGAAATACTATTCTATTTCGCCGATACTCCATTGGTAATAAGCTGGTTAATAGGCTCATAGATCATTACAGTACTTAATTAGAGGCTGGCAATTAACAAGAGGTTCAGGTGGTAAAGTTACTATCGAAAGTTCACTAAAGCAGAACTTAATCAATTAATATTTATAACATTATCGTTAATATAAGGGTATGATCCACCCTCCTGAATATTTCCTGAAAGAGTTTATCTTTTTTTTTTTTCCGGACGAACCTAGTGCTGGACGACTCAGGCGTCAATTCCAGCGCCACCGAAAAAAGGCCTCTCTAGCATCTGTTATCACTAAGACCAGGGCTTAGTTAAAAAAATTATATTCATTGATATTTTCAAAAACCAATAAAAGAAATAAGATTTATTTATTTCACAAACACTACCTGATAATGGTTCACAAAACAAAAATATTTTATCTAGTGACCACGTGACATGCTCCCTATCGACAGGACGTTCATCAACACACTTTAGAACCGACATGGTCACGTTACGGTTTCTGAAGCTGGCTCTTCCGTATACGATAAAGTTGTGGAATAAGCACCCTGCGGAGGACTCCTTTACCCAGTAGACTATATGAGGTTCTTCTGAGTTAAGGTTTTTACAGGGTCCGCAATGACTGAATGGTGTCCGAGTGCAAACGACTATAAGCTGCTATAACCACCTTCCATCAAAGCGACCGCATGCGTGTTTGCCACCTTCGAGTTATAAACAACTAAATTTATTAAAAATTATCCTAAAATTAACGCTTTATAAGTGTCTAATTTGTATTTCCTAAAACGGGAGGATTAGGAGAAGTATTTTTAAAATAATTTTTAATTCAACTTACCATATCCACACATCTTTCAAGTATCAAAGATGTGTGCAAGTTGTTATAAGCTCAGGCCAATCACGTAACAGCGCCCTCTACGATACTGTTTTGACATTCGAATTAATCGTGACCCAAAACTGTCTATCTGTTCCATGCATGATTAATATCTCATCGCGATAAGAGCTCATCGGACGCAAGGGAAGTGATCCAAAAATCGGTTTTTAAAAATGTAATCGGGCTGTTTAATGTGATTTGGTGGCATTGCTTGTTTTGATAAGCTGTATCATAGCTATTGGTACATATTTATTATTGCCTGTTGTTATCCAGAGTTTTATGATTTGGTATTCTATTTGCGATTTGAATACAAAATTGGTTAAATCACAAGTAGGGAATGACGACCTATTCATAAAAATAAAATTAAAGTAAAATCACGGAGTCAGGGCGATGTATGAGATATTGTGGGAATTTATGTAATTAAGTAATTTAATATTTATGTAATTATGTAATTTTATTTTGTTATTTTTGTTTTAGTTTTTTTATGTTATTTTTAGTAATTATTTATGTAATTATGTAATTTTATAAATATGTATTTAATTTTTTTTTTAAATATCTTTTTGCTTTTTTTATCGATATATACAATTAGCGCAGCAATATAAGGTATAATTCCTTTTTTCTTTTTATGATAATGTCTTAAAACTAGTATAAATATAAGATTGGTTGTACTGATAGTGTAAAAAATGTGGTTTCTTTCTTTCGCGGTTTCATTGCCAACATCATTAATTTAAACTATTTTAAATACATATTTACTTACAGTTAATAATAGATTACATAAAATCATATAAATCGGGTTGTTATAAAATAAGTTCAAAAGTAATCTCCGTACAAGTACTGAAGACGTCTTAACTATGTAAAGTACTCAAGGAAATTGAGCAATAGTAGATTACATCAGATACCTCGCAGAAGGGATCTGTCATGACCAATTTAACACGCCAATACATCAGTCGGCAATATCTTCGGAGTTCCCAAGATGGATTTAGATTCCCGTGGGATCATCCATCAAGACTGGCTGGAATTACGCGTGAAATATTATTGTTCCCCATTTCAATAGATAAGCTGTTGATCAATCATTTGCGAACGTTTGCAACACCATTGCTTTGTATTGGAATATAGGGTAATAGATTTTTCACGCAAGGAAATTGAGGTAGTTTCTATAATAAGCCGTGTTAGATCATACGATGGGAGTACATATATATATACATATATATATATATATATATATATATATATATATATATAATATAAATATGTGAATATACTAACGTTTTTTAAACTTTTAGCACCGATTAAAACAATCGGTAACATATTCATATAATATACAAATCAATCGTTGGAGACGGCTCGGTGCAAGCGAGCTGTTTCGATCAATAATTACCTACTTAATTAATTAACTATTTTTAGTGTGTGCTCATATTTATAAGAAATAAAAGGTTTAAGTTTTGTTCGTGGTATATATTTAAAAAACATTTATATGTGGATGATATTTAACAAAATCAGACTTTTACTAAAATGTAAAAAAAACTATATATTCCCGTACCACCGCTTATTACTCGGCCAAATACAACACGATATATACATATATATATATATATAAATTTCCCCACCTAGAAATATATATATTTGTCCTATGTGGGGATCAAACCCACGACCCTCCGCGCACAAGACAGGATCGCTACCATATGCATCACCGTACTCATTATAAATGACCATCGTGACAGGAAAATTTGTTTCGCATTAAATAGTGCAAATAAAATACTATAATATTAAAAATATCACTTACGTGAATAAAAATTTATAAAATACCGGGAATACATACATCAACATTTATTGTGTGCAGGCCGAAAAATGGCTACATTGTGATATTTGAGGGATCTGAAAACCGTCGTTTGTGCTGTAATGATACGTATTCTTGCAGACTGTGTCCCTCGAGTAGAATATAACTACAATCTACGTCCCTTGAAGAGCGCTTGTAGTTTAAACGCGTGGTCGCAGTATTAGCGGGGCGATAACTTATTAATAATAATAATAAATTCCCACAACATCTCATACATTGACCTGGCTCTATGGTAAATCGCTTAAAGTACTAATGTTACGGACGCCAGATAATAGAGGAATCACAAATATACTAGTAAAATACATATATTTAATACCTAGACACAGAACAAACACAAATATCATCATATAAATATTTTCTCTGGGTGGGAATAGAACCTTTGGCGAACAAGATAGGATCACTACTATCTGTGCCAACGGGCCCGTTTAATTATTGATTATTAAAATACAAAATTACCAAGGCCATATTTGCATTTAATAATTATTTTTAAGTTAAAATGATGTCGGCCAAAACGACGACCTGCGATGTCGCATGGCAAAAGTTAGACAGGCAACAACCACGAAAAATTAAATAAGTGTAAAAGACTTCATTTAAATTCTTAATAATAAATTCACACAACATCTCAATCGTTGTCCTGACTCTCAGATAAATCGCTTAAAGCACATATGTTACGGACATCAGACAACACAGGAGACACAAATATTATTATATATGTGGTTATCTCTAGAGAGATTTCTCTAAAATACATATTTTTACATTAGACCTTATCAAATTACCTAGGTAATTTGCATTGCTGTTTGAAAGATGAGAGCAGCAGTGATATTATTAGGTAATGCAACATAATATCTTTAAATCACAAGGTTGATACCGCATTAGTGATATCTTTGTGATATAGCGTCTCTCTATCTCTTATATCTTGTTTGACAATCTGGTCAAATAATAAAATAAAAAAAAATTACCTTCAGACACATGCTAGTTCTGGGTAAGGAGCTTACGACCGACAGAAAACAAGAACGCTACCAAATGCACCAATAGGCCCGTCGAAAGAATGTAGATACCTACTTTATATTTCATATAATTGTTAATTAAAGGAAATTACAAAAATCTATTTTGACTGTGCAAGGTTTAAGACTGAGTACAGAAAACAAAAAAAATAATGTTATGTCTTTCTTTTAAAATTTCGACATCAGAAAACAGAGGTGTTACAAATATAATACTTAAATAATAATCTAATGACAAATATATATTTCAATAATTCGACACCCAGATACAGAACAAACACAAATATTATAATATAAATGTTTGGTGTGGGCTATCAAACCCATGAACTTAGGCGCACAAGATTGGATCGCTACCATCTGCGCCATCAGACCATTTGGCCCGGGCTTATTCACTGATTCTATCAATACTTAACATTGAAAGATTCAGCAAATAACCACACGTTGACATCTGTGAATCGCTCAAAGTGGGAACCCACACTGAAAGAGTTTTAACTCCAACAGAGCTCTTTTGAGATAAAGGACGATTCACGGGCGAGCCGTTTTTACGTCCACAAAGACCTTTTTTCGAGAGTCCATTTCTTTAAGAAGGAGGTAATATGCGGTTAACACATTTCCCTAAGGATATGACCGAAAAGCGAATTTATGAAATTTTTTCCCGCTCACTCCGTCGAGAAAATCCAGTCGGCCGTTTAAATTCTAATCACATAGAACCGCGGGTCGTTGGCTCTCAATGCCCGCTAAATTACATGGAAAAGTAAAAAAGTTTAAATTATACTGAAGCCAGTGGAAAGGGAGTGTTATGGTTATTACTTCATTGCTTTCTGATATTTCATAAAGTCGTATTGTTAAGGATCCGTAATTTTGTTTTTTATATTAGTCGAGATGTTTTTCAATTATTTTGAAGGTAGATTGTTTGGACTTTCTACCTCTCTATCTATTCTATCATTATACCAGCCATGGGAAGTCCACTGCTAAACATAGGCTTCCCCAAGAAAGGTAGAATTTCACCCATAATTATCGCGCTGTGCAAGCGTCTTGGCAATAGTAAAGCGCAATTTTTACGATAGGTGCACTGTTTCGTACGGATATTCTACCTTCTGTCGGTTCTGGTACCTTACTAGCCTTTTACGTCACCTGGTACAGGGGAGGTACTATACTTCTCTTTCTCTGCCGGTACCTCACGTATTATGTAGTACATATCACCTGTAAATATCCTAAAACCAACAAATCCCGGAATCTTTATAGACTATAATTTTTTTTGTATTCAACGAACGTTATTTTTGTAAGAGGGTATTTCAAATCAGCGTTCATATCTTTTGTCTTTGCGCTGGCGACATTGCAAGTACATTTGTGGTGCTCTGCCAAACTTGTCTGTAACACGAGATACTTAAAAAAAAAAATTCCGCCTCTCCCGATCTTCAAACAGAAAGGAATCTAGCAACTGCTCTTGCAAAAATAGGTGAGAGTAAGTTGTCTATTTTTACTATTGTTAAAAGTTTACCTTGCATAAAGTTATACTTTATCATATTATTCGTCAAACCTCTTCATACCTTCAATATATACTTTACGAAGAGAACATTTGTACATCCCCATCTTATTGCGTTCGAGCAACGCTGTTTCAGATGAATGTACCACTAACAAGTTTTGGTATCGCAGTTACCTCTAGCGACATTTAATACCGAGGCAGGTTCTATTTTACTCTGCTAAGTTTTATAGCTTAGTATTTTTTAAATTTTTTGAAAACGGTTATCTTTGAGACCAAACGTTTCGTGTTTCCAGGTGATTTTTTCACCCGCATTAAACTGTTGAAGCGTTGTTACTCTCAAACAGAATTGTGAATGGATTATCGACTCCATCCAGTCGAATAACTCTCGGTATTATATTTATAAATCAACCTTTAAAGTTGGAGCATTTAAATTAATATTAGCATAAAATACGATCGTTTTCCTTTGCCTTTGTTCCAAAGTTCAAACGAGAGTAAACATCTTAAATGAAACCTCTAATAATTCGTGCTAAGAATTCATTCAAATAAAAATCATGCCATGTAAACATCGTATTTTTTCTAACCAGTTTTAAAGTCGTGCACTGAAGGGTTTACATTTTTCAGAAGTCAAGAGTAATTCTCAAAAGAAGTCTTAAGCGTGATTACGTGGAATATGGAGAAGGGAAATATCGTTCTTAAAATGTTCATGAACGTTGTCTAATCAACCATAGAACATTCAGAGACCTATCTCTATGTCTTTGGATTCTTACTAATATTTTAAATTTACAGGTAACTCTGATTTAGTATAATAATAAATTCCCATAATATCTCATGCATTGAGCTGGTGGTAAGTCGCTTAAAACACACGGACGCCAGACAACAGAGGAATCACAAATATACTACTTAAATACATATATTTAACACGCAGACACAGAAGAAATCATTATATAACTATTTGCTCTAGGTGAGCATATAGTATAGTGAGGTTGCCGCAAAGGTTAGAATCACTATCATCTGCACCATGGGGCCCGTCAAGTTAACTGTCTGTTTCATTAGCGTAGTCAGTACCTGAAATCACCTCTTGCGATACATGTTGTGGGGAGATATATGCAAAATTATACTCCGCCGGTACTCCACAGACATTTAACGTATTGAATTTCTATTATTTTAAATTGAGAAGAAACTTTTTAAAACGTACTTAATTATAAACTCTTTTTATCAATTCCATCTTTAAAATGAACAAAATGATTGAACAACTAAGAGAACAGGACATTGTTTCTTTCATGTCTTTTATTTTAGTGGCTAGTACGTGGCTTAGCTCGAGGCGACTAATGCCGGGAAGCAATTAGAAACATCAAGTCGGGAAAAACAATATTTTATAGGATAAATGTTTTGTGGATTTTTTTTATAAAGAAGTATTTGAATCAAATTAGTTATGAAGGGTATTAAGATTTTTGAGAACTAGATATACATAAGTACACCCAAAACTACTTTTTTCATTTAAAGGTTGCCTGGAACAGATCGCTCCGTGGTAAAGGTCACCCAATGTAATGTCTTTATTTTTAAATTTATATACATTTTCCAGCATATCAATCAGCCCAGCATTGCTCAAATGTAACAGCGCAAAGCACCACACCTGCCTAACATAGAAATAATGGTTACAATTACCTCTTTATTGGGCAGGCTTATATCCGTATTTTTTCTCTCTGCAGCTGTTATAATGGTGATTATAGAGCAAATTGAAGTTAAGAACTACATAAGTCCACAAAAATATGTTCACATATACGTATACATTTCAAATTGTATTTTCATCAAAACTGGCAAATTAAACGAACTTAATAAAACATAGCATAGATTAGCAGAAGCAAGTAACATATATAATGAAAACCGAGATCAGAATAGAATATGTTTATTTTAATGAAACGAGCCTCCCAAAGTTTATCTTATCTAATTTCATTACTTAAAACACAAGCTTTGCTATTGTACAGCGTAGACAATATACGATATATATGTTGTGGAGTGAGGCGTGTCATATTTAGATAGACATGAAAATCTAGACAGTTTAAGGTCGGTTCACACGAATAACTATCATTCGATACTGTTACTAAGATGTTTAGTAACAGTATCGAATGATATGAATAGGTTTTCATAATATGAACTTTATTATAATCAAGGTTAAGTTAAGTTTACAAATGTACAAAATGTGAACTTTCATGATCATCAAAGTTAAGTAAAGTTAACAAGTGTACAAAATGTGAACTTTTATCATCATCAAGGTTAAGTTAAGTTTACAAATAGA
>JACJUM010002496.1:4846350-4861506 GCA_020976665.1 Heortia vitessoides
AAAATGTGAACTTTCATCATCATCAAGGTTAAGTTAAGTTTACAAATATACAACTTGTGAACGTTCATCATCGTCAAGGTTAAGTTAAGTTTACAAATATAAAAATTGTGAAAAGAGTATAGATAAGTAACTGAAAGTACTTGTGTTTCAGACTCCAGACAACAGAGGAATCACAAATATACTACTCAAATACATATAATAATACTACTTAAATACACAATATATATAGTTAAATACATATTCAGTATATAAAATGAGTTATACCAGAGTAGATAGTATACATCTCGTTTATTGTAGACTATCCTTTTATACGAAGGATCGTCATAATTTCGAGGTCACACCCTCGTCACCGACCATCTGTCCAAGCCTGATTGACAAATGGCGGATGGTCGAAATAACGTCAAATAAAACAAGTACCAATGTCTTAATATAGTGGGGCACTATGGTTTTTTGGCCCGGCCTCACTTGTGGCTTAAAAGATACTGGCAGAGTAGAATAGTACTTTCCCTGTACCAGGTGTCGTAGAGGTGACCTAGGTACCAGAACCGACAGATGGCAGTATATTCGAAACAGTGTAGCTCAAATGCATTAGCCAGGATAGGTAGCAGCATCCCCGTAGTGAAAGCTACGCTCTGCAATTGCAAACACGATTGCAGAGCACGGCAATTATAAGCAAAATACCCCCTTTATTGGGGAGGAAATATAACAAAAAAAATTATTCATTGTTCTTTGATTTTACTTGTTTATATTTCGAAGTAATGACTTCAGTTGGTCAATGTTAGTGCCTGACCATCTACGATTAGTATTTTCAGAACTAGGCTACCTAGATATACATAAAATTTAAATTACTTAATGTTGGTAATTAATGTTGAAATTGATTATTTTTTTATAAATATATTATGAAGTCTACAGACGCTCTTGTCATTGCAAAGATATCTGAAGCGTTGTTAAGTGAATATATTATGTCACATATACCCAGCAATTTCACTGCCTCTCTCACCTTTCAAACCGGAACACAGTAATGCAAACAATATTATTTTGCAGTAGAAATAGGTGAGAGTGATGAACTAATTGCCTTTGTAAGAAAAAAAAATGCCTAATTGCATATAAAGTTATAGCACAACATAAAACAAACAATTTTCAAATTTATGTCTGTCTGTTTGTTCTGACTAGTATTTGATACTTGAACTGATTTTAACGGGGCTTCACGGATAGATAGCTTAAATTATAAGAGTAATTAAAGTCGTGGGGTACCGGCAGAGTAGAAGAGTACCTCATTCTTTACTAGGTGTCTTAAGAGGCGACTGAGGTACCAGATTCGACGAATGACGGTATATATCCGAAACAGCGCAGCTTAAATACTACAGAATGAGGATGGGCAGAAGCATCCTTGTCGCGAAGTTGCGTTCTGAGATTATCACCACGCCTACCCAGCGCTGTAATTATGGACAAAATCTCCCTATCTTGGGGAGGCTTATGTCTAGCAGTAGAATTGGTTTGGACGTTACGATGAACTTAAGTTACTTTTATTATTTATTATTCTCACAGGCACTCGAACTACGAGCATGAAACAGGGGGAAGTTGTTAGTCAATCTTAAGATATGTACTAAAACTAAGTACTTGAATATCACTTTATAAACTCAAGTACCCACTGAAGTTGCGTAACTGGAGAGCTCCAGTCTGAAACTTTAGAGAAGGTGTACTGGCAACAAAATGAATGCTCGGGTCAAGTGGAGTCGAGAACTAACTGACTCTTGAGATAGCTGACTTTGTGTGAAGGTCTTTTCAAAGTATTATGAATAAAATTGAGTTCAAGTTTCGGAATGCATATCTATAAAACGTGTTTTGGTCTGTAACGCTTCTACGGTTTAGCTACGAACTGACTTTAATCTTGTTTGATATGTGCATTAAATAAATTATAGGGAAAGACAAAGTCAACTTTAACCCTCTGGAAAATAAGAGTTGTTCATATTTATTTTTATACATTTATGCTTTCACTTTTGATAAAACAGTAAAACGCAGATTATTTATTAAAACTATTTATGTAAGGTAAACGAAACGTCAAACAAAAGTTTCAAGGTTATGGATTGTAAGGATTTACGATACAAAGTAAAGTCATTGACGGAAAACTAGTATTATGTACATCCAAGTAAATATAAACCTTTATATAAATCATAGAATGCATTTTTATGTCATCATTGATAACACCAGTTATAAATCGCAATACGAACTAAAGATAGAGTTGTTCTTAAGTGTAAAGAACTTCTTAAGTGTTAAGTGAACACGAATTCAAGTTTAACCATATGGCTGATTTGCACATCTTTTTTAAGCATGTATTTATATTTTATTGATATTTTTAAGTACATCAAGTTGCAATATTCATTATGACAATAACTAGAAATAATACATAAATTAAAGAAGAACCTACTAAATATATACATTTTTATATATATGTTTTAACAAATTTACACACATCTCATACAAAGCTTAAAACACTTGTGTCAAGAATTTTTGTGTGTCAAGTGTTGAATACAAATTTAATACTTCGATATATGAAAATAATATTCAGACACTATATACACACATATTTGCTCTAGATAGGAATCAAACTTACGAACTTTGGCGCACTAGATAGGGTCACTGCCATTCGCCAACGTGTCCGCCATCATAACGATGTTGGTTCAATTTTAGGTGCAGATTTATATTTTTTATTAATATAAAATAGTCTTTGTTACTCGCTAAAAATATAGCTTTCTAATAGTGAATATATTTTTCGTATTTTGTAAGTTACATTGTAATAAAAATACAAATCAAAAAATT
This sequence comes from Heortia vitessoides, assembly GCA_020976665.1. Lineage (NCBI taxonomy): Eukaryota > Metazoa > Arthropoda > Insecta > Lepidoptera > Crambidae > Heortia > Heortia vitessoides. Next base: position 4,849,171 of record JACJUM010002496.1, read on the forward strand.
CCTTTTTGTAATACTAGGATAGATAAAAATTATTTATTTAAAGGGTGTTAAAGATATCACTTATTAGATCATTTGTCGTTATTATTTGTAGTTATAAAAATATATATATATATAACGTTTAAAAATCAATAAAAATGGGGTTTTATTATGAATAGTGAACGGATAAATATAATAAATTATTATACAACGTATTATCCTGATGGAGAATCAAAAAGAAACTGCCGTGTGTTAAATACCATAATATTGAAACTAACGCTTGATCACCAACGTGGATTTCGCCGGTATTTGAAGGTCCTAGGAAAAAATACCTCCAGTCAATTTTCTGTAGCATTCTGAAGTAATTACCTGAAACAAAATAAGTTGACGTTAGTTATTATAAACAGTTTTGAGTCATTATCATCATAGTCCATTACAGTTGAATGATTAAAATTAGGTGTCGTAAGGTAACTTGTACTAGAACTTATAGATGGTGGTATACCTATTTGAAATATAATCATCAACATAGCAGCTGTGGTCCACACATTTATATCATAGGTCTCCCAAAGAAAGTCAAAGTTTTGTCTTGTTTTTGGGCAGGGGTGGTGGTAATCGCAGAGAGTATCTTCAATTTATCGCCATCTGTCAGTACTGGTAACTCAGCCTCTTACGACACTTGGTACTGAGGTATTTTTTTAATACATCAAAGGTGGCAAACAAGTATGCGGCCGGTAACGTCTATAAAACCGAGACATTATTCACCATTCACAAAAACCTTTTCAATCCTTTTTTGAAGAACTTCAAATTTCATTACGTTCAACTTCACAGGGAGTTCTTTCCACAATCTTAGCATACGCCAATTTGGTTCTGAAAACCACTTTCCGCCATTCCTCCCCCCTTTAGAGATCCAGTAAACGTTTTACAACAGCTATGATGATGATGACGTTGATGAAAAACAGAAGAGTATATTATTTCAAACAAGGTTAAAAAATTCATATCTTGAAAAAATATCATAACACTTTAAATTAATTCATCTGTATAAATAAAAAAGGACAACTTTAGGTATCAATTAGAATAACTCGGAAGAGGTACAAACATACCTTTTTATTAAAACCTCCTCCGTCCTACCCCATAAAACATAGGCGGCGACGAATGTTTCCCGCGGGATCAACGCCTAATGCTTTTACCTCGCTTCGTATGTAACAGAATACATTTTTCACCTACCTAAAACACATGACGGGAATACAAACATCATATGATGTATTTGCCCGGTTCGTTTCTAAATTCAAATACGAGTGGCCTACAAATTCTTTACAATGCATTGAAATTATATATTACGTTATTTGATACTGATTGCCGATTATAACACATCTGTTTACTATATGTAGTAAATAGATAAATATATATAGATAAATAGATATAGTTTGCTTGCGGGCGTCCACGATAGTCAGTGAACTTATCTTTTATTTAAGTATAATATAAGATAAAGCTTCAATAGATAAATATTACTTATATATGTTTTTCTTGGAATCAATCGTTCTGAAAAAATATAGAACACCCATCATAGATCAAAAATATCTGGGTTTATAAAAACAATTAGCCGTGAGGTACCGGCAGAGTAGAATAGTACCTCTCCTGTACCAGGTATCGTAAGAGGCGACTAAGGTACCGGAACCGACAGATGGCGTTATATCCATGTAAAAAAGTCAGCTCAAATGTACAGGGCGGGGATAGGCAGCAGCTTCCCCGTCGCCAAAGCTGCACTCTCCAATTGCCACGCTTGCCCAGCGTTGCAGTCTTATGTCCTATAGTGGACTTTTAATGGCTGGTAATGGACTTTTAATATCATCAATAGGATGATGTTAAAGACACATTTCTGATTTTAAATACATATGTCAGTTTTTATTGCGCGTGCTATTAGACTAAGTCGACACACCTGCAGACAAGGATGTATCACTAGCGCGTTGTTAATCTTGTGACTTGAAGATATTATGTCACATTATCCAATAATTTCTCTGCCTCACTCCCTTCAACGACCATTGTATGAGATCAGCCTTTAGAAAACCTCTCTTTGCCCAATGAACTGATTTGAATGTGATATCTACAAAATATAACTGAGTTGTTATTGTTTGTTAATTTTACAAAATATTGTTTTTTTAATATGTTACAGTTTTTTAATTAACTAGTTTTGTTACTAGAACGTTTAAAAACAGGTATATTGTCAAAATATTATGCTTCAAATTATGCTGAACAAAAATTACAATATAAAATATCGATACCTGGGGCGGCAGCTGTTCGCAGAATTTCATTTCAGAGATATTACACTACGAATTTGAAGTTCGGAAGACTTAATACAGATACATTGAAAGAGAGCTAACAGAGCATTTTTGTCACATCGCAGTTATAGCATTGAGTACATACAACATATCAGCCGTAGGACATCCACTGCTGAAGATAGGCCTTCCCAAGAGATGTCACATTTCCCCCCCTTATATTTAAATAAATAGGCCTCCCAAGGCAGAGGGAATTTTGCATATAATTGCCACTAAGGCGTAGTGGCAATCGCAGAGCATAGCGTTGCGACGGAATGCGGCTGCCCATTTCCACCTTGTGCATTTGAGCTACGCTGTTTCAGGTGAATACCGCCATCAATCGGTTCCGGTACTTCAGTAAATTTACACAAGATCGTATATGTTGATATGACTCCTAGAGGAGCTTAAAATACTTGTGATATGGATATCAGGCAACAGAGAAATCATAATAATAAAATAAAATGTATTATTTATAAATGTATATATTACACCCAGACACACTAATAACACAATATTTGTCCTCCGTGGGGATCAAACATACGACTATTGGCGCACAAGATATGGCACAAGATATACAGCACCGAACGCGACAGCTTCATTTGAGGACTATAATTTATTATTTTTTAATAAGTATTTCATTTTTTAATAAGTCAATGAAAAGTAGTCACTTGTTTATTATAACTATATTTACATTTGTTTAAACCAAACGCATTTATTTAATATTGTGAAGTAATTTTTGCAATATCTTCAACATTTATAATATTTTACATAAAATGAATTGCCATAATATATGTATAAAATTTTGTAGCTTGCTCACAGCTTGAAAAAATAACTGCTTTTATCCTCTTAATTTTCTCCTAAACATAAGTAGTAAATACATAGATAAGAAAAAGTTACTTGTACGAGTCGTAAAACGAAACTGACCAAACATTTTATGAAGCTTATCTTGTTTTTTCTCATATATTAAAGGACGGCACAAAACATTAAATGATGAACAGAAATTATTATTGAAATCAAATAAATATAATATAAAATAAATGACATTATAACAACTATAAAACGCAGTATATTTTACTTAAACATAACAATAACATTTCAAAATACTCGAAAATATATAAACATAAAAAATACATAAAATATATATATATAATAGAATCATCATCATCAAAATAGTAGCTGCAGAACGTCCCACGTTGGATATAGGCCTTTTAAAAAAAGGGGTTTGCCCAAACATGCCGCATTGTGCAGGCTCGGGTGCTATCGCAAAGCGGAGTTTTATGACGGGAATGCTGTCCATTCTCGCCATCTGTCAATTCCAATAGGTACCTCAGTAGCGTCTTAAAATGACTGTCAGGGGGAAGCACTATTCTACTCTGCTGTTACTAAACAGTAAACTAAATTACATATATTTATAAATAATCTATTCTCCTTATAAACTTCTTTGAGAGAAAAACGTACATTTATTTATTAGGTCTATCAACGTTCATACATTCCAATACTTACAAACTAATCCATTTTAATATTTATAGTAATTTAAAGTGTGACAACCAATTAAAGGTAAACACCACTTTCAAATAAAATGTATTTAAACTATTATCGCAAAAATAACATACAACAGTACATACTTAAAGTTAAAATGATAAAAAAAGCAGCAAACAAGAGTTACTACTATTTATTTTTATTCATCCCACATCTCATATATTGATCTGACTCCGTAGTAAGTCGCTCAAAGCACTTTTAATACGGACGTCAGACAACAGATGAATTAGAAATATACTATTTAAATACATATAATATCTATTTTAAAAAGCTAGCGATGATAATTCTAGACTTAAAAAGAACTTTAACGGGCTTATTTTAACAGACATTCCAATCTGCAGTCTACGGAAAGAGCTGTGTGTATGTGTGTATTAGAGTATTTAATAAAATAGCAATTGAAATAAATAATAAAATTTCCATTTATTTTTGAAAAAAACTGTATAATTAGCGAAATATTAATAATTCTGATTGTCTTAATGATTTAAATCATGAATTTTTGTGTTTTGTATTATGATTTGCGTGCAAATTGTATTTGTTATACATGTGCATCTAACTAGAACTTATGAACTTTGTAAACAATTGTTTATCCCAGACACAGAAAAAAACACAAATATTATCACATAAATATTTGTGCTGGGTGGAGATTGAACTAGGTAGGATCACTAACATCTGCAACATCGGGTCCGACATATTATTCATCACCATTTCAGCCATTGAAAGTCCACTGCTGGACATAGGTTTCTCCAAGAAAGGAGGTATTTTTTTCGTGCGTCAAGCGTGTTGGTAATTGCAGACCGCAGATATTGCGACGAGGATGCTGCTGCCCATCCCGGCCCTGTGCATTTGAGCTGCACTGTTTCGGATGGATATATCCGTCGGTTATGGTATGGTACCTTAGTCGCCTTTTACAACACCTGGTGCAGTGTGAGGTACTATTCTATTCTGCCTGTACCTTACGGCATATTATTAGTGTCGTCCATTCCAAATTTGCTATAATCTAGTTACAAAACAAAAACACTAGTAGTATGTTAAAAATTAACAATCCTGCTACACTGTTAGCCAGTTTAGCACGCATAATAGAGCCTTAGCGTTTTAAAACAAAACAATTTCCGCTAACCCGACACCAGAGGGAGCTGTAAAAGGGTATAATCTCGTACAAAAAATGAATAATAAATTCTATATGAGTGAAATATTTCCATCAGACAATACTTTATCTATTAATAATAAAGTTGAAGTGTCTGAGTATACATTTTAAGAGGTTTCTGTGACAAAATAATTTACCTATTTCCTTTGATATTACGTGCATCTTGGTGGTTTGAAATACTCCAGAACACTACAGCTTATTTATTATCAAGTTTCTTGTTTCTAGCACACAGGAAAAATATATACGGCAAAAATATTACCCATAATCTAGAAAAAGCATAGGACTTAGGTCTTTAGTAAGAAATAATTGTAATTTTACTAAAACTGTAATGAAGTTGTTACTTGGATGTACTTTTGCAGTCAAGATTTCATTTTCATATTAGAAAAGATTTTGCATTGAGAATAAGGATGGTATTTATAATATAGGAAAAAGAGAGACACTTGTAGAAAATGTAGATATACATTTTCAACCACAAATATTTTCTTTAACTGCTTTTTTGCTTTATTGGAAATCATTCGGGGAGGCCTATGTTCAACAGTCGACGTCTTATTGCTGATATCATGATACTGAACTGCTTTCGTTGAATAAATGAAAACTTAGTCTAGTTAGTTTTGCTGTTTGATACTGACTGAGTAGAATAGTACCTCCCTGTCTCAGGTGTCGTAAGAGGTGACTAAGGTACTAGAACCGACAAATGGCGGTGTATGCATCTGTAACAGTGTAGTTTAATTGCACAAGGTCGGTCGTAGCAGCAACAACAGCATCACCGTCGCTAATTTACGTTCTGTGATTGCCAACGCACGCTGGCCTAGCGCAGCATTTATGGGCAAAATTACCCCTTTCTTGGGGAGGCCATATCCAACAGTGGTGTTCCAATGGTATGGTTCTTGGTATGATATTGGCCAGAATCTATAAGCTGATATAATAACTACAAAAGGCAACCTGCAACTTTACATATAATGAGAAAGCTCTGTTTAAACTTTTAGGCATAACAGAGTACCATAAATAGAGATTTCAAATAAGTAGGTATATAGTCAACGACGAATTTCAGTGATCGCGAGTGGGTAACGCAAGTTTTTAACGTAGAAAATTTATTTATCAAATTTTAGAATTATTTTAAGCAATTTTTTTGAATTCCGTAGTGTGATGTCAATTGAAAATGAGGTTGCCTTAAGCTAACTGAACAGATTGAAGGTTAACATTTGATATTCCAAAGAGGTTTTTTTACTCTTGCTTCTTTATTATATAATCAAAGAAGACAATAAATACGCATTTAGAACTGTTAAAGAAATATGAGTATATTTTTCATCAATTAACTCTCTATTTTAATTATTCATTTTATCAAGAACGCAGTCGCGGGCTTTTGTAAATATTTAATAAAGGTTTCAAAATGCAAAAGTGGCAAGGATTACGAGGTTTATCCATGGGTCAGCTCACATATTAAATGGCCAGCCAGGTTTTAAGCGTCGAGGGCATTAACCCGGTTTTGTGTTACGTTTTAAAAATTTAAAATGATGCCAGGCTTTTTTAAGCTTTGTTTCGCGTAAACACGATCATGAGTGTTACGTCTATCTATAGACTGGTCATATCTATATGGAATCATAGATCCATTAGCTATCAAGTGGTATGATTTCGGATGTAAATGACAGTCAAGTAGTTACAACACTATTCTTTAATTTTCTTGTATTTGGAGATGACGTTTGATTTATTCTACAACAGCAGTAGACATCTGATGTCTAACATAATAAATGAAATGAGATGATAAATAAATAAATAATCGTTTACATAACATCTCATACATTGACCTTATCCTGAGATAAATCACTTAAAGCACTTGTGTTACACACACAATTTATCAGACAAAAGAATAAAACATATAAATACGTATTTAATACCGAGACACTGAAGATACGCAAATATTTATTATAAATATTTGTCCTGCCAAAGGTCGTGGGTTGGATCCCCATATTCACTACCATCCGAGCCACCAGGCAGTGACGACTATTAATCAGTACAATGTCAGGCATATTGTAAGTTAATTAGATATCACATGATTCGAAATAAGCGACCAGAAATTTGATCGAAGTGAAGTGAAGCTCGTGAAATTTTTTGATGAAACTAATTAGTATTTGAATTAATAAAATATCTAAAGAAATATATGATCGGTATAGTACGTCGCAAAGCTACGTACTACGATTGCCACCGCGCTGTCCAAGTTTGGCAATTATAGGCGAAATTCCCTTGCTTTTGGGCCTTTGTTCAGCAATGGACGTTCAACGGCTGAAATGGTGATGATGATAATGAAATGCACGTTAAATACAAAGAAGTAAATTTCACGTATTTCATGACCTAGCGTTTAATTAGTGGGCTATCGTTCGATACAAATTAAATTTTAGATTATATTTTTTAAATGTAGTTGATTTTATAATTCATACACCGTTATATATGAAAACTATGTTAATTTTACATTTCTTCGGAAATATTCTTTAAACATACCGTTCGAAAATTAAGCTTAAGCGTGAGAGTTGATAAAACTCAAACAATATAATCCCTTTAATGCATCCTAAATAACTCTAACTTAATAAAAAACCGTTACTGAGTCACTTTATTTCAAGCACAACTATTTATCAAAACACAAAAGGGACTATAAATTATTCGAGCTGGGCCGTGGTGCGATTTAATATCTGCGTATTGTTTGGGCCGCGGTTTCGGGCCTGTTGTGACGGGCCGGCCTTTTGACGTGATCTGCGTGACGGCCTAGGCAGCTAGCTGGCCTTGCGTGACAGCCTGGGATACGACCTCGCGTGATATGTGGTCGGGTAAGCTCAATTTTAATATCATGTTCGCGTGACTATTGATTTCTGACATCCATCAAGTATTAATATTATCTCGTATTTTTATATTATACTAGCTATGCCCGTGACTTCGTTCGCATGGAATAGTTTTTTTGGGTACCATTCTTCTTTACGTTAACATATATAAACTTTGAATGTCATGTTTAATTATATCGAATCAATGGCCTGAAAAATAAGTTTCGAGTTTTTAGCTATAAAAATAGCGATACTTCCATACAACTTTTCATCGCCCTTTTCGACCCCCTCTTACTACAACTCTTAATTCGAATTAAATAAATGCTTATATCCTTTCTCAAGGTCTAAAGATTGTCTGTGCCAAATTTCATCAAAATCGGTTAAAAGGTTTAAGCTGGAAAGCGTTATAGACAGACAGACAGAGTTACGTTCGTTCAAGTCACGAGGTTGGCAAAGCGTTAGTGATATCCTTGTGATAGTACCAGCATCTAGCTTCAGTGACGCTTACTATTACGCAGATGTATACTTTTTTATCAATCTGGTCTTTAAAAAAGAGCTTCGTGTCGGGAATGCTGCAGCTTATCCCCGTTAAATATGAGCGTCATAACTTTATTTTTCCACATATTACTTTTAATATCTTACCCTGGTTACCTTCAAAATCTTTTGAGTCTATATCTAGTCTAATTATATGTGCTCAATTTTTTATTTTCATATTTGATTTATGTACGATGATTTAATGTATGATGCTCATTATCAAAAGTGTATCTGCAATATGGGACCTTATTACAGTGAAATGACCAGACCACGAGTACTACGACTACAAGTGTATACATTATCATCACCATCATATCAGCCACAAGACATCTACTGCTGTACAAAGGTTCTCTCCAAGTAATCTCCAATAGGACCGGTTATATGCGGCTTGTATCCAGCGCGATCATTCGGTTTTAACCAGATCTGATCTGACCATCTTGCGGGTGGACGCCCCACTTGCTTGCCAGTACTTGGTCTTTTAAAACCTTACGTTATCGATATCGGCTATCGGTTCTGCGTACTTCTTTCGTAAATCTTCCATCAATTCTGCCATGACCACGATATCGTCGGCAAATCGAAGGTGAGTGATCTATTCGCCATTAATGTTGATGCCAAATTCTTGATATTCCAGGAGCTTAAAGACGTTTTCCAAAGAAGCATTTAACAGTTTCGGAGATATGATGTCTCCCTATCTAACACCCTTTTTGAGAGAAATAGCCTTCGAACCCTGACTTCGACTCCTGTACTCTGATTGACATAGTGGCGTTGTCATACAAACTCGTCAATACTTTAAAGTATATATATATATATATCTAAATATATATTATCTAAATCAAAATTTATTTTATTTTATTAGGTCCAAACTTAGGCACTTATGATTGATCAAAAAATAAAATTATCAAAATCACACACCGACTCTACGATGCTACGATGTGGAGATAGAGTCACATATCGCATCTATCATCGTGCAGCAAGCCTATCTTAGTGCTAGACTGCCATTACTTGACGAGTTTCATTACGCGATCTATCAGAAAAGAGCCTGCAAGAAAAACTGTAGCTGATGAAAGCCTTGGTCAGGTATTTTAATACTCTATACAGAAACTCACACGGTATCTCTAAATGGTTAACATCATAAAGAGAATCTAATACATTTAATATATTATAGATATCAAGAATAGTCAGCCTGAGAGGATCTGCTTCTACACGGAGCACCCGTTCACGAGTATGACGCATATGCCAGCCATCATCCCACTCCACCATGTTCGAGGGAAAGGGATGACCCGCCATACGACGCTACTCACGTAGAGACAACTGGTGCTAAATAAAACAAAGACACTTTCCGCTGTCTGTCCCTATGCATAAATCTTTAAAACACCGCAACAGATTTTAATGCGGTACAATGATTCAAAAGAAACGTTTATATATAGAATAAATGCATTATATTATACACTGATAATTTGAAAATTTTGCAATGTAATGTCGTAAATAAACGCATTTTTTACGATTACATTGCAACACTGGCTGAACCTGATGAGATAGATCAAAAAAATGGTACATTAAAATTATTATCAGTGTATATTACGCATTAAAAAGGTCTCCCTAAAAGTTTGCAATAACGCAGACTTTTTTGTTTGTCTCTGAGGGATAACTCACAATATTATTTTTATCTATATTGCTACCTTGCGAATTCTGGGCGGGTACCTATATGATCAGGGATATTATATTTAGTAAATACTTGCAACTTCTTATTTATTTCTATCTTTATTTCTTCCGATTTTCACATCAGCACACTCAGTGTAATGCTTAATTTGACAAGTTCATTACACAATATAATTACGAAGCAGTTTTCTTTTTTATTTAAGCGATGTAAATTGAAATTGGTTATGCAACCTACTTTATACGCATCGTCTGTTTGGAGTAGCGATAATTATTACCGAGATTCGATAAAAGTGTTCTACTCTAAAGCCTGTTAAAAATGAATTCCCATTTTAGCTCTGAAATGTCTGTACCGCTCTTCCTGTAGCGAAATCTTTTTTTTTGTAATCACAATAAAATCCTCTATTTCGATTGCCATAGAATATTCTAGTGAAAGTGTCGATGGGGGCGGTTGTAAAATTTTATTCGAGCACAAATTGTCCGTTTTGGTCTCTAACGTCCGGGGCTAAATGGTGCGATTGAATAAAATGCTACCAGATTTATTTACGGTATATACAGAACGCATGCATGTATAGATTAAGCTGGGATTGTGAATTTTGTACCTTCTACAAAGACTGCATTGAAACGCCCTCACCTACCCGTATGACTAAACAACGTTTTGTACTCGTACATATAAAAAATTGCGATTGCCACCATCCTGGCGGGGAAAACACGAGAAATTATTTTAACATGGATGTAGAAATTAAATACTCATAAAAGTATCATAAAGAAATGAAATCGAGTAAAATAAAGAGGGATTATTCTCGTGTTCGACTCGAAGAAGGATTATGTATATCTATAACACTTATATATATACTTATGGAAAGCAAAAAATAAAGAAAAACTAAAGGACTGCAGATCTCCATATGATTAAAATCAAAGTTATATATTTTATTTTGTCTTCAACTGGCCACACTGTTTCGTTAATTTACTAAGAATAAAAGATAATAGTATTTGTTTGTATCTATGTAAAAAAGCGCTTTTAACATTCCTTAAGTACCTTCTTACCGGTGCTTTGCTGCTCTATCGATCGTAAGTTCTGCCGGATAAGTGCAATGTCCATTGCCTCTTTAAAATTATAAATTTCTGTAAATTTAGTTCTACGAATTAATAAGAAATATAATAGTTATCCAAATATTCCCCAACCAAGTTAAATTTAATAATCGTTTGCTTAGATTTGGAGTTATTTAGTTAAACTATTCGTCTTAGGTAAACAAATGAATCAAGAACCCCTAGGTCCCAGATCCAGACCTATACTAAGATGGTTACCGCATGGGATTACTAAAAGGTACTTATTTTGGTTTTATACATTTATATTTTCAGGATCTTTGACGTCTTCCAGCATCGTGTTTAAATGTTATGTTGTTATTTACGTTGAAGATGACAAGTCCTGCAAAATGAATAAATGAAAAAGTACAGCGTGTCTGTAATACAATTATGAAATAAATTAGAAAACAAAAGAACGTGTGGCGTTTCCAAATATAAAAAAATTATAGTCGATCTCTTTCTTACTATTGAATTCTGAGAATGTCTTGTCGTGAATATTCGCTTACAGTGAACACTCACCCCAATAAGTCTTTTAAGAAAAAGTATCAGCCTTTTGTGTATAAAACTCAATTAATATAATTTAAAACCAATATTCCTGTCAAGCCTTGACATCAAGTACTAACTTTGTCATTGAAGTTTCGTACAAAAATAATTAACACAGCCCTTATTAATTTTGTCGGTAAGCCCACTTTATATTTTTCCTATATAAAAAGCTCAGAGTAATTTATTATTCCGAAAGTGAGAACGACACTCACCTAATGAAATTTCTGTGTTATTATTGTACAATGAACGGCCTGAATCCATATTGAATTTTTTAGGTCGCTTGTGAGTTAAATAAATAAAGTTGATTGCTTTTTCGGATGCCTAACAAGATAAGACGCTTTTAAGCTCGTTAAAATATTTCTTTCGGTAATGCTGAATCGGTTACAGTACCGTTACGGGATTAGAAACAATCCCACGGGAGATAATCCTCAAAGAGCTTTTGAAGATAGTATAATGAGTAGGTACCTTTTTCTATACAACCAACTATAAAATTTACTTGTGGTAGACTTTTCACAAAGGTCGTTTGTATTGGTACCTCAATCTTACCTTTTTGTACCGCCAAATAGCAGTGCTTGAATTGCTGTTTTGGTTTGAAGGGTGAGAGAAGCTGTGAAATTACTGGGTCTACATAATATCTTCAAGTTGGCAACGCACTAGTTATATGCATGTTACATGTTTATCTATACAGTTATATATATATATATATATATATATATATATATATATATATATATAT
>JACJUM010002496.1:4861516-4873044 GCA_020976665.1 Heortia vitessoides
TATATATATATATATATATATATATATATATATATATATATATATATATATGTAAAGAAATAATATTTCTTTAATTTTGAATTTTGCCGCGCTTTACCAATGACATTGACAACTGACAAGCGCGAGAGTCTGGGGATCCTTGGTCAATGGTCAGTTGAGAGGTTATGGAAAAAATAGCATTGTAAAAGAGATTTGTTAATTAAAATAGATAAATAAGAATAATTGGTGGAAGAATAGACTTTAATTGTCGTTTCTTCGTTTTCAGAAGCAACGCATGAGTTTATTTTTAAGCTAAAATTGAAGGATAATCGATATATATATATATATATATATATATATATATATATATATATGTGTATATATATATATATATATACCTGATGATATTCTTGTGATAGGATACTACGAGCGTCATAGGCTGTGGTATTGCTTACCATTAACTGGACTGTGTGCTAATTTGTGGACCTTGTGTAGTAAAAAGAAAAGAATGTTTGAGGGGCATAATGACGCATATGGAAGTGATCCTAGCTCATGCACCAAGAGTCTTGTGTTCGATCCTTATTCAGGACAATTATTCATATTGTATTTGTTCTCTGTCTAGGTGTTACAAATATGTATTTAGTTTTCATATTTGTGATTCCACTGTTGTCGAAAGTCCGTAACAGGAGTATTTTAAGAGACTTATCTTGGAGTTAAGTCTATGTATGATTTATTGTAAATATTATTTTTGTTTATATTATTTATTGTAAATTTTATTGTATATATAATTGTCTCTACATATATATTTATACCAGTATGATCCATTGGAGTACTAGTAGAGTAGAATAGTATCTCTCCCGTAGTAGTACCAGGTATTGTAAAAAGTGACTAAAGTACCAGAAATAGAGTAGTTTAAATGGACTGGGTGGGTATAGGTAGTAGCATCTTTATCGCGAGAGCTGCCCAGCGCGATAATTACGGGCTGAATTCCCTTGTTTCTTGGGAAGGCTAAGTCGAGTAGTAGACGTTTTACGACTGCTATAATGATTATGTAATATTTGTACTAAGTGGGATTAAAACATATAACCCATTGAGCATAAGATTTAGGCATTACCGAATGCACTCTCAGATGCATCAAAATAAAAGTTACTGAACTTGAAAGAAGTTTTTTTTTTATCTTGGACAAAAGTAACATTTTCTAATATTTACGCGTTTAATGCACGTTACAATAAACTCTTTGAACAGCTTTCATTTATATTTTTACATATTTTTCTTCGGCGTTTCAATTACCGTGCGACAATCGTTACTAAAAATAAAAAAAAAGATATGTCAGCATTTGAAAGTTACAATTACTACCTGCTCAAATTTTTATTAACATATTTCCTTGATATTGTAAAATAGCCTGATAAAAGAATTATTTGAATAAAAAATAAGTGTCCAAATGTCGAACAGTGAGTTAGTGAAAACGGCTACTTTTCTATTAGCCCAAGCAATCTTTGGTAGGAAACTTTAATTGAAAAAGCCCAATAGGCGTCTGCCCAAGAGGAAAAGCCCTAATTTTTTTATCCCGCCTCTGCGAGTTTCAATATATAGGTTTAAGCGTTTACAAGGTTTATGCTTAACGCATTGTAAAGCCCTGTTAGTCATAGAATTTATTATTACAAAATATGAAAAATTATTACAAAAAAAAATGAATAAAAAATAGTTTATATCGCATACTGGCAAATAATAAGTCATTATATTTTTAAAAATATATATTTTCATTCTCGAAGGATCACTTGTAAAATGTTCCTCTCAAAACTTGTTAGCCAGCATGTAACGTACTACTTAATGCACCAAGTAATCGTAGCTAACGTACTGGGTACTTAATGATACAACTTTCTAAAAAAAATATCCGGTTATTACTAGTACTCTTATACAAGAGATGAACTTGGTCGTTCAACTCCTTGCTAGTCTACAAGCAACTTTTTTTAAGGAACGCGACAATTTATCTTAAACATGATTATTAAATGAATTGTTACTTATGAAACTGTGAAGTATATAGTAAGAAAGAGTTCAACTATTCTCAACTACAATTATAATTTTTTATTAAATAGTTAACTATTAACGGTTTTAAAATGCGGTTTATCAGCTTAGGGCAACCGTTCTTATGTTATTTGCCGTAAGGTAACCGAAACGTTGAAGAAAAAAGTAAAATAAAATTCGTTTTAAAGGCGTTAAAAAGCGATTTTATTATCTTATTTTAGCGATTTTATTATAAAATCTCGCTTTAATCGCTAAATAAACGCGTAAATGTTCAAAAATGTCATATAGTGGAGTATGTATCTTTGGAAAAATTCATGCAAATCTGTTAAGACTCTACTAATGTTAAGAACGCGGCAGTTTGTGTGGTTAAATGGTCGTTACTATTACACTACGAATTTACACATTTGATGCCGTACTTTTTATGCCGCCAACATATTTCCGTGGGACGCATATTGCTTTTTATTTGACTCTGAGTTTGAAAGCAATGTTTTTTGCACCGCTTAAGTACAAGGAAGTAACATTGACTTCTTCCCGGTTTAAGGACAGTTTCACAACGTTGCGATATAAAATGAAGACCTGAATTGAAACTATTTATATATATACTTATCTGATTTAGGTCAGGGAAACACAACAATGTTTTTGTTTGTTGTTCTTGTTGGCTTAATTTTACTAGTGTCTATATATGTATAATGACTCTTATATCACCATATAGTCTTATATATCTTATATCTCAGTCAGGGTCATCGGTCATTTGTGTAAAATATCAAATTTATAGTCATAGTTCTATTTATGTTATTTTGAAAGTGCCTATTTATGAAAGACATATTTGACTTTGACTAACGTAGGAAATCTTGTACTGGCATCAAATGTAGTTTTTTTTTTTGTTTTAATAGGGATGATATTTGCATAAAAAATATCATCATCATTATTACAGCCATTGGAAGCTGTAAATGCTAATGGTAGAAATGTAAAATATGGACAGTTGTTTTAAAGCAAAACGCAAAATGATTAAAAACTAAAAAAAATGCTTTAAACGGAAAAAATGCATTGCAAGTTCATATCGAAAAATGTTTAACGTTGCAACAATTTTCATCTTGAAATTCATGCTCTTAAAAAGCATTTATTAAATACGAGTATCATTTACTAGCATTCACTCTTCAGAATACAAAAAGAGATTGAAAATTTTTATGCGACATATTAAATGCCTGCTGAAATTTCTATTTGGAAATAATATAAAACGATCTAATCTTAAAAATATAATTAAAACAATTATTACATCTAAATTTTCTTCATAATTCCATTTTTTTATATGACTTAACGTAATATATTGTGTGTGTGTAAATTTTTTTTAATACCCGTGAGAAGCCGAGGCGGGCCAGTAGTGTAGTATATAAACAAAAATTATTTATCACCTTAAGGTACATTCTACATTAAAATAAAAACAAATATAAACTATATTCTTCTCCAGAACGTCAGTAACTTGGACCTCAAATAGTGATCCTGACGAAGGTCGTCGCTGACCCCTGTCACCGGCACACCAGACCAGAAAAATGTTACGGATAACTAATAGAAATCATTTCGGACATTTCCAGTTTCTTGTTTACGTTTAAAAACGACCCCGAAAGAATACCGAATGGTATTTGTGTGGGACGTGTACAATTCGTTTGCGAATACGTCCCATTTATTTGGATAAACGTTTCTTTTAGTGACAGGGGAAAGGTGTTTTGTAAATACGCATATCCGGTGAAGGGGTGGAAAATCCGATCTCGAATATGAATTCCAACAAATGAATATGTAACTCGAAAATAATTCACTTGTCTTTGTTTACTGGCAAGACTCGAACCTACATCTTACCTATTCCGGGGGTTGCATTACTGCTGCATGTGCAATGTGTTTATTTTGTAATAGTACATAAATATATTATTTATATAATAAAAAGCCAAGCGAATGATTTGTAAACCTTTTTATATATCATTTGATACATGATGATTTTTTATACAGAAAGCACAATAAATAAAACACATTTATTGAAAGAACCATAACACACACACACTTCTGTTTGAATAACATATGAACATACTTAAATTCAGTAAACAAAAGTTATCAATTGAATATCAAGTATAAGCTAAAAGATTTTTACATTTAATTGAATTAATCATGAATGCATTAAAAAAAAAGATATAAATAAAAGTAATAATATGAAAGATATAAGAATAGAATACTAGCTCCCCCTGTACCAGGTAATACCTGACTCAAGAGGCGACTAAGATACTGGAACCGACAGACGGTGGTTTATCCATCCAATGAAGTGTAGCTCAAATGCACAAAGCGGAAATAGGTAACAGTATCCCCCCCGTGATAGTTGCGATCTGCGGTTAAAATTGTCCTTCCTTGGGGAGGATTATGTTCAACAGTGTACTTCCAATGGCTGATATGATGATGATGAATTTGGACCTCCAGGCAAACGAGTTACCTGATGAATTGTGTGACCTATGTTTAGAATCGCTCATGGATACCTATCCAGAGGAATCAAAGGCGCGTTTATGGCCGAGATGGAAAGCATAGACACTGTTCTTTAAGTTTTTTTTATGTCGGATTGTCGTTGTTGTTCCATAGATCAGCAATCTTAAAAAGATCATAATGAGATAATAAGAATGGTGATGAAATCTCACAGTTGTTGACCACCATCCGATAGTTGATACTTCATTCTTTAAGGACGTCCAATAATAATAATCAACTACGTTTACTGCTATTAAGTTAATGGTTATCTAAAAAAGGATAATAACATACATTTTTATGACACACCCGACTTAATGAAAATAAGAACACAATAGATGGGCCCAATATCTTTGCGTTAAAGGTTGTAAATTCGATCCACATTCAGAACAAATATTTATATGATAATATTTGTGTTTGTCATGTTTGTTGTGTTTATTATGTATTTAAATCATATATTTGTGACCCCTTTGTTGTCCGATGTCCGTAACACACCTGTTTTAAATGAGTCATCACGGAGTCGGCTAATGTGTGCGATGTGATTGAATTTATTTATTAATTATTTAATTGAGTTTTTTTGTATTTAATTATGAGAATATACTAACCGTTTTAACCGTTCGTCATTCATTTTGTTGACAACAGATCAAATGTATACAACAAATCATACGAAAACATTACATTACAGTTTCAAAAGCATTTCTTTACGCTCGTCAGTGTTATTATGAAATTTAGTCGTTTATATAAGTACTTGATCTCTCCTCTTTGCGTAAATTCACCTTATAGGTTCTATGCAGATTTTTTTTACCTAAAATAATATATACTAACTAAAAATCAACTTGTGTCAGGCATCAGGTGAGACTCGAACCCTTAAATGTTAGTGTTTGTTCTGTATCTGGGTATTAAAAATATGTATTTAATTATTATATTTATATTGCTCTGTAGTCTGTGCTTGTCCAATTTAAGTGAATAATCTCGGATGCATATGAGAGGTTGTTTCATTTTTTTATTTAATACAATTGCGACTTTGTGGTTATCTGTTTTATAACTTTTTCTTAAGTAAACGTGACTTTTATGTACCATACACATGTATATTGTTTGTAAAGCGCTTATTTGCAGTGAAAAGCTTATTTGCAAATGAAAAGGGAAAATTACAGAAATATTATATTTTTGCATTAAGTATTGTTAAGAATTACGATCAGCGACTTTATGTATGAGACTTGTACATAAGTAACTTGAGGTAGACAGAGTAAAATAGTACCTCTCCCTGTAACAAATGTCGTAACCCGAAAAAAATAGTTCAAATGCAACACGACAAGGAGCAGCAGTATTCTTATTCCGTAGCTAAGCTCTGCGATCACAACCACGCCTGCCCAGCGTGGAAATTCGTAGAACTTATTTAAGGACAATAACCTCCATTAGATCAGGGAGAGATTACCATTGGCAATCAACAAAAAGTTCCAATGTGCCATACAATTAGACAAAATCACCCCAATTACTGGAATGGGGTATAAGCCACCATAACACCAATTCAGCTAAATATATGAGGGTGTAAAGTGTCCCAGCCTTTCTTAATGTAGATGCCATCGTTAAAGTGCTATAACACATTTGTGTTTTTCCGCTCATAAAGAAAATTTATCACGTTCTGAGCAATAAACTGCAATAAACCACTTCCTATAGCGTTAGGTGTAATAATAACACTTAAACTCACTGCATTTGGGTTCAAAATCCATTTTCTGTTGCTATCAGAAAGATGCCACGGCTCATAACTTTTATAGTTATCAGGTTGCTTGAAATCTAACTGAAAACATCCATGTTAAGCATTACACATTGTACATATAAAGATATCAGAGCTTCGTAATATTTAGTTTAATGGACCTGGTGACGCAGATAGAAGCCATCTTATCTGATGCGGCAGAGGTCGTGGGTTCTATCCCCACCAGGGACAATGATTTATGTGACGATGAGCAGCGCCTCGTGGTTTTCCCCGAGGTAAGTTAAAGAACTTTCGTAGTAATTTTGCACCCCTGTATTACCTTTTTAGAGAGTGAGTTTTAAAAAATCCTTCCTTAATACTCTTCTGTGTCATAAAAAGAACCCCTATGCAAAATTTCAAGTTTCCAATACATGTAGATCAGGTTCTGCGTTGAATAGTCAGTCAGTCAGCATCTGCTCCTAGGTGCATTTAGTGACCTTACTTGGAGTCGTTCAGGAATGGAGACCACGTAACAGCAAGCGCAACGTGAATAAAACAATAAGATCGCGCTTAACGTAGCATATATAAAACCGGTCGTATTGGAAATCACTAAGAGAGGCTTATGTCCAGCAATGGACGTCTTACGGCTGATATGATAATGATAATGATGATAACCCCGTTAGCCATGGGATTATTCGGACTAAAACACCATAGTAGAACAACAGTACCTACTAGCTCTGTACCAGGTAATAGAAGCAATTGACCTATCAGTATTACCTATCGGACAATTGGCCGCACATACCTATATCCAAAATAGGGTAGTTTAAGTGCCTTCTGGGCAGAGATAGGAATTAGCATCCTCATTGCACAGCTGAGCTCTACAATTGCCCTACATCCACTAATGTATATGTGTGATATTCTACGTATCCATCGCTCTGATAATAATCCGTGACCTACTAGCAGATTGCTCAAAATTAGTCTAATAGGCTTATTAAAATATCTCCTTACTAGAATACATTCGCTGAAAAGCAAGATTGTAATTTTTTTTTTAAACTCTGTGTCAAACTTAAACTAAAAGTAAAATACCATATTACAGTTATTCTGAAATTTAAAAAGATCGTTAAAGATTGTTTATTGAAAATGTTTAACAGCTGTGTTACTTGGAAATTATATAATTAATATCACGGCCATTGACATAATGTCTGATTATTATGATTTTCATTTTAAAACCATTTATGCATGAACCTTTTTTTTCGAAAAAATTGAATCTATTTAATAATTCTTTATATAGGATTATCTCTGATATACGTGATATACCTACACAACAAAAATGAATTCATTAGACAAAATTACAACATAGAAAATGAATGTTTCGAAGATCCACAGCCTTTTAAGCCGAATCCTAAAACTACTATTTTTTATAATATTTTGAAAAAGCTTTATGGAATATATGAAGCTTTTATTAAAAAAAACTTCAATAATTAACTACCCATAGGATTCTTGAGAAAATTAAAATGAATGACGTTATCTATTTTAATTCGCAATAAGCAAACCCCTGCGGGCAAAAACTAACCTTTATTATAATTCCATTGAGATGAAGTTTGTCCTCCAAATTAGACAGCAAATCACATTGTTAACTTTATACACAGGCATAATATACGAGAATAAGCGACGAGGCGGTAACAAGTGCAAACTGGACACACCAACTTTCAAATTTGCATCCATTGTGGCGGTCGACTAATGCGAGGAGATGTTTTTATCTTGTTATCATGAATTAAGATTTAATCACCGAGTATTTTCAAATACAGATTGTTTTCGTTTGCCCTTCTTTAATATTCTTCGTTTGAAATTGAAGCTACTTTCACGTTGTTGTGCACCCATGCATGTTTAAGGTTACTAGGTGTATGGTTTAATTAGAAAAAAAAAATGTCTCATGTTCTTTTTTATTCTTTTTTTGGGTTCAAGCAATCCAAGCAATCCAAGGTTTCACGTTAACGTAACGTAACCTTGTATAGATTAGTTTAACCATTTTAAATTGCTTATTACTAATACATTCATTATCATATCAGTCAATGGAATTCCACTGTTGGACAAAGAACTCCCAAGAAGGAATTTTGCCCAGAATTGCCGCGCTAGCCAAGCGCGTTGGCAATCGCAAAGAGCAGCTTCGCGACGGGGATGCTGCAGCCCAACCCGGCCCTGTGCATTTGAACTACATTGTTATACATACATACTGATGGATATACCGCCATCTGTCGTTTCTAGTACCTTAGTCGTCTCTTACGACACCTGGTACATGTGGAGATGCTATTCTACTCCGGTACTAATTATATACTATTAAATACTAAGTAAAAACACTTTGAGTTTCAATAACAAAGTCTTTCAAGCCTTCTTGTCTTAGAACATCAAAAATATAAAATGTTTGTTAGACGTACACTATTGGAATATTGGAAATAATTTTTCATAAGACTTGTATCGCTTGTGTCGCATATACAAACTAGCTTTCCAATCGCGTTTTCATTTGCGTGGACTTTACTTTTTGCAAAAAGTAAAGTTAAAATAAAAAGTAAAGTTTTAAATAATAATACTGCGATATATCGCGGTATTATTATTTTCTTAAAGTAGTCTTTGAATTTCAAGATAGTCGCAAGTTAAATTTCACCAAGTTATGCTGCCTAAAGATAAACATATTTAAGAAATATTGATACTAATTATATGTTTCTTTGGTAACAGAATTGTGATAACTTAAAAAAGTATAAACTTTTTAATTCTTTGTCTTAGATATTTATACTTTATTAGCTGTACCCGCGACTTCGTCCGCGTGGAATAGTTTTTTTGATACCATACCTCTTTACCTTAACTTACATAAACTTCGAATGTCATATTTATTTATATCGAATAAATAACCTGAAAAATGAGTTACAAATTTATAGCTTTAAAAATAGCGATACTTCCATACAAATTTTTATCCCCCTTTTCATCCCTTTACAACCCTTATTTCGAATAAAAAATAGGCCATGTCCTTTCTCAGAGTCTAAAGATTGTCTGTACCAAATTTCATCAAAATCGGTTGAGAGATAAAGGCAGGAAAGCGTAACAGACAGACAGACAGAGTTATTTTCACATTTATAATATTAGTAAGGATTAACGACTGGCAGTGCCCGCGACTTCGTCCGCGTAGAATAGTGGCTTTCAGGATATATGTATATATTTATTTTAAAACGGCTCTCAAATTATTTTTAATAAATTTAATAGTAAAATATAGCCTTTTTTGACAAATGGACTATCTGACACTGAAAGAATCTTTCAAATCGGACCAGCGGTTCCTGAGTTTAGCGTGTTTAAATAAACAAACAAATTCAGCTTTATAATATTAGTATAGTTTGTATTTTGCATCGGTAGAAAGTGTTAAATTTCCAGGAGCTCATACGAAGGTTATCTGCAATGCTATTAAACACTTCTACCGCAGGTGCAAGTAGCAGATGCTTGTAAATCTGGACTAACAAAAAAGTCCACTGAGAATCATTGACGTCAGGTGTAAGCTACGCTGTTTCGAGTGGGTATACCGCGGTCTTTTAGTTCCGGTACCTCTAACAACAGATGGTACAGGGCATATACAATTCTGACCTGCCGGTGCCCCACAGCATTAAAGGAACTTTACAATTTTTACTAGCATTATTACTTTTTTATGGAAAATAATATCATTGAATGTGTTCTTTAGTTTAAACATAATAATTAAAATTATTAAAATTATAAATAAACAATGGAAAGAAACGATATTTTTACCATTACAAACTCAAAACACACGCTTCGTTATTTAATTTTAGTACCGAGTAATCAGAAATTGTGCAGGAAATTGTCCTGTTATTGGATCATTGAAAACGAGAAAGAAATTATAACATATTTAATTGTCATTTCAGAATATTCTACAATAATGAATTTTGTGCCTCAATAATACTGACATACTAAATAACAATTACCTAATCAAAACATCAACCTTAACATGAAAAAAATCGCATATATTTTTTACTAAAAACTTTGCTTTTACTTTTCTATGGTTCAGTTATTTTTATTTTTACATTTATTATTTATAAATACGTACGTACAACGTCACATAATAATGAAACTGAACTACGTTGTTATTAATGACAAGGATAGTGTTGCTATTAGACGTCAATAGCTACTGCAATTATTGTTGGCCCGATGTCGCAGATGGTAGTGATACTATTTTGTGTGCCAAGTGTCGTGATTCCAGGACAAATGATTATGTGATGAATATTTGTGTTTGTTCTGTGCATGAGTGTTATATATTATAAATATATTTTTATTATATTAATTATTCTTTTGTTTGATGTCCGTTGCTTAAGTGTTTAAAGCGACTTATCTCGGAGTCAGATATAACATATGGCGTGAATTATTATTCTTCTGAATTATCTGGCTTTTTATAATATTGGTAGTACAATTTAGGCAAGCTATTAAGCTTTCATAAAATATCCTAGAGTATATTTCGTCATATCTAACTGCTAAAGAAAATTTGTTTTAATTTACATTCTTTTGGTTTGCACTATATGTGGTATAAGGTAGGTCATGTGAAAGGAATATAAGTATTTTATTTATATTTGCTTGGGGTCTGTTGAATTTTATTACCTTCTAGTTTTTACCCGCGGATATCTGACTGTTTGTGTCATCAGGTTAGCACCATATATAGTATGGGGTAGGTCGTATTAAAAAATATAAGTATTTTATTTAAATTTGCTTGAGGTCTGTTGATTTTATTACCTTCTACGTTTTACCAGCGGTTTTCTGGCTGCTAGACATAATTTGTTTTATTTTATGTTCTTCTGGTTTGCACCATAATTAGGTATGCCACCATATGTATGAGGAAGGTAGTGCGAAAAAAAATATTTTGTGTAAATTTGTTAGGAGTCTGATGTTTTTTATTACCATCTAGCTTCTACCGCGGTTATCTGAATGCTAGACGAAATTTATATAATAATCATTGAGGATGATCATTACCCCGAATATGGCAGTTTTGTTTATTGATGTATTAATTTTACCAGAAATTCACGTATAAAAATTGGGATTAACGGAAATCTTATTTTGGGTCCATTCGCCCAATCTACCACATGCTGAGTGATCGTGAGGCTTCTATTTTTTCACGCGAACCAAGATCTTCTCATAAAATTTTATTTATTAAATTTAATTAAATTTCAGCTTTATAATATTATATATGTATACTCGCCCATTTCAGCTTTATTTGCATAGACACATATACAATTACTGTGCACGATGGTGGATACTCTACGACGTCACTGTGGATGCATATTATCATTTG
>JACJUM010002496.1:4893508-5194305 GCA_020976665.1 Heortia vitessoides
ATACTTGTAACTTATCATATAAGTATTTGCTCTGGGGGGAAATCGAACCCACGACCTTTGGCACACAAGATAGGATCACTACTATCTGTGCCATAGGGCCCGTCGCCCAGTAAAAATGTACATATTCTATTTACCACGATTATAAATGGGTGTGCTGTATGTGTCTAATAAAATACCATATGAAATAAACTTTATATTTAAAAACGCATGCCCAATGAACTAGTATAAGATTCAGACTAGTTAGATTAAATCAAGGGACTTTTTGAATGGTACTATTTAGCATTTAGCATATACGTATATCAAGTGTTGTCTTTTTTTAAATAAATACATATGTATACATTTAAAAAAAAGAACACACTGTAACTAATGTAAGAAAAGGTTGTATATTTTTCAGTTAAATTTAATTTTTCGATGGTATGTACAAGTCTTCCAGTCGTTAGCCGGCACAAGTTGTGTTCTCACAACTTTTTGTGAGGTAAGTAGGGTCAAAAGGAAAACTTACGAGTTGTTATTTTAGCGGAACGAGTTTACTTTCCTTTGCGAATCCATGTTTAAGTCTGGAAAGGAACGTTAGTTATTTAATTTCTATTAAATTGAGCCAACAAATAAACAACAAACTTTTAGGTTATTGCTGAGTGCTTATTCACAACACGCATCAATATATGTAAGTAATAACTGACAGCTGTCTGTCAAACTTACTCCTGAGACTTCTCCGTGTTCTTACACGACAATCAAGTCTAAGTTAATATTTAAAATTGTTGTCGAGACTGTCACCGTCAAACAAATAAAGAAGAGGCGGGCTTTATGGCACAGTTTGGTAGTGTACCTATCTTGTGTCGAGGGTACGATCGCAACTCAGGAAAATGGTATATATAACATTTATTTATTTATTCAACTTATTTCACATTTATAAATGTAGGTACATATGGCGGACTTAATGCCAAGTGGTCTAGTCAAGTATCTGCCATTCAACATCTTAATTTATAAAAGAACTGCAAACATTATATGATTTTACCTCAGGAATTTTTTTTAACGGCTTTATAACGCGGTTTTTTGTACTTTTTCATTTTTAGTTATCAATTTTCTTTTATTTGTGAAGAGTATTAGTTGTAATCTTTAAATGCTAACGTAAAATCTTTTGTCTGTTTTGAGGACGGTTAACGCAAGGTAATAGAAACGTTGAACTAAAAATGTATAAAGTACAATATACCGCGTTTCAAAGCCGTTAAAAAGTAGTTTCACTATGAGTAGTGAATGCGTAATATTTTAATTATACCTGATTCCATATCAGGTATAATCATGATATTTACGCGTAAGGGGCAAAAGAGGGGACAATTTAAGTTGATATATTTTTTATTGTTATGACGTCAGCAAACAAGCATACGGTTCGCTAGATGGTAAACATGACCACAGCCTAAAAACGCTAGTGTCAAAGAAATATATAGCTAGCGTGTCACCAACCCTGTGAACTAAATTATTTTATATTTATCCAGTAATTTCACTAAAACAAGCCAAAATACAGCAATGCAAAGACTGCGATATGGCGGTAGAAATAAGTGAAAGTGAGCTATCAACCCAAATGACTTTTCCATGAGGTCTATAGCATGATTGAAGATAAAACGCAAGGCTCAGAATATAAATTTATTTGATGATTTTTTGATATTAAGAGGTAGCGCATTCCAGATCCATATACCCGTGTAGTTTCAGTATATCGTAATACGTAATAAGTGAAATAGTCTAAGAAGGTTACGAGCATACGACGAGCGATATAAATTGAAATTTAGGTTTATGATAACTGGTGTGCAAGGATCGAAGAGAATTGAAAATAGTGTAGGTAATAAGCGAATATTCTGGCGTTGTCGAATCGGTAAACATTGAAGAAGAGAACTGGAATGGGAAATAATCAAATATCTGTATGCCATATATAAAGCAAAGGCAATTGTTGAATGTTTGATATAGCGTATTTAGTTATTCCTGAGAGATATTAGTGCAGCTAATATCACCATAATCGTTTGTTTTGTGTCTTATATATTAAAGTATTTTACTTGTAATTAATTCCCTACTTATTTCGGATTCAGGCTAATGTATAGATGTTGTGTATTTTTTAAATAACGCGAGTTTAAGAGTTAAACTAAAGACAAGTGTAATAAGAGATAATGTGGTGTAAAAGATAATGTTGTGACAAAAATGAAGAAAGAAATATTGAGATGGCTTGGACATTTAAAAAGGATGGATGAAAGTAGAATGACTGCGCAAATATATAGACCGGAAGTGAATGGAAAAGTTGGTATAGAACGATCTAGGTCGTTCTATACCAACTTTACTTTAATCAGGTTTTTCTACCTGGGCCAGGTCAAAAGAACCAAGAATAAATGAGCGTGTATAAAGGGATTAATGCGAGTAAGACAAGCGAGAGAGGTATGCTGCGATTGTAGCAACTGGAGATCTATAAAGTCTGCCAACCCCGATGGGATGAGAAATTTGTGAAAGTATTAAGTAATCTACATATGGACTGAATGATTGACTAACATCAACGCAAGGCCTAAACAATAAGGGATGCTAACTTGGAATTTTTACTAGAAAAGAATTTTGGAATTTTACGCACTGAAGGTTTGCCGTGAGGTACCGGCAGAGTAAAATAGTACCTCCCAATGCACCAAGTGTCATAAGAGGTGACTGAGGCACCAGAACCAGCAGATGGTGGAATATCCATCCGAAATAGTACAGCTTAAATGTACAGTGCTGGCATGGGCAGCAGCATCCCCGTCGCGAAAGTTGTACTCGGCTATTGCCAACACGCTTTCCCAGTGCGGCAGTTATGGGCAAAAAACCTCCTTTCTTGGAAACAGCCAGTTCAATAGTGGACTTTCAATAGTTGATTAGATGATGACGCACTAAAGGGTTAAATCAAAGTGCAAACTAACTAATATTCATTTGTTTGGCAATGATTACAATCCTGTTATATGGCCGATCATTAAAAACTCAATAACGGTTTTGCTTTATTAAATATTCACACAATTAACATACAAATTAAGTGTCCGTCGCGTGATAATTTTTCATGACGCGATGAATTCTTTTAATAAACAACGTCATAATTGACGTATATTGATGACAGTTATTGGGATCTCTATTAGTTTGTCATCTAAAGAACAAAACAATGCAGGATATTCAAACATTATGTTATTCATAGAGTTGAGACTCAGAATTAAGTCGTTTTGTTAAGCAGTTATTTATTAATCTCTGATATGCTAAGTATAGCACATTAGTAAAAGCACACATATAATTCTTAAATACATAGTTAAGACCGAGACACAGAAAAAACGCAATGACCCGACCATTGGCGCATAAGACTGGATTACTACCAACTTAGCCATTGGGCCCGTCAGCGTGACGTTGAGTGTTTTAAAATGGAGATGTCATTCTATTCTCACCGTCGTTTTTCCAGTCCACTTATATTCATAAGCCTTCCGTTGTAATAAATAAATAAATAATTTCGGAGATTTGCCCAATAATTGCTGCTGGGTAGACAGGGCAAACGCAAAGTGTAGCATTTCTATAAGGATGTTGATGTCCATCCCCGCCTCATTGCATTTAAGCTACACCAGTGAGGATGGATTTACTGCCATCTGTTGGTTCCAGTAGCTCAGTCGCGTGCACATCTGGTGGCTGCACCAGGTAGGTACAATTCTAATTTCCCGGTATACCACTGCTTTGATTGATGGTAAGATATTTTTATACTCCATAGTGCTACTTGTTCAAATGTTCCGAAGATGAGCATACAGAAACATTTCACAATTACATCGAACGCCTGTGAAATAGCTATCCCTCAAAATAGTACGAGGATACTTCAAAAATCTCTTTGCGTATACATCGGACCAGAAGTGAGGCGGATATTGCAGAGGGAGTAGGCTAAGTTAATATTCGGAGGACCGCTTTATTTTTGCATGCCAGCTCGAAGCCACAATGCTGAGAATTTTTTATCAGTCGTGCCTGTGAGTCTGTTTTAGCGCGGTTAGTTAACAGTCAGTCATATAGTATTGATGTAAAGTTTATCATAGTTATGGTAATCAACCTTGTAGTTGTCAATACATTCATTATACAAATCTTAAGATGTCTATAGCTGGACATAGGCCTCCTAAAATAAGAGAATTATAACTGCCACGCTAGGCTGTCGTGTTGGTAATCACAGAATATAGTTTGGGAAAAGAATTGGGCAATTCGAACGCTGTTTGGGGTGGATACCGTCATCTGTCTATTTCAGTAGGTATAGGCAGACGTACTATATCCTGTTAGTATACTACGATAAACTCAGTATTTAATATTAGCAATCATTCTTGCATCATAACAATATTAGCAGAAAGACATCGACCGTTAGGTATAGCAAGAGATTTATAAAAATACTGGTTGTATGTTATTTATGGTTGCTTCCAATGCCATCCTAAGGTCTCCAGATCTTTTGTCGATCTTCGTTGATATTCTATCTTACTGTTTCGTGTGAAACCACTAGCCTAGTCCACTATCTTGAAAATCTAATACGTTACGAGGTCAGTAACCCAACACATCAATCTGATATGAATACACTTACATTTTCTTACCTCCTATTAAAAATATTATATATTATATCGACATAGTGTATATATATAATAATTTAGACTAATTAAAGTATAATTAAATGACCTTTTTATTGTATGTACCTACACATTCAAAATGTCGGCAAATTGGAATTGTTTACCGTTTATTGAAATTATATGTATCAAACAAGTTTCTATTACAGAATGAGAGTAAAGAGTTTCTATATATCAGAGTAAAGAGGTAATATATATTGTTTTTAGGTTCATAGTATCCAAGTTAAGCTAGAAGGTTATTTTTCTAAATAATAAATGTATATAAAAAATATCCTTGTCAGCAACATGAGAGATGAGAGAGAAAATCTAAACATTCATTCATATTTAACACCTAGGCGTAGCACACACACAAATATATTTACATTACTGGTACACCCTCGAATGTGCTTTCATGACCGTCAATAGAATGAAAGCACCTCTGAACTTATAATTTGCCGTTTGAAATCAAATCCAATCGGGTAAAATATAAGCCTTTTTATAACGAGCGAAGGAAAGACACAAAAACAAAATAATCGATTTCAAAGACAACTGAAATCGAGATATTTACAAAGATACAAAAACTCTAAGAAAAAAAAGGGAATAATAAAAATAATTTGCACAACACATACATACATGAATTCCAAGAATAATACTTAATAACATATGTATATCTTTGTACATATAATTCTACGGTACGTGTGTATGTCAATGGACTCCTAAACGGCTGGACCGCTAGCTAAATGTTTCATTTCGTATGCATTTAGTCGCACCCTAGCTGGTTTAGTTTCACAAATAAGTCCGGCAGGTGGCGCTGCTATCCTTAACTAAGTTATTTATCTATATAATTTGTCTCTTCATTTTATACTTTGTTTAGTATCCTAATCGACAATGTATGTCGGGACTCCTAGTATATTTATATGTATATATTTCGAGAAGTCTATTAATTCGTGCGGGCTAGCCTACGATTGGATGTAACCAACGTGCTTTGCTTTCGTCACTTTGTCTCAAGAACGCACATTTTTTCAAGATAATAGCTACCTGGATTTGACAGAGGACCAAATTGAGATGCTTGAGCCTCTTCAAAACTTCTGTATTCGATTCATTCTTGGTTCACACAAATATGATCATCTTTCTAAATTCCGTAATAAGCTTAAATGGCTTCCAATTCAACTTCGCAGGATTACTCGTATCCTCTTATCGTTGTATAAAGTTTTGTTTTACCCTACTTCCCCCCTAATCCCTCCCCACAAAAATCGATTTGTTTTCTTAGGTGATAGTCCTCATTTAAAAAGTAAGTGAAGTAGCATTATCTGCAATTGTAATTATTTCTTGGTTTGCCTATGGTATCATTTGAACTATTATTTATTTATATAGTACATATATTTATACATAAAAACACACATTGTTATTTGTATAACATATTATTACTTTTACATAGGTACATCCTTAACTACTTAACAAATTTATTTCTGTTTTTTTTCCATCCAAAGGTGGAATCCATAGAAGAGATCGCTCTATGCAATAAAACCGCCCATTGTTATTTTATTTTAAATTCGTATTTAATTCTTTTTTATCTATTTGACTGGTGTACAATTAAGAGGATTATTATAATTAAATTAGTTTCTGCTGTATTTACGTTAAGAAACTATTGAAAGTATGGTATTTTAAAGCTTTGTGATTTTATTGTCGTTCTACCTATAAATATGGACTCCGTAACTAAAGTACTGGCTGGAAAGAAAGACCGATAGATAGGGTCGTACTGGATCGAATACATACATGGTCGTACTGGATGGTAATCGAAATCACAATCCTTTGGCGAATTAGATAGGAGTATTACCCAATACGCCACTGCACCCGTTAAATCTTAATTGAAACGAATTCAATTCATCTATACATTAAGTTTTTTTATTCGATGACGTTCCAAATAGGCTGAGAGGAAAGAGACGAAGTGTTCATATACTACATATTGGTGACGCCACTCGTGTCAAATTTATAGATATCCCAAATATCAATCATTTTAAATGTTTTATGTTTTTATGACCACCACTACTAATGTGGGCCTTTCAATCGACTACGCGGCATTTAATAAACTATATTCCGATCTATCAATTCATTTTTCGACTAAGTAAAAGAGTCTTGATTATGAAAAAGTATGGATTATGACTATATACTATAGATGGTTTTGTTATTTTTGGTTTCCTTTCAACTACTGGCTACGATGTTGATGTACATTTGTTTGTTATATTATTAAAATTTATACATAGTCTTTGCCTGTGCCTGAAATATTATTTCGTTTTCTACAATAATAGTAATTTAAGTTAATATTACTACCGTGGGTTACCGGCCGAGTAGCTCCCCTGTACCGGGTGTAGTAAAAGGCGAAAGAGGTACCGGCGGCGGTACATCCAAAAATTGCTGTTTTTGGATATACCGCTGTCTGTCAGCTAATATAATAGTTGGGTAGTATTCCTGTTATAAAGCTTCGTTCATATAAAGTCACTACTATCGCCCAGTATTGCAAGGATGCGCCGAATTCTCCCTTTCTTGGAGGAGGTCTATGCCCGGCAGTGGACGTTATAATTATAGCTACTGTGATAATGATGAAGTTATTATTTGAGGATTTAGTGACAGACAACTGATAGACTTTTAGTATTAGCTGTCTGTCACCGAATCCCATTCAAACCAGTATAACCATTTAAGAAATAAGTAGAAACACTTAAAAAAGCTGTTGTTTATAATATTATATTTATTAATTTACAAATCCTGGTTATTATTATCATTATCATCATTACATTGACATTGGTCTCCCTAAGAAAGGGGAAATTTGGCTTTAATTGTCGCTGGACAAGCGTTTCGGCAATTGCATTTGACATTCTTGACGGTATTGCTGCTGCCCATCCCCACCCTATGCATCCAAATTATTATTACTTTTTAAACTATGTGTATTGCACCGCTTTATGATGGCCTGATGACAATGGCCACTAGGCATTTAGTCCGTCATGTAAACATTGTATTTTTGTTAGGCAACAATTTAAATAAATCAACATACTATGATATGATCCATGAGGTGTTTAAAGTTTTCAGATTCACATTGTGGTTCTAGTGTGATTTAATCGCTTACTTTCACCCAGACGTCCCAAAAATATAGAATCCTAGTGGTAAAATAGTAGATACCTTTTTCTGTAGCAAGTGTCGTAAGATGCGACTGAGGTACCGAAAGCGACAAGAGGGGTATATCCACCCGAAAAGCATAGCCAAATGTAAACCTGGGATTGGGCAACAGATTCCTCGTTGTGAACTACGCTCTGCAATTGAACTGCTGTGAATGTTCTTGTCGGCTGTGATTATAATAATCTCATTTGTAAATTTTAAGAGTTAAAACGAAGACGGGTCTCATGCACAAAATTTTAAACGGAAGTTTTTATTTTAATGGTATTTTAATTTTTATATTTTTATGAGGACCGATGGCTTTTAAAAACACAACACGGCAAATAGTGCAAATCGAGTACGTCAAGCTGTAGGCCTGCCGCTAATTTATTTATGAGATTTACGGCTTTAAAGTAATAAAACTGTTGAATCAAATTAATAGGAAGTCGTAACTCGAAATTTACGCGTTAATGGTTTCTATTATCTTTTGATTTCATTTCTCAACGATGAGATCTCAAATGAAATAATAAAATAAAATGTAATAAATTAAAACTTTACGGTAGAAATTTATGAACTTTTCATTTATCTTAAGGCTGCAGAGAAATATACGTCTGCAATAATTCTTAAACAATTAACTATTAAAACTCCTGTTTTTATAATATTTTAATAAATACAACAAAGTAGATGGCATTGTTTTATCAGTCTAAAGATTTAAGTTATTGGCTTCCCTAAGTTTACCATTATTATTATTGAAGATGGCAGGCTTATCCGTTATCTATCGGTTCTGTTACTACGTACATGTGCGTGATCAATAATAAAACCTCTGTTATCATCGTCATCATCATAATATTATTGGTCTAATACTTGGAGTCTACTGCTAGACATAAGCCTCTTAAAGAAAAAGAGAATTTTAGCTAGCAGCTTTCGCGACGGGGGTGCTGCTGCTCATCTCCGCCCTCTTCATTTGAGCTACACTGTATCGGATGCATATATGGCAACCTGTCGATTCTAGTATACCTTAATCGCCTCTTACGGTACTATCTCTTTACGAATTTATAAAATATTCTCTGATCTGATATATTCTCATCATCAGCCGTAAGACGTCTTCTACTCAACATAGGACGCTCCAAGTGATTTTAAATAGTAATGTTGTATGCGTCCTGCTCCCAGCGCGAACCTGCTATTATTGTCAAATTATCGGTCAACCTTGTTAGAACAATTTGAAACGTTCCGCTCAAAGCATTTTCCTTTTTTTTCAATCATAGTTACTATTCTTTATTTTTTTTTCTTTTTTAAGTCGTAATGGAACGGGTACTACAAAGTGTTTGGAACTCCTTGCTCAGTCATCTAAAGGGTTAAAAAAAGTTTTCTAAAGTATTACTAAATGAGCAAAGTTTAGAGGTACCGGCAGAGTAGAATAGTATATCCCTCTGTATCAGGTGTCGTAAGAGGTGACTAAGATACCAAAACCGACAGATGGCGGTATATCCAACCGAAACAGTATAACTCTAATGCAGAGGACGGAGATAGGACATGGCTCACTCTAGTAAGGCAAATTTAAACAACAAGAAAACTCTTTGTTTAAATTAAAAATCGATATCCCTACAAATAACTTCTTTACCTCAGAGATTCCTTTGAAATCCATTCGTTTCTAGGGGGAGGTCAAAAAAACAATTACCGATCGCAACTCGAGGATGAATCCATTTCCGCCATATCGTACCCGAGCCCATTTTCTCTTTCCTATTTCGAAGCGTGCGTTTTCTCAATTATTTCTAATAATAGTCTTATTTTCCTTAAGGGTAAACTTAATAATATCCTTCTTTCAATACCGTCGTAATGTAATCCAATTTATTATATGAACGATTTTCCGCAATCAAGTAATTGGACTATTGTATTATTGATTAGTTTTATACATTACATATAAACTGTTAAGATGGTTTGGACATGTAGAAAGGATGGACGAAAATAGAATGACTGCACAAATATATAGAGCGGAAGTGAATTGAAGGTTTGGTATAGGACGTCCGAGGCGAACATATCATAACTACATAGAAGAGGTATTAAAGAAGGTCCAAGTCAGAAGTGCCAGGAATAAACTAGTATGTATGAATCATATAATGCGGATGAGGGAAGCGAGAGATAATTTGCCAAGACCGTAGAAAGTGGAGAACCATAGTCTAACTACTCCTATAGGACATGGGAGTGATGTATGTATGTACTTTTAATATGAAGTCATCAAACTCTTATCGCACACTTTTTTAATCTATCTCTCAAACCGTACATATTTAAAGTGCTGTAATTTCATCAGCATTTATTTTCGCGTGATTTTTCTGTCATACCCAACATTCACTACCATATGTCAGTGTTGGAACCAACGCACCTCTATGAACACATTTTGGCTGCATTAAAGGCTCCATTGACTTTATTTTCAGCTTTCACTCTCCGTTAAATATATTTTTCTTACTTTATACTATATCAAAAATCAGTTATTCTTTTTAGCAACAAATAGTATTCATGAAAAGAAAAACACAAAAAGGGTAGATTAGTATAGACCCGTGTATATTTACTCTATCGGTCACATTACAGGTAATTTAATAATTATTAAGGGCCTCCCATTATTAAAAAAAAACGATAATCACTCATGATAGCTAGAAATAATAAACCAGATAATCCCTAAGAATTAAATATCTTAACATAAAAAATTGATATCAAAATAGGATGACATAAACCACGTATTACGAAATCAGTTCCAAATTTATGTCCGTTCCGAAAATTGGAATTGAGGTTTACGCAGAAATTGATCATCATATATAGATGGCACTGATTTATCAGATAATTTAACAGATTTAGCAGTTTTCAGATAATAATTGAACTTTTATTTCTTAATTTAAATAAATTTACTTAAATTTGGACGGAAATGTACAAAATGAAGACAAATTATTTAAGTAAACCTTACACTTAAAAAGATATTTATAACTGTGTTTTCAAGGTATTAATAATACCAATAGAATATTTAATTTAGAATTATTTTTTTGGCAGAGCATTTATTACGCAGCACCGACGAATGATTTAGTCGTTAGGTCAGGTCAGGAGATAGGTAAAGAAATTAAGTTTCCTGGAGATCTGACTAAAGACGCAAGGCTGCGCTGGAGACAGACCGCATACAATCGGTCCTATTAGAGATAATTTGGAAAGGCTATCATGGAAGAGGTTCAGCAGTGGATGGGACTTCCTACAGCTAATATGATGATTATTTTATGTGAAGTATGTCTATATAAAGCATTATAATGTACTGCCTCTGTACATAATCATCATCATAATACCAGTAGGCCGCCCACTGCTGGCCATAAGGCTCTACAAGAAAGGGGAGATTTTGACTATTGTTTCCTTACTGAGCTTCCCTCTCCCCTGTATTTGAGTTACACTATATCGGGTGGATAGACCGCCATCTATCTATAGATTCCGGTACCTCATTTGTTTTTTACGACACCTTAGATTAGGAGAAGTTAGTACCTTGGTACAGGGTCCCGACAAGGTAGAATAGTTTCCACACTATCAGTTATCCATGCATACAGTGCATGAGTATATATTCATATGTATAAACAATACACCTTCTAACAAAAGTCTTAATAAGTCTTATTTATACTCAAAACTCAACAAAGGCATATTCCCATTTAATTTTTCAACCGCTATGTTGCTCGCGAATTGCCACACAATAAAATGCAGCAACGTCAGAAAGTTTCGAGAGTTGACAAAGAACGAATATGAGACGGGCAAGTTTGTTGCGGGAGTGCGAACTTTATTTATATAATGAAGTATGGAAAAACTGAGTATGGAGATTGGATGCTGTGAAACATTAATATTATTTAACCGAGGATTCCTAGAGTGGAGAATAGCTCTTATGCAAAAATAACGACACAACTAAAAATCTATTAAAACACTTTCAAAACAAATAGATTCAGAAATAGTTCAGCACAGTTAGCCAATTCGACAATCTTTCTAACGGTGGACAACTTTTGCAACTATTATAAGTATGTAAGTGGTTTTCATTTGAAAACTTTAAAATCATATGGGCCAGCAGCTCTGCATGTTACTTGTGAATTCACTGGGTTCAAGGTTCAAATTACTTTTTTTTATTACATAAAATCAACAAGCAAGTCTATAGTCCACGTGATAGTTAGCGTCACCACAGCTTATATAGCCTATAGGCGCTCGTGATATTTGGCGGTACATATAGGTAAGAGTGGGGTGCCAATATAAACTTCTGTTTTTCTTCGAATCACATACCTCGTTAGGCTATTAAGTGAACTAATGAGGGCCGTGTCATCATTATTAAAACATACTGAATGATTAGGTCCGACACATGAAGTAATATTACGGACAATCAAGTTAGGTTCATATTATAAAATAATTTTGCTGCAGTGTAACGTGCAATTAAGTAATTTTACTTATAAAATTCCCTAATACAGGCCCTCATAATCTAAACATAAAAGAACACAAAGACCAAGCGTCCATTAGATTTATAAGCCATTAGCATCAAGCCGTAATTACTCCTTTGTGAGGACACAGGAATAACACCAGAAGTTTTTCATAATTAATTTCCCAAAATAATAAAAAGGCTTCTTAAAACGAGAAACAGAAGGGAATTAAACGAGTTGGATTACTGCGTAAAATGTTTTAAATACATTACCCTAGGATCTGCTCTACACAAACATATTTCTCGTTTCGTGCGGTACAGTCGCCGACAGCGCTACTACAGTGAGTAATAACTACGAGTACAATGTACAATATCAACCTTCTTTCCGCATGGTGCTGGTTAACCCTGGGGCGCTGCCCATATTTTCCCGTCATAATAAAAAATCACCTTCACTCATCATATTACGCACCTGCAAATTGCTTGGGTAGTATTGGGTAGAATACTTGGGCAATTTTTATGCACTTGCTAAACATTGTTTATTTCATACATTGATCTGACTTGCTAATAAGTAACGTGAAGCATTTCAGCATATTCTGTTATCTGATGTCTGTAACACAAATGCGAGTTTAACACCCAGACACATGACAAACAAAAATATCATATAAATATTTGTACTGGGTGGGGGTTTCACAAGAGAAGAATATTACCATTAGGCCCGTAAAAATTAGTGTATCTATAATAAAAATAGAAATAGCGTCATGAAAACAAGCAGTTGAGATTCAGGAGATCCGTTTGCCGTGGGGTGCTGGCAGAGTAGAATAATAGCTCCCCTAGTACTAGGAGTCGTAGGAAGGCAGATGAGTTACCATAACCGATAGATGGCGGTATATCCACCGGAACAAGTAAAGTTTAAAAGCAACAGGGCGGAGATAGACAGCAGCATTTCCGTCGCGAATCTACGCTTGTGGTCCCTATACGGCAATTATAATGGTGAGGTATAGAGATTGAGTAGATCCATAAAAGAACCAAAGCAAAAGGCATTGGTGGGATATATAGTACGCAGAACTGTTCGCCGATGCACTCATATTTTTTTTGCATGTAGAAAAAAGCATATAACCTCCATTCACAAGTTGATCCGTCGTGCAATTACCCTGGCTGGAGGCTGTATTCTACTGGTTATATGAAAAATGTATTAAAGAAGGTCCAGAGCAGTAGACATCCTCTGTCTGATAAAATACATACGAGGAATACATACATTCGAATGGGAAAGTATTTTTTCGTCATAATTGTTTCTAAGTGATAAGTGAAAGCAATGGATAATATCAGAATAAAAATACTTAATCAGTTCTCAGTTGCCATTAAAAAGACAAGAATTTTCTAAGCTGGTTTCTAACCAGTGATTTTTTTTTAATTATAAACAGCTATTTTACTTGAGAATAAATTAAACGTATCAACATTTCATATTTACTTCGCAAACAAACATTATCTCATCCCATTTTCAATATTATCCTCATATATATCATGCCGCTCGAGCCGCAGACATCATTAATTGCGGATAATTATAATAACGCTTTACATTATTAACCATTTTCACACCAGCGCCGCTACTTGAGTGCGCTACCCATTTTTTCACGTCATAATAAAAATATATCCCGGGCCCGCCTTTACTGCCTACAGCGGATTGCAGCATAAATACGACCAACTCATACAATAATATATCCTTATAAAATTTGATACTAAATTATGCGAGTGTACTCTCATGTTGCCGTTGGTACTTATTCTCAATATTAAAGTAATACTGCAAACCATTAGTTATTGCGATGGTATCAAAGGCAAGAAGATTAATTGCTATTGATTAAAGTTCAGTTAAAAAAATAATTTAGTAAAATATTACGTACATATTGCACAAAACTTGTTGCTAATGCAAACAACAACATACAGTTTTGATGAGTTTGAAACTCTATTTCTTCATAATACCATATCCAGATTAAATCTCTTTTATTATTTCGTTATAAATTTAGTCCAAGTGATTAGTCAAACTCACCTGTAGCCAGTTGACTTTCGTTATGTTCTCCTCAGTTACAGTCAGGGCTCTTCTTTCACCCAGCTTATAAGACTCATCATAGTACATATACTCAGTGAAAGTCAACCCACTAGTCGTGTACTGCTGGGTAAAATACACAGATATAGTCCCATTTATGATACCGTGTTCTATAATCCAGCGACACTTTATGGGGACAGGGAAGGGATTCGGGAAATTAGGGGTCTGGATGACCCCAACTGGGCCGCGGAGGTGACCACCACACGTTTGTGGACCTTGGTGTTCTTTTTCCCCCTCTTGGGAGAAGACGGGGTCGATGACAAAGGTGAATAGTGTGATGCTCAGCAACCGGTGCATTGTGAACCTGTGAAAGACAACATATAGTTAAGAACATACTAGTTTAGTGCCATAAACATTGTAAATTATTAATATAAATTCCCGCAACATCTCATGCTGACTGGTAAGTCACATAAAGCACTTATATTACGGACGCCAGACAACAAAGGAATCATAAATATCCTACTTAAATACATATATTAAACACCCAGACACAGAACAAATACAAATATCATTATATAAATATTTGACTGGGTGGGAATGCGGATTGCTTTAAGCGTCTTACCACAAAATCAGGTGAGTATGTATGAGAAGTTGTGGGAATTAATAAATTGCAAACAAAACCATGGACAATAAAAAGGTACACATACTATCAGAATGATTTAGTTTATAACTGTACAAGCAAGGCACAAAGTCCCGTTTACTAATTCTACTGTGAAATATAACCGAAGAGCATTTGTGAGGGCACTCCGCACATGCCAAATGGGTAACTTTTTTCCATTTACTTTTAAAATGCACAGCGACCAAATGCGGCTACGAGTTCAACTGGTACGTTTATATTTCAATTTATTTGCAAAACTTTGTTGTTTGTGTTTATACATGGGAGGTAATATTTACTTCGATAACTTTTTTCATGAGATTTAAAATTTAAATGTATTTTTTTTTTCATATTTAGCTTAAGCAACTTGGTACCTCACTCTCGCATATTTTTTTCTCTTCTAGTATTCTTATTGCTGTGCTCCGGTTTGAAGGCTGAGAGAGGCAGTGAAATTACTGGGTAATGTGTCATTATATCTTTAAGTCAAAGTTTGGCAACTTGCAAGTGATATCCTTGAAAAATTACAAGCTATATCTATATGTACAGTGATACTTATTATCATGTGGAATGTATACTTATTTGTTGACTTGGTCTAATAAAAAGAAAAATTAAAGAGTATAAATATCCTGCACAGACTTTACCATCAGGTCTTAAGTTTGTTTTATAAATAAATAAAAAAGTAACAGAACAGACACAAATATTGATCATTCGAATGTTTGCCCTGAAATTGAACCCACAGCCCTTGGCACACATGATATGAACACTACTGAAAGCACCACTTAGCCCGTCAATAGTGGCAGTAAGTAGTTGGTTGCTGGTAGACTCTGGATTGTGTGAAGGCGTGAAGTAAAACAAATAAGCAATAGTAAATTTCCACAACATCTCATACATTGACCTGAATCCCTGACAAGTCACTTAAAGTACCGCTTAAGTGTTACGGACATCAGACAACAGAGTAATCACAAATATACTACTTAAATATTTAACACCCTGACACTGAACAAGCACAAATATTATGATATACATTTGTCTTGGGTAAGGGATTGACCTCACGTAAGTTCATGCCCAAGATAGGATCACTACCATTTGTGCTACAAGAGACATTAAGTGATCATAAGTGCCTAGCCGTACTAGCCGTGCGGTACCGGCAGAGTAGAATAGTACCTCCACCTGTATCAGGTGTCGTAAGAGGCGACTTAGGTACTTAGAACCGATAGATTGCGGTATATCCATTAAAACAGTGCAGCCCGAATGCACAGGGTGGAGTTGAGCAGCAGCATCCTCATCGCGAAAGCTGCGTTCGGCGACTGCCAATTCGCTTGTCCAGCGCGGCAATTATGGGCAAAATGCCACCTTCCTTGGGGAGGCCTATGTCCAGCAGTGGACTTCCAATGGCTGTTATGATGATGATGATAAAGTGCCGTGCGGCGATGTGATGTAGAAGTTTTAGAATACGCTGCTATACCTTATATGAGCATTATGTTTTCGAAGCTCAATGTGAGCAAAGGAGGGATGCGCGAGTGCTTGCCTGTGCCGAGCCCGCACCGATCCACCCACATCGTCTGCATCCGATACTTTGTGTACCTACATCACGCGCCTGAATGGTTCAGCGTTGAAAAAGTGATCGCACAATGAACCGGTACGTGAAACAGTGAACGCTATGCGTATGTACATTT
This sequence comes from Heortia vitessoides, assembly GCA_020976665.1. Taxonomy (NCBI): domain Eukaryota; kingdom Metazoa; phylum Arthropoda; class Insecta; order Lepidoptera; family Crambidae; genus Heortia; species Heortia vitessoides. Next base: position 4,910,049 of record JACJUM010002496.1, read on the forward strand.
AAAAACGACAGCAAGGATAATTGGAAGCAAAAACATCGTAATAATTAATCTAATGTCTCATCTCGATGAATAAAGTTTTTTTTAAATAATAATATTCTCCACAACATCTCATACATTGACCTGATTCAATAATAAGCTTAAAACACTTGTGTTACGGACATCAGACAACAGATGAATCACAAACATACTACATAAATACATATATTTAACACCCAGACACAGAACAAACATAAATATGATCATATAAATATATGTCCCTTTGGCGCACAAGATTACTACCATCTGCGCCATCAGTCCTGTCGTTTTTATGAATAAGTATATAATAGAAAAAAAAATGAATAAGTGTTAACGAAGTGTAAGCAAACAAGCGTACGTTCGTATGGTGGTAAACGTTACCGCATTCTATATAATCGTTTTATCATAAAGATATCACCAGCCGGTTGCTAGTTATAAGTTATAGATTATGCCACCCATTAATACTACAGCCATTCCTACCCTTTTAAATCGGAATACAGCATAGCGAACGCGTTTTTGCAGTGAAAATAGTTGAGTTTGAGGTGCCCATACAAAAGACATTTATACGACGTCTACCTCTAGTTGGTGGTTTATATTCATTCGCACAACAGCTTATACCTTGATCTGACTCCGAGATAAGTAGCTTTAAGCATTTGTGTTACGGATACTAGACAACAGATGAATTACAGATATAATACTAAGATACATATCAATAACACCCAGACACAGAACAAATACAAATATCATCATGTAAATATTTTTTCTGGGTGGGTATCGAGCTCATAACCTTTGGCACACTAACATCTGCGCCATCGGGCCCGTCTAAAGATTTTTTTAAGATATGTACTACAAGCAGAAATTAAGTTTGCTGACTAAAGTTAAACAAAAGTAGTTTGGTTAGGATAGGTGGACAGTAAAAATATTATCCAAATTCAATATTGAAGTGAAATAAATTGAACGTACACAGTCAAAACAAAGTTCTGAATAATAGCATTGCCGGCAACCGCGCAGTTGAGAATTCAAGTGAATTCAAGTAAATTGAGAGTCCACGAATTGTGTAAAACAGCGCTGAATGCTTTTAAACCTAACCGTTCGTTAAGTATTTTTGTTGTGAATTATTGTTGGAAGCGCTGATTTTGATGAGTTCTGCAATTATACTCAAATTTTATTTTGATACGATATGACGCTGATCTTTTTCATAATTATTAACTGAAAATCGTGAAAGCCATACTGAATATACATAATATTTTTTATTACATACTCATCAGCCATAAGACGTCCACTGCTGGACGTAGGCCTCCCTAAGTATCCAAGATTCTGCGGTTCTATTCAGATCGTCTGTCCATCTTGCAGTTGGACGCACAACACTGCGCTTGCCGGTACTAAATAGTATTCTAAATCCGAGTAATATAAAACTTATAATACACCCTTTTATTTATCGCTGTTTTTTAAACGTTTTACATTTTCGACATTTTGATCATCAGTTTTTACTTTAATACTAATGTAATAATTACAATATTTACGTCAAGTTAAATTAATAGTGTTTTAAATCCGCTGCTACTAGACTCCGTGACATTTTGGGGCTATTTTGTCCATTATTGCGGGCAGGCGCATTTGTAATCACAGAGCGTAGCTTAGCGACAGGGATATTGCGATCCATTCTCGCACTACCGCTAATGGACAGCAAACAGTTTACCATTTAGACTATACTGTACTAGTATGTTATTTATTAAATATGCGGGTAATCAATACCGGTACCTCAGACACCTAGTACAGAGAAAGAAGAATAGACTTATTTTTTTTTCAAATTAAAAACTTTTAAATTTTTTATCACTAGCATAATCTTTGGATTTTCCTGTTTATTATTTGTGCTTTACATTTATATATATATTACCTTTATTACAGAGAATAAACCTAATGATAAGTTTCAAGATTTCTGAGATATTCTGTTATTGCATATTTTTGTACATTGATAGAAAAAATAATTTCTAACATTTACCTAACGAACACTACACACAATTAGTCTCATAGCAATTCCACCCGACCAATGCGTACGCTCCATCTCGCAGATCACATACTAGGTACGCATATTCTCCTTTGAAACCATGCATTTTGATTAAACTACGCTGCAACAGAGAGACATATGTAGGTACATTTTTTTTATTAGACTTGGTCAACATTGCATACTATTCACGCGATAGTAAGTGTCACTGCAGCTTATAGACTCCTTATACAAATTCTCAAACAACATATATTACAAATTGAGGATATTACGAAAACTTATCAATATTAGACATATATTTATATAATGTGGTCATACCTTAATTCAGTACGGCTTAATACTATAACTCTAAAACAGACAAATTTTTGAACAACCTTGTACGTTTTTAATAACTAAGTGACTTATTTTTTCCTAAAAAGACAAAACACTAATACAATACAATATTTCACAGCAACAGTTTATATTAGAAAATTAACTCGTCGTTTTAAGTATTTAACTATATTTACTGTCTATGCTTTTCACTATTTAAACTTTCCTCTACCTTCCCTGATCTTCCAAGATCAGATTTAGCACTATCAGACCTGCCATTCTCAAGTTTTAGTGAGACAAATGCACACCAATTTATTTTTATATAACGACTGTCGAAAATTCAGTTGGGGTAAGGGATATATTAGCATAAATTGTTTTATTTATTTACACATTTTTGACTTTTCTTTATAGTTTAAAATAAAAGAGGATTAAATTTCAATAGTATTTATAAAAATAGGTTTTAAAATTATAAAGTTACAATGAATGAATTGTTTTATTTACTATTTTGTTTTTCCTTTAACACATTGTCTCTTATAATAAAAAAAAATAATGACCGTGAGGCAAAAAATATTAATATACTGCTAACATAATATTTTTTCTCAGCGACTCGACGTCGTTTTTCCCTGCGTCTCTAATGCATTGAGATTAGATTTTGTATTTTTCCTAAATTCAATGATGGGAATACCCCTATGTTGTTGTTCACATTTGATGTACGATTCCAGGAAACGAAACGCGAATCTCTTATTATTTTTAAGATAATTGAACGTTATCGGTGTATTTTCTTTATCTGAAATCCTGTGGCCCTTTTCTTTATTCAATTTTATAAAGAAATACGGATAAATATAATATAAGTATTTGGTTTCATACGCCTAGCTTCTTATTTACCTTATGTTATAATCAATTTTGTATTTAAAGTCAAAATATAATATATATGTAATTGAAGGATATAATTTAAACTTTTGTTAGTCTGATATTCATACCTGCATAATTTTATAAAAGGTCTGTCTATGTTGACGTGACAACGTCTTATAAATTGGTTTGCCGGGTGACACTTCAAGAAACTCCGTTACGCTCCGCTCACGTCATGCGATCACAATGAGAGCGAGTGAGAGGCACGCGTCCCTTCCACTCGGGCATGGTTAGCCCGCCTAAGAGCGAGAGAGACAGACATAAAAAGTGAAAGGCACGACAAAAATCACTCAGATAGGAACAAGTTAAGTTGTAGTAAACGCTGTTTCATTGTACGCAAATGTATTGCAAGTTATTGTATGTATATTTGTATATAAATACGTATGTATGTGTAAAGGTAAAAATAAAATTTTGTTAATATGAAATTCAGTGCGAGATTCTTTGTATAAATTAATGTTTTAAATATAATTCTTTGTATAAATTAATGTTTTAAATTGTTACTATTATTTCATCCTTATTCCTACTATACGAATGAATATTCACATTAAGATTATTTTACCACTCAAAGTCGTTGTCACGTAAAACTTTCACCCGTATACCGACTTTTTTAGAAACAATAATAGCTTACTGTAGTAAGTTATTCTTCAATTGGTAGTTCCGTTTTGTTTGAGATTAAATTAAAAATCTCTGAATTGTTTCGTTTCTAGATTCATTTCACGCATTTAACCAAGAATCAAATGTGCATTGCAGTTTTTTTGTGTGCATTGCACGTATTTCAAATGCACAGGGCCGAGATTGCCACCACGCTTGATCAGCGCGGCAAAGGTCAATTCCCCATTTTTGAAAAAGTTTATGTCTAACGGTAGGCGTCCACTATCATCATATCAGAAAATGATAACGGCGATAATAAGAAAGAACCAAACTTTAAATAATTTATCACATATTTGTCGCTTAGACAATGTTAAAGTCAAATATATCTTTATTTAAATAGATCTATCATAGGCACTTTTAAATCGTCAAAGCAATAAAAAAAATAGTATAGATTTGATAATTATAATTTTACACAGATGGCCCATGACCATAACAACCAGTATCAAAGATGTCATTTAAACAAATAGGTCATAGGTCATAGGTCATAGGTCATAGGTCAGGAGTGTCCTACTTTAATACTGCTAGCACCAGACGAGTCTTATAACTAAGTTTATAGCAAGTTTATTACGCGAGCTACCAGAAAAGAACCTGCAAGGCAAACTGATGTTGATAAAGGTTTCAATAACATCTGATGGTAAGTGTGATTAGAACCCATTTCTTCCATATGTTCCTATTAGTTAAACATTGTTTCGCAATGATGATATCCATTATGTTCCATAGACGTTTACAATTAACACAAAGAATTCTCGTGTCAATGTGAGAGTAAAACATTTCGTACATTTCGTTAAAATTTTATCCAGTATTCATTTAATTATCTAGATTACCTTCTATCTAGAATTTTGTAATGAAAAGATGATTAAAACATCGGAAAAGGTCGAGTGAACAGATTGACAAAACTTCTTAATCGATAACTAAGTGTTTGTGCCGGAAGCTTCACCGTCGGTCAGTGCTTTTAAGTGCAAATACGTAAATGCCAAAGTGGTTTCAAGTGGCTTAACTTAGTTTGTCTTGATAAATAGGTTATCTAAATAGAATAGAAACTATGGACATGTTCTGACGAGCTTTGTCAGTGTAATGGTACAGAGGCAATAAACCTTCTAGAATCATCACCTCTCTCTATGCCTTGGAGTACCTACAGTGTAAAATAGTATCTCCCCTTGCACCAGGCACTTACACGTACGTAAAAGTGACTTAGATATTGGAACCGATACATAGCGGTATATCCATCCGAAATACTCGTAGTATAGTCCGAAATAGGCAGCAGCATTTCCGGTGCGTTACTACTACCACCGTGCCTGCCCAGCGCTATGTCAAACAACATGCATTTTATATATACATAATGATAAAAAATATTAATTATTGATAATTAATTTATAAAGACTAGGAACGTACCGCAACTTCATTTTTATAACCCTTAAGGCGTATGAAGTCGCAGTTCGATGATAGTATTTAAATATTTAATTTATAAATCATAGATTATAGTCAAACTTAAACAAGGCTGCTAGCCTCAGAAACATCAAAGCGAAACTTGAAACTATTAACTTAACAAAACTTTCAACGTTTAACTTGGAAAAGGAACCAAGTATCTCTTTTTCCAACAAGAATCTTAAAACACAAACGAATATAAAAGAAGCAAAATCAATCTTGTCTACTCGAACTAAACTCGTAATAAAAACTTTACAAAACCAGGTCAGGCAAACAAAACAGTGTCACCACCGAATCCAGTCAAAAAACCTTCCCCTCAATCAATCTCGACTAAGATATTTACAAACGTATCGGCGTCGAGAAAGCGTAACGCCAAAGTAGAGTCGTGTATAAAAACGACACGTATCAGTTGGACGGTGGAAAGAAATGTTGGCGGGGGGAGAAAGATAAAAAAAATACAAATATACCCCACCAGAGTCGCTCTTCGAAGCTTTTGTGACAAATATGATTTATTGACGAGGCACGCTCAATCTATCTGGACGAGCAACGGTTCGTAATAGAGCGAATGAGCGATTGTGTTCGCTGTCACTGCTTGTTGTGATCCTGTGAGAATTTATTTGGAATCTGTTTTTATTGGATGCGTGGATGTGCTATGTCGCTCATAGACTTTTGTATTACAATTAATTGTCGTATTTATAAAAAAATATTTTTCTGTGTTCTCTTTTGTGCATCGAATATATTTAATATCTATGTCAAAGTATATGTAATTTATTTAAACAGGAGGCAATACTAAGAGTCATAAGAGAGGTGAGTAGCATATTTGTCAAGAAACTATGATTTAAGCTAACCAAGATCGCAATAATGGAAACAAATCACCCGCAAGATGAAAAACCTCATATCCATGCCAATGTTTAAGAGTATTCACGCAAATTCATTATTTTTATCTATCTTAGCATTTGCAACGTAATCGCGATAAGAATATGTGTATTTATGATCATCACATTAGACACTCCTAAAACTATCTACTTCATTATGCATGTATTATACTTACAAACTTTCCTCTAGTTACTCTATCTATTAATAAGAACCGTATCAAAATCCGATGTGTTGTTTAAAAAATCTAAACATACACATACAGGCAGGACAGACAGACAGCGTAAAGAGACTTTCTTTCGTATTATGTAGTGATAACGCGGGAACAATGTCATAATGAAAAAAGCCTTCATTGCTTAAAGTTTTCAGCTATTCACTATCAAATTTTATTGCAATCAATTCAGCGGTTATTTTGTAAAAGTGGGTCAGATACTTTAGAATTAATAGCATTCCTATATAAACGCGTCTAAACGTAGCAATATTGCATTCATACAGTTATTTCTACAATTCACCGCTCAAACCGAAGCCATCGCCTACTCCTTATGACAGCGGATACGTAAGACAAGTGACACCTGAGTTCGCCATTTGATAATATGCTTTCCCTCTAACATTTCCGTCAATATTGATATTGAGTAACGCCTTTAACAAAGTTATCTCATCGGATATCATATTTGGGCGATCATATTTCCGATCCAAAAGAAAAAGCGGCGAGAAAAGACACTGATGAAAAGACATGCAAAAAATTAGCTCAAATGTACAGGGTGGGGATGGGCAGCAACTTCACTGCTGCGAATGCTGTGCTCTGCGATTGCCAACACGTTTACCCAGCGCGGCAATTATGGGCAATATACCCCCTTTCTTGAGGAGGCCTATGTTTAACAGTAGACTTTTGATGGCTGGTATGATGATACGCCAACCCAACATTTTTTACATTAAGTGTGCAGCCCTCTATATCACATGCAGGTCGTAATACAAGAATGGAGCTTAAAAATATTTCATTTTCATCATATCCATTATTATTATCATAACAAACAACATTAAACGTATCCACGCCAAGTTGCTTTATGCAACAAGACTTCAGTTGGATATACCGCTTTTGTCTGTTCAGTCACCTCTTACGACATCTGCGTAACAGAACTCTTGAACTCTACTGGTACCATACGGCCAATTATCATAACCATTTGCAACTATGTATATCCATTAACAAATTCGATAGTGCAATCGAAAATATTCTTAACTTATTCGATCATTATCGTTGTGATTAACATTTGTAAGTCCAAAAACTTACATATTTAAGTGCTATATTTGTGAAAAGCCTGTTATCTGATATCCGTAACACCGGTGATATGCTACTTAGCACTGTGTTATTCCCATAACATCTCATACGGTCAATGTATTCCGTGATAAGTCGCTTAAACCACTTGTGTTACGAAATAAGACAATAGAGAAATCACATATATACTACTTAAATACATATATTTAACACAGGCACAGAACAAAAACCTTTAGCGCACAAGACATGACTACCATCTGCGCCAGCGGGCCCGTCTATTACAACTAGCCTCGATTATTTCTCGATTATTATTACAACTACACTCGTTTTAATGTTCTAAGCATTTATCTACTTTTTCATAATACAAGTTCGGTCTTTATCATACATATATCATGCTATCATAATATCATCTTTAATTAATAAAAACTCAATCAATTGTATCTGGATTGCTATAAAAATATCGTTCCATTAACCATATTTGCATACCCGGCGGACAGTTAAGACAAAGTTTTCTCGTGATTCAAAAACAACTTTCTGCGCTGACATAAGAATTCTCTTCTTTTTTTTAATATAAGTCGAACAAATACTTGAGAAGAAACAGTGGGATAATGAAAGAAGTTAAATCAAACATTCAGTTGGAGAAAAGTTGTGATTATATTGGCGTGAAACAAGACTTCAATTGTGATTTCTCTCCGCATTTTGGCTTAGTTATTACCATCTTTGCCTGAGTGTGTAGAGTGAGGTTTTTTGTATATGTATGTACAATGTAATGATAAATATTCAATGTATATAGTAATAATGAATCTCATACATTGACTTGATTCCAAGATAAGTCGCTTGAAGTACTTGTGTTATCGATTACAGACAACGAAAAAACCTGAAATATAATACTACAATAAATATTAAACACCAAGACATAGAAAAAACAAGAATATCAATCATTTAAATGTTTAATTTTGGGTATGAATCGAACCTACCACTATCGACACAAGACATGACATGATAGGATCACTACTATTTGCGCCAGACCTATCGCTATGTAATAAAAAAATATTTTTTCAATATTTATTTCTTTGGTAGACGTAAGGAATAGATTATTACAAATGAATATAACTATATTATTTTTATTAATCTATTTCAAGAGTGACAAGTAAATAGAATCAAAATTTTAACCCATAATTTGACTAATTTAAATCTATGAGAATATCCAGATGTTATTTTCTAATAATTTTCTGTAAGACATTAATTAATAAATTAATTTAATTTAAACTTTCATTAACCAATTTAAAGATAAAAGAAATCAGATCCATACATATGTTATTTGCTTTTCAAACCCTTGATAGATTGTATGAATTAGTTCCAATAAGCTTCAGTAGCTTCGAAGCGAGTTTGAATAAAACAAAAAAAAATTTAACACTATGTCAATTTTGCCGCAGAATCCTTTCAGGAAAGCGTGCAAATTCAATTTTTTGCTCTAGCTCTTGTAACCTAATCGTTATCTTTTTTGCTTATTTAACTAGATACAACATAGTTAGGTTAGGTAACATCTCATCGCGGGTAAAATGCGTACCTTTTTACATCGGTGGAGTTCTCAGCGTTAGATGCAATAGATTTTATTCATTGTCATAACATTTCTTTTTACAATCAATTTATATAATAGAAATAGCTCACATGTCAGATATTGTCATGTGTCATATGTTAATCATGAAAATATTGCGACTTTAAATTGAGATATATATATAATAATTGAGATGATACAAAGAAATGAAGACACCTCAATTATTATATATATCTCACACACACACAACCACCACCAGAAGAAAAATTAAAAATAATTAAATGATCTGCGTTTTTAAGACTTCAAAAGAATAGTTTTAGTGAACGCATAAAGCATAGATATAATTGTTCACAAAACACTTTGCATTGATTGTACTACGAATTTAAACTCGGGCAAACAAGTGAATTTGTGCCAGTGTATATAAAGCCATTTACTTACATTGCATAGCCATTAAGACCAACAACTTAGGTGATCGGCAATGCACGGTATTGTCTTGACTTGCATTGCCTTAATCGAACTGGGAACTAACACACAAAATCACTTTCACTAATGCCCATGGTATTGGAAGCCAATATTCTATTTACAGAGTAAGTATCATGGCACTACGAAGTTAATGTGCTTTCTGAAGAGAACACTGTATCTACGTTGCTCTCTATCTCTATCTGTGATCTGTATCTGTGTGTTCGATCCCAATCGATAGTAATTTGTTTTTCACAAATTATAATTTGACAAAGAATAAACACTAATAATTATTAGTGTTTATTCTTTGTCTTGGTATTACAATCAAGTATTATATTTGTAATTCTTATCTTAACTGATACTCGTAACACTTGCTACGGAATCTGGTCGATGTATCGTGCAAGTTAAATAATATTATTGCCTTAAGAGGCGACCAAAGTACCAGAATCGACAGATGGCGGTATATCCATTTAAGCTAGTGTAGCTCAAACGCATGGGCAGCAGCATCCTCGTCGCGAAAGCTGCGCTCTGCGATTGTCAATACGTTTGCCCAGTGCGGCAATTATGGGCAGTTTTCCCCCTTTTTTGGGGAGGACTTTATCCAGTAGTGGACTTCCAATAGCTGTAATGATGATGCTGATTTTTCTGTATAAAGTTTTAAAGTTTTGTTTTTTTTTGTCGTCATCATCAACAAGGAGTAATGCTGAAATTTGGTAATGATCATCATTGTCTAGGTATAATTAGTATTTCTTAAGTTTATTTTAGTATTTATTATAGGTTAACCATATATGCATAATATTTATAATTACACTAGCTGTGTCCGCGACTTCGTTTTGAGTATCATACCTCTTTATCTTAATTTATTTAAACTTTGAATGTCATGTTTATTTATATCGAATCAATGGCTTCAAAAGTTTCAAGTTTCTAGCTCCAGAAATAGCGATACTTCCACATAACTTTTGATACCCCCTTTCGACCCCTCAAAACCCTTTTTTTTAATTAAAAACTATCCTATATCCTTTCTCAGGGTCCAAAGATTGTCTGTGCCAAATATCATTAAAATCGGTATAGAGGTTTAGGCTGGAAAGCGTAACAGACAGACAGACAGAGTTACTTTCGCATTTATAATATTAGTAGAGATAATATTAACTATTAATATATAATATTAACTACACATAAACCTAGGCAGTGTATTCCCAACATGTTTTATTCAATTATTTTTATAATACTATTTAAGTTATTATTATTCAAACACGATTTAAATAACGATAAATAATAAAACCAAAAAATTTGCCAATATATATTTATTTTTCTGATATTCAGCTGTTTATGATATTCTATGTAGATAAGGCTGATGATGTCCCGACCAACAGAATTGAAATTTCTCTTTTTAAAGAATTAATTTTAAAATAAAGCAAATAAATTCTTACAACATCTCATACATACCTGAGTTGAGTCGTTTAAAACACTTGTGTTATGAACATCAAACAACAGTATCATAAATATACTACTTAAATAAATATATTAAATACTCAGACATCATCATGTTGAATTTTGAACCCTTCTGTAAACATTATATCTATTGTCAATAAATTTACCATCACATACTCCACCATTAAAAATTCGTTTCGGCCATACATATGATATCATAATTATTAATTAACTCAAATAAATTTTTATTTAAATAGGACTATCATAGGCATTTCTAAATCATCAAAAATATAAAAAAAAATTATAAGTATAGATTTGCTAATTACAACTTTACACCAATAGACCAATGAACCTGACAACCAGTGTTATGAGTCATTTAACTAATAGGTTATTTGATGTCCTACCTTAATACTAATCTGCCGGCACCAGGCGAGTCTTATATTTATATTAAGGTTGTATTTGTCTTCGTATAGATGGCACTTCATTACCTCCTTGGAGTTACGAGCAGGCACAACAGTTCATTTCTTAGCGAAATGTGTGCTGGTCAAGTGATCAGTGTGATAAACCGCTTCCGATATCCGAATATTATACAAACTTGATCGGGTGAAAGCCTAACAAAATACTTAATTTAATGTAAATAAGCTCAGCCATTATTAGTTACTGTTATTTGACAAAAGAACGCAACGGCTGTTTTTTTTGGAATGGGTGACCCGAAATTATCCACCTCCACGTGAGCTTTATTCCTTTCAACTCGAGCGACGAAGTCACGGGCGGTTGCTAGTTGTCTGTATATATTGTTTTCTTACATAAATGGAAGTAATTTTACGTTTTAACGAAATGCCTTCTGACACCTAATGCGATGATACAATATTAGTGTAGTACCAGAAACTGGTGTACTATGAATTAGTTATTAAAAGTAACAAATGTTATGTCTGACATTTAGGTATAGAAGTTTTGTACGCTTGACTTAGTCCGCTTAAAGTTCATATTTTTTACCCTAGTATCCTACCAATTCACTAACACAATTGCATCGTCCTCTGCATAGCTCGTAAAAAGCTCAAAGTTTCAAACAATTCCTCAAAGTAGTTACTACGGTCTTCTAGGCCTTAGTTTCCAAGCCCTCTTTGATTAATTTGCGATATAAATTAGTTTGTAAACACATTTAAACAATTTATTCAAGGTCCATTATCAGAAAAAAGACCATATTCCAAATCAATATCATACATAAAATAACATAACATAAATGTGCCGTGAGGTACCGGCAGATTAGAATAGTACCTCCCGCTTTACCAGGTGTCGTAAGAGGCGAATAAGGTACGTATATCCATCCGAATTAGTGTTGATCAAATGTACAGGACGGGGATGGGCAGCAGTATCCCCATTGCGAAAGCTGCGCTCTGCGATTGCCAACACGCTTGTCCAGCGCGGAATTATGGCAAAGTTCTACTTTTTTTGGAGAAGCCTATGTCCAGCAGTGAATTTCGAATGGTTAAAGTGGATATGATAAATTTAAACTACAGTTTCATTCTTGTACAAAAATGACAGACTATCTATAATGTAATCAACAAACAAAGTTTTGTTATTACTCACTTATATGGACTACATCTTATTCACAATTTTCATAGATATTGGCCTCGTATTGCCTCGTATTGCTCGCAGTATTTCGAAATAAAGTAGGGTGCGTCCCTATTACACTTTATGCAACTTCGCAATACGATAAGAAAACATAGAAATCGCAAAGGATTAAACACAAACATAATAATATGCCAAACATAATCATATTCCAGGCAATCGCTCCCGCGGGAGTTGTGTTTGCCTGGAGTCGTCGGGATGATATTACTTGGACTCGGATATCCCGGTTATGTGCGTGCAAACACCCGGTTCAATATCGGGGCAATTTAATATTGTTTCTATTTCTGTGATGTCTGATCGATGTATGTAATTTATTTTTGAAACGTATAAGAATTTAACCAGAAACGTTCTTATGAAAAAATTCATAATCCTAAGCTTGTAAGCTTTATTTACATAAATATAAATATTATTTTCTTAACATTTTTTCCATCCATATTAAACCAAATTGTATTTGTTTAACTAGTATATAATAAAGAGTATTTTTAATATTATCTTTTTTTTTGGTGGCTCGTGTAAAAAACCGGCAGAAAAATTATTTTTACAACCCATCTTTTGCTTACTGGTTTAAAGCCACTCTATAATCTGTTAACTCTCCATAATGTCATTCTTATTAACTCAATATAGTAACTGAACCAATTCCGCTTAATCCTTTTGTCGTGGTTGCTATTGCCCGAAGAATCTTTTGAAAAAAAGAGGTAAGGAAATTTCGCGCGTTATAAATATATTTAATTATAATTTAAATTTTTCTAATGTAACCTTATTATATGTGTCATAACTGTCAGTCGTTTGACAGTTGATGCAATTGAAAAATTAGCCTAAAACATTTCCGTTACAGATATCAGACAAAAAGAAATTAAAATATAATATCTATACTTAATGCCCATACACAGAACAAACGAAAATGTTTATCACATAATTGTTTGTGTGTGGGAATAGAACCCAAGACTTATATGAAACAGATGCACCGGTCGGAGTTATATTATTATTTTTTAAATTAAAACAATTCGAATCTAAAATAAGTTTTTAAGATATTACGTCTGTCGAGTCAGTTAGTGCAATAAACATTTTCATAATTTTAATGTACCTGATTATTTTAGTTTCAACTTATAAATAATAATATTGTGGCAAGGAAGAATTTCATAGAGCCTCTTGCCTCAATCTAGACATATCACCTTTGCTTCCCCAATTCATTATTTTTTTACACCAGCGTCAGTCAACGTACGTATCTCTTGTTTCTGTTCCATTTACCTGTGTACGAAAAAACCTTAACGAACAATTAAAAGTCCCTAAATTCTCACGAAAATATAACTCGCCCTTACCCAGTCATATTACGCAAGACATTTGGTATCTCTAGAATAAAAATCTACATCTGCTTGGAACGCTCCCCGGAGAAATGAGTGGAACAAAAAGTTTTGGCGCAAATCTGACTGGGAGTGCCGTAATCTGTCTTGTGTCGGGCAATGATGGATTTATGGGGTGTATGACCTGGTGACGTCACAGAGCTATTCCGAATTAGTAGTTAAGTGAAATCTTGGCAACATCGCCATAACAATTTCTAAAAAACAATGAGAAAGCACAACATACATTTTATTTAAAAGTAATTCTTGATTGTTGGACAATTAATTGCAGTGTTATTAATTATTGTTATCTCATATGAATGATATGTAGAACGAAGGTACAAAAAGCGGAACAAACAATAAATTGTTTAAAAAGATATCTAATCTAATCACTTTAATTTCTTATTTTTGTTTATAATTGACTCTATTGAGTTTTTGACAAATGAAAAACATAGTTTTTCTGAAAATACAAAGAAACGTTTAGAAACTTTAAACATGCGTAAAAATTTAGTGGGAGTTTGAAATATTATTTCAGTACATCAAATATATAATTTATCTGTACAAGTAAATTAAATAAATTATGTTTAAATAAAAGCACAATGTTTAATAATAATACTTTACTTAATGAACATAAAAATAATAAGGGACAATGTTTTGTAGTTATACCGGTTTAAAAAAGGTAAGCTAATAATAAGTAACGCTGTTAAAAAAATATTGGTGCTTTTCTCAATTGAATAAATGAAGGTGTCACACGGACGATTTCAGGTCCACAGGTTAATCAAAAATAAGAATTATACACGACTTCATTGAATGTAAATAAATTAGAATATGCAAAAAAGATCTGTTTGATTTAAATTATTATAATAATCTCGAGTACAAATTTACTCAAGAATACATAATTTAAAATAAAATAAAGACGGCTCTCCAAAGTAATATTTAAGAAGCCGTTAATGAAAAAAAAGGTATGCATTGAATAAAACATCTTTGATATTATTGCTTTCATGGACATTATTTTCTATATGTAGACCTTACACAAAGCTCGTCTGTATTGGTACCTTACGCTTACTTATTTATAACACTAAATATCAGTATATCTCTGTAAGGGTTGGGAGCGGCTAAAATAACAAGGTTATGATAGCTTCAAATCACAAGCTAGGTAATCACATCACAAGGATATCACTAGCGCGTTGCCAAACGCGCTAGTGATATCCTTGTGATGATAAAAACATTTATAGGCTGCGGTGATGTTTACTGTCAAGTGGACCGTATGCTCGTTTGTCGGCTTAACTCACACAAAAAACAAATACTGAGAGTGATATCGAAGGCGTATTTTGTTTTTCAAACTGAGTAAGTTCGGTGAATACTGGTCAACGCTTTTAAAATCTATTTTTGAAACATCACCATATATTATTTCTTTCTTTTATTTTTTGAAGCGTAAAGTTAGAATTCTTATTGTTTTGAAACTTTCAATAAATACTATATAGTATATAATAGCTCTCTTTAGTATGAACAAATACAAGAACGTGGTACATCTGCTTGAAATATTTCATTTCTAGTCCGCAACAGACCGGCCACTGTGCAATATACAAGAAACGTGATTCGGGGACATGCAAGGGAAATGTGCATGCACATTTTTGCACATACCCCGATTGTTAGAGATGTAGTAGATATTACAGTAAATGCATACAAAAGTAGTACGAAGTGGAATACAAACACGATCTTTAATAAATTATAGAGATGGAGAAACCAGTTTCAGGATAGCTTCAGTTTACTCATTGTTTGGTACTTCGTACAAATAAATATCTATGAATCCCATTATTTTGTTTTCCTAAATAATCAACCGATACCAGGAAACTTGGATTAGAATCAAACTCCCGCTTTAGATGAAATCCCTAATGTTTTGGCCATTGAGATACTAAGGCTTAGAGAATTTAAAGCTTTTAAAACTTGATCATTTGTAGTGGAAGCCAGTTGTATCTAAATTTATATTTTAATTATGTACATATATTATAATGCAACAAATTATCCGTTGTTGTCTGGCTTGATGGCGTAGATCGTAGTGATCCTATCTTGTACGCCAAGGGTCGTGTGTTCGATCACCACCCAGGAAATTATTAATGTGATGATTATATGTGTTTTTTCTGTATCTGGGTGTTATAAACGTTATAAAATAGAATATGTTTTAATGGTGTCTTTATAAAATTTAAAAAAAAAATTGACTTGTCTGTCCTGTTTAAAATATTTAGACACCACATTAATTGCCCTTACTTCAAAAATTCAGACTAAGAGTTCTAGTTGAAAATTTTCTCTCTCCTGTTATTCCACTTTCCCTTCCATGAGTAGATCAGGTTTAAATGCTAACTCCCCTATTGCAAGACCTATGTAAACTGATTTACGAATTTAGTGAAAGTCCACGCTGATTTATGTAATTTATTCGCACATATACTAGTTTTTGTATTAGGATTTTTTTTAGTACATTAGTTAAGTTTAAAGTGTTAGTTGTATATTCTTTTTGTTTTTTTATTTTTGCATGCTGTATTCTCCTTTAACGATTGTTATATTCAGTTCTTAGGTATACTGTTGTGAATTGTACTACTGCATTAACATAAGCAAACTAGTGAATCTAAATAAATAAAGTATTATATTGTTGACGATTCTGTTATCTCATATCCGTAACACAATTGCTTTGAGCTACTTATCACGCAGTCAGGTCAATGTATGAGATGTTTTGTGAAATATTTTAATAATACTACGTTAGCTAAAAAGAAAATAGGCCTTATAAACAGACAACGATGAAAGTCTTTAGTAAAAACATTATTAAATCAAGTTTACTACAACAATATTCAATAGCAGAACAAAAATTAAAAGATGTCCTCATAAGAACAGAAAACAACTCCAGCGTTCATAATTCATGTTATAAATTAAACTGCGAGCATAATAAAACTGTTCTGAATATTCCCGCAGTAATGATACTTTATGCAGCAAATGTGGCCTATACGCTTCTTTTAAGAACAATACATTTCATTTTAAGCCCCGTCTGCGCGGAAACTGTGCAAAAATGCATGCACATTTTCCGTGCATATATCTTGAAATCACGTTTCTTATAAATTGCATCGTTACTACGTCCCTATGGCATCATAGGAATGAAATATTTTGGCCATCTGCGCGCGTTTAAATAACCGTTATGATAAACTTTAGTTGGAAGCGCTGGATATCTTTGCATAGAACTGTTTTCAACATTTTTTTCCAAAAACTTACATCACACCTATATCTCATCAGGCTGGGTACAGACTGGATCTACTAGCTACGATCTTGGCAGACTAAGCTTTCTCTTATAATACTAATCTACTAAGAATAATTCTTCATATACTATCATCTATTCTTAGTACTCCTCTTTCATTTATTCTTTTACTTAATTTTTGTCAAATCTATAAATCTATGTCATAAACATTTGGGTTAATGACGTCACAGGCGTAATTCGTAGAAATATCTGGGTTAGTTTATTTATTGCACCATATTCACATCAAGTAATTTCAGAAATACTACGGGCAGGGATATGTAATATTATTATTTTTTGTATATAATAATAATAAATAAATAAGAGTAACCTATGATACCTACTCATGTTATTCGTATTATTGACCTGACTTGGACATAAATCTCCTAATGCACTAACAACTACACAAATATAAGGTTGTATAATACTCTGGGTATTATATGACTTAAGATAATTACAAATCTTTGTCATATAATTATTTACCGTAAATAGAGATCGAACCCATAACGCATAAGATAGGAACACTACCGGATGCACCATCGGGCCCATCTATTTTACATAATTTATAACGAGTAGGTATAAGAAGAGACTATCGGTTTATCTAAAGGATATACATCCTGCAGTAGCTTTCTCCTTACTAATTAACATTCATGTGTAGACATGTAAAGTAATTGGTTTAGCTTTTCTTAAGTAGTAATGAAATAAATAGAACTTGAAATACGACGCGCTTACTGTAATTTTGTAATGGATGATCTGCCACATTTTGCCATAAGTTATATATTGCTTGGCAGATTTGTTTGAACAACAATGGTACCGGCAAAGTAGTACCTCCCCTTGTACCAGGTGTCATAAGCGGCGGTATATCTAACCGAAGCAATGCATATATCACTAGCCAATTTGCAACGAGTACTGCGTATATTTTTGGATTGTATTCCAAATTTTTTTTACTTAAAAGAGAGTGCCATGTCATTACGTTATTTTTATTTATTTATTTTATTTTTACTTGGTACTTCTTATACTCACGTTATGGTTTGAAATATGTTTTCCACACATTTTCCATGCAAAGGTTGCCTGGAAGAAAGAGCTCTATGCGATAAAGCTTAAAAATACTATTGTCTGTAATATTTAAGTATACAATAAAGTGTATTGCTATTGTTATTATTTCTTCCTGAAGCAAAATTCCCTTTATAAAGCTACGCTTTGCGATTACCACCACGCTTGCCCAGTTCGTGCAGTATTGGTCAAGTTCAACCTTTCTTGAGGCGGCTTATGTCCAGTTTTTACGGCTGCTAAGATGTTCTTAAAATGAGATATTTACAACAAGAAGTAAAGGATATTCATGCGATTTTAATGCTGCCTTATACACAATTGAGTACGTTTTAAATTTGATCCATTGTCTGCCTCTCCGAGCTTTATAAATCGCTTTACCAACTCTTTTATCATCTATCCGCTGTACAATTAAATACAGATACAAAAAACGCAATACCCTATTTACAAAACCTTAAATGAATCTATATGTGAGTGGGAAATTGAGTTATACGAGATTGAGCCTCAGTTAAATGCTTTTTGTTAATATTGAAATAGATTCTGATGAAGATAGGTTCTGTAGTATATTTTAATGAAGCTTCACAGACTACTAGATCTCTTCAAAAAGGAAGTATTTTGCCCATAATTACCACGCTGGGCAAGCGTGTTGGTAATCGCAGAATGCAGCCATCGTGACGGGGATGCTGCTGCCCATCCTCGCGCTGTGCATTTAAGCTGCATTGTTTGGGATGGTTATACCGCCATCTGTCGACTCTGGTACCTTCGTCGCCTCTTACGACACCTGGTACAGCGGGAGGTACTCGTACTATTTTATTCTGCCGGTACCTCACGGCAGCTATACACAGAGAATTCTTACGTTAAAACAGATACGTTTCAGCCGTTAAATTTATGAATTCCATGTTGAAGCGTAACTCGAGATTGATGAGAGAAGTGAACTCATTATTTATTCAGACGTTCATCTTTAACGAGATGTCTGCTGATTTTATTATTATTTTAATACATCAAGATTTTAATGATAAGTTGCGTCAACTAAAGCGTTTGCTTGGAATAATTTAGTACAGATTTTTGGTAAAAGTCATGTTTATCGGGTGACCCATAAAATAAGTGGCAATGGAAAGAGCACATATCAGTTAGAACCGGTACATAAAAAACTACCGGTACTATTCGAAATTGTTTAAGGAGGCCTATATCCGCTGCTGGACATAGGATGATCTTGCAAAAACATACATACATAATATTGCATTTAAGTATTATTTATGTGATTCCTCTGTTGTCTGATGTCTGTAATAGACTGCCTCAAGCGATTATGACTAATTTCTGAGTCAGACAGGTCAATGTATGAGAAATATGATTTTATTATTTTCACCAAGGTGATTAAAAAATATTTTTATTCGATATCTGACATACTTTCCTTGCGCCCTCGAAATTTATGAATTTTGCAGAAAAATACAAGCACCAGCTGACTATAAAGCTAAATGTTAGGAGAAGTTACGTTTGGTTTTAATTCTCTATACCGCAAAAGAAATTATTTCAGTTCGGATACAAAAATCAATCGTAAATTGATTATTTTGATTTGGCTAACTATATGAGAAAAACAAGAGAAATTATTTTAATACACAAGATAAGCGCATTCCAACTCTAAGATAATACATACGAAAGAAAGTTTCTTTGTATGTTTGTTGATCCTTTATCTACTCTAAAGATCTTTATGCGAGTACGGAGAAGGGTGTAAGTTAATTACAAAAAAATATATCATTTTCATGGACTTTACGATAAACGACTGCAGACTTTTAAACGTTTTTCAGCACTAGATGGCGCTAAGCGATTTTTAATGCACTTTTGGGAAAAATCTAATCAAAATATATTATTTCATAAATGTTATTAACTAATTTATTTTATAACTGCTAAAGTGAAGAGTAACAGTCAACTGGTACTCTCACTCTACTCCTTTATTCTGCCGATCTTCGTGAAATGTCACAAAAAATCTGGCAAAAAAGTATATAGTACCTTTCATCCCTAAAAATGTACCGCATCCATAGGAAAAAAATAAAATAGCTGTTGTGTGTGTTTTATTTTATAATTAGTAACGTGGCAAAATTTCTCTGGACTAGCCGTTGATCGTGGGAGATTTTCTAAGCTGCGTAGATATACAAACCATAGATAACCGTACTTCACTTTTAAAGGTCTTATTTGCCAAATTCCATGTATTACCCAACATTGTTTCATTAAACACGAGAAAAATATGAGTGAAAAGGGTATCTCTTCATTGCGAGACGTTAAGAGTACCATGACGTCTCATGATGTAACATGTTTATATTAAATATACAAGAGCGAGAAGTGCGATATCAAAATAAACTTTATGGCCTTCTCGTAAAGCCTACTTTGGTACTGGATGTGTCATCTATTTGAAATTACAAATACATCGTCTCATTTAAATTTCCAGTACAATGCTGTTAAGGTTTTGATACTACTTTCAATGTGTTCTAAAATTTAACAGGACAGATAGGTCACTTATCTTTTCTTCTCATTTATTAAAAGTATGCTCTACCAAATATATCATTGAATTATAAACTTTACTTGGAAAATCCCTTTGCTTTGATCACCTTCTTTTTTAAATTTTTTATGTTAATATCTCTCTAATATTATGAACGCAAATTTATTCGATATCGGTTACATGTTTTCCTGAGTAGTAGTAACGAGGTTCCTGCAGAGTAGAATAGTACCTCCCCCTGTACTAGGGGTCGCAAGAGGCGACTAAGGTACCGGAACCGACAGATTGCGGTTTATATATCCAGAACAGCTCAAATGCATGAGGTGGGGATGGGCAGCAGCATCCTCGTCGCGAAAGCTGCGCTCTGCGATTGCCAACACGCTTGGTCAGCACGGCAATTATCGGCAAAATTCCCCCTTTCTATGTCCAGCAGTGGACTTCCAATGGCTGTAATGATAAAGCAAACCTCGGTAACAACCAGTTTTTTATAAGACTGTATAATTACTTTCTATTCGAACTTCACAAGAACTCGGAATAGATGGAACAACAGAAAAGCGAGTTCGGTTTTTACAAGAAAATATTGAAATAAAGGTAGGCACATCCAGCTATTTGTAGCAATGCTACCGCGATCGTTAGAACGCGAATATACTCGTACAAATGTCACGTGATACATTACCAAGACCCGACGCGACAAACCACTTAACTGGATATACTTGGATTCATTATATGTGTAAGAAGATGATTAGACTTCTAAAACCAACTGTTTTAACAGCTGCCTATAGACGCTCGTAATATCACAAGGATATCACTGGTGCCTTGCCAACCTGTTGTCTTTAGGGGATTATGCCACATTACTAGTAATCTCACTGCCGCTCTCACCTTTTAAACCATAACACAGTAATGGCAATGCGCTGCTATTTGTGACAGTGGAATAAATAGACAAGAGTGAGGTGCAATCGACCTTTGTATAAGGTTTATCTCATAAAAGTATAATTAACTCAATCACACCATTGCTATGTCGTAAAGCAACAATGACAGCGAAGACAGAATATTATTTAGATCTTACGGAGACCTATTGCTTAGGTACAGCTTAACCTAGCAGTGTAATCTACTTGGCGACCGTTTGCAGGCACGAAAATAAAAAATATGTAATAAACAAAGTTTTACGGGCGTACAGGACATTCTATGAAAATAACGTGTAGGCAAATTAATTGTTGTTGGAAATAATAATAAGGAAAATACCTGCGAAATTAATAATATGGTTAATGTATTTTATAACTTGAACATGCCATTTGAAATACTTTTATAATAAGAGCCAAATGCCAACTCTTCAATTATAATTAAAAAGTTATGATCTGCTTAGGTTCTAGTACCGACAGATGGCGGTGTTTCCACCTAAAACAGCGCAACTTAGCTATCACAGGGTGGGTATGAGCAGCAGAATCTTTGTCGCGGAGTTGCGCTCTATTATTATCTATATAATTATGGGCATAAATTTCCCTATGATAGGAGATTCCCCCTTTTCCAACAGAAGACTTTATATGGCCGATATGTTTATGATCTACTAGCTTCCCACGACTTTGTCTGGTAGGTCTTTATCGCATCCATCAGGAACTATTGTTATTCCGAGATGAATCCGTTAGCTAAAATGTAATCGCTTCCTGGCAGCTAGACTATAGTCGTGCAGATTTCATAGAGAATAATAAAAAGTAAGATCTACCTCATTAGAACATGTTTTCGAGAAAAAAAGTGTATTATGTTTTAATATAGACTACCTATATTCTCTGTGCCAAATTTCATTCATATGTATTCAGATGTTCCGTCGTGAAAAAATACACAGATGCCTCGATATTTACTTACAACCTTTCACGTTTATAATATTCATAAGGATTGAGTTGGTTCGTTTATAAAAGCAGCTAAAAACGTATCAATGGAGAATTTTGTTTCTGATTATGATCGTATCTCTGACTGTTGTGATTGTAACTCTATTTATTTACTAATAGTTGGTAATAGTTAAGTTAAGGATGTATTAATATTTTACAGATTATATTATTAAGCTGTAGTGCCCATCTCATCTTTTTTTATCAGACTAGGACGACAATCATACAGTCCACGTAATAGTACGCATCACCATAGTCTAGACGCTCGTTTTGTTAAAAATAATCGGTTGTCTGTAAATTCGGTTTACTGACGATAGTTGAACTTGACAATCTCATAAGAAAATTCTGATGAAATAGTTGCATTTTTCAAAATAACGTTTTAATTTTATTTATGAAAATGTATTAGTAGTATAGCAGCTGTCCGCGCGGGCGCATCGCTCACTCGAGTACAAGAGAGACAGATGTCGAACGCTGCCGAACGCGGGGCCGATTATGCCTCTTTTTCGCCCGTCCCGCGCTCTCGCTTGCTCTTCAAGCCTTAAACGGAACGCCTTAGAGCGGGTTAACACCGCATGAGTCATGTTTTTTGTGCTTGCAGCCGACTCCATCGAATTATAGGACGCTGTCACGTCAAAATATCACAAATGTCTCCACCACCGAACAGCATTTTTTGCATTGATGCATAAGGTAGGCAACGCGTTTGTGATATTTTTGTTATATTGGTGTATTAAACATCTAATACAAATTTGACCCTAGTTTTAAAAAAACAAACACATGCTCTGTAATGTAACTCCGCGACCATTTAAATTTCAACAACCCGCTTAGTTTTACTCAAGTTGTAAAGTAAACGTCGGCGGTGGGGGCTAACTAAGAAAGTCCAGTACTCAAACACTGGTTAGTTTACGGAAGTTTTATAAGATTTCCTTCATTCCATTAAGTTAGCTGCAGCTGGTGCGCTTTGTTCAATTATTGATTGGAGTCTGGAACAAGGTGAAGGATAACTAGAGAACTAAATATTTTCGTATTCAATTCATTGATGGTTTTTTGATCAGGTTACGTTTCATCATATCAGCCAATATTGCCCATAACTGCCACGCTAGTCAAGCGTATTGGCAAATGGTAGTGCAAACCCGTCACAAAGCGCAGCTTTTTCGACGGGGATGCTGCTGCCCATCCCTACCCTATGCATTTGAACTTCACTGTCTAGAATGGATATACCGCCATCTGTCGGTTCTGGTACCTTAGTCGCCTCTTACGATACCAGATATGGAGGAGGCAGAGTAGAATCTCTGCCGGTACCTCAAGGCTGTTATTAGCCTCGGTATGTATCAAATCTCGTTGTTTGCCCTCGGAGTTTGCATAATACGGATCACTCCACGCGCCTCGAGACAAGGAGCGAACCCCTTTACCACGGCATCGCTAATGTTACCATCAATATGGTAATGCAAGGATATTACATACTACGACTACCGTATATGGTAGTGAAGATCGATGCTAAGTTACTCAGAGTACAGGGACAACTCGGTTACCCACCCCCGTTAGTAAAAGGCCTCGACGGAACATTCGGTATTGCCTGCCGAAGGCTGCCGGGTTCCATCTCCACACAGGACAAACATTTATGCAGTGAAATATGAAAATATTTTCTAATATTTACGCGTTCATAATAAAATAATTTTATATTTTATTACTTTTTTTATAGAATATCTCGCTTAAATAAATAATAATATATATTCGCTTAAAGCATTTGTATTACCTAAAACTTTTATATTCCTCTGTTGACATCATACAACAGAGGAATTGTAAATATAATACATAATAGTTTTGATTATCATAATACAAATATTTGTTCTCAGAACAGTTGCCGCATGATCAAACAAAAAATGAAAAAGTTCATTAAACCGCGTTTTAAAGCCATTAAAAGAATATTTTTTATTATGGTAAATCATTATTTATT
Source organism: Heortia vitessoides (assembly GCA_020976665.1). Taxonomy (NCBI): domain Eukaryota; kingdom Metazoa; phylum Arthropoda; class Insecta; order Lepidoptera; family Crambidae; genus Heortia; species Heortia vitessoides. The sequence goes on from JACJUM010002496.1 coordinate 4,934,572, forward strand.
ATTAAGCATCCTGTTAATATAAAGGGTACGAAAATATAATCTATTTGATGATACTAATAATGGTATACTAATATTACTATGTAACTAATTATTGTATTTTATTGGACCAGGTCGACAAGTTAATAAGCATACAGTCTGCGTGATAGTAAGCGTCACAGCAGCATATAGACGCTCGAAATATCACAAGGATATCACTAGCGCATTACCAACCATGCTTGAAGATATCTTGTCACATTACTCAGTAATTTCACTTTGTGTCTCACCCTTCACATCGGAATATACCAATCCAGATGACAAAGTCAAGTGAGTTTATTTTAAATGACATTTTAATGTAAACATTTATACTAGCTTTCGACCCGTGACTTTCTAAGCGAGATGTTTACTCTATACCTGAATCCAAAGAGACTCTTATTTTTTAAGTAAGAAGTGCATGAAGATTTTTGATAGCTAAACTGTGCTGCAAATCGTGCCGATTCTTAACAACAACAATAAAAACGGACATAAAGTAGCCTATGTGTTACTCTAGACTATCAATAATATCATCGTCATCATATCAGCGACAAGATGCCCACTGCTGGACATAGGCCTCCTCAAATAATCTCTAATAGGACCAATTGTATGCGGCGTGTGACCAGCGCTTTCCTGCCGTTCTAGCTAGATCGATTTTACTATCAATAAAATCTCTGTACTAAAATCTGTTCAAGCGTTCCGGCGTGAATTGGGGGATGGTAAACCTAGCCGGGGCTGTCTCAAGAGGTGCATACTAAAGATCGAATTCCACCACATCTCTTCCTGTTTTGCCAAACACGGGGATAATGTTGGGTTCTTAAGGCAAAACTTTATGCAGCGAAATACTATATGTTCGCCCTGACTTTGTCCGTGTACATAGTAAAATTTCTATATCATTGATCCCGTTTCCATCGCGGTTTATTTAACATCAAGATTAGGTAATACATTCTTTCATTTCAAACTTTCCTATCTCGTTGATATTGGACAATTCTAGTTCCTAAAATTATTATTTTCTGTATGATTTTTTTATTGAGATTTCAAATCCTAATTTCTCACATATCAGGGTAGTTCCTAAATAAAAAAGTGAAAAATTGAAAGAAGTGATAGCTTTAAAAAGAAAAATAAAACACACTGAAGCCCACTCATTTGTAAGGTTTGTTTAGAAAAATTTGATAACTACATTTGAAATTTTTCACATATAGAGTATTTTCCAGTATTATGGAGAACGTGCAATAAAAACTAAAGATTCAATAAAAATATAGCCCTTCTCCCCCTCCCCTTTAGCCCACCTAAAGATTAAATTTAAAAAATCAACAGTATAACCTAAAAGATAAGCGCTTGCAATTTTTTAAACTCCTAGCACGCGCAGTTTCAGAGACTTGTGATATTTAGTGAGTGAGTGAATAACCTTTCACTTATTATAGTATAATTCAATATATATACACCATAATTGACTAGATTAGAATCTAAATCAACTATTTAGTGTCTAATCGTATTTATGCCAAACTTTGATAAGCAGGTTTCTATAATATCATATAACATTAATGACTGAATTTTACAAATGTATTGATTCATGAATCAATATAGAAGTCATCATTATAGCAGTTATAAAACTTCTAAGCTAAACACTGGCCACAAAGGGGGAATTTACCAGTAATTGCCACGCTGGGCCAGCGTCGTAGCTATCATAGAGCGTAGCTTTGCAACGGAAATGTTGCATTAAAGCTACACTAGTTCGAGTAGATATACCGCCATCTGTCGGATCTGGTACCTCAGTCGTCTCTTACGACACCTGGTACAGGACGTGTTGGTTTCATACTCCGCCGGTACCTCACCACTACAGGTATTTCAAAATAATTATCGTAAAATTATTCTAGTCAGCTCGTCTGCCAACCGCGTGTGTGAACGATATACGCTACTATTTACGGTTTGTGGTCACCATTCAAAAACTCGGTAATTGAAGTTAATATAAAAAATGGAGGTTAATTTTTGATTCACATTGTATCCCCAAAATTGTTTAACCACATGTATGAGAATATCTCTGCATTCTATTAAAAAAAGTTTTGCCTGATATAAAGCGATGAACACCAAAGGTAAAAAAAAATAGGAATATTGCATTCACTATTCATTTAAAAACCACTTTCCAACTTTATATCTCATATTTATATTATTATTCGACGTAAAGTTACGGACATAGGCTTTTCTACGTAACACTACAAATGTTAACATAAAAGAACCAGGGAGGAATGTTTATGTATTTTTATTAGAGATGGACCTCATACAAAGGTTGTCTGCATTAATATCTAACTCTCACCTATTTCTATGATATATATTGAAATATGACTCCTTTTCTAGGCACAATGCTTCTTTGTGTCACTAACCTCAGTATAAAATCAATCGGTATCCTGTAGAAATCTTATTGTGTCCGCAAACGGGACAGAAACGAGCGTAATAATGCCTTTATAAAATATATTGCGTCGCTTTTTTGCATTCGAACGCCATCTTTTTGGAAAATAGTATCTGTGATGTTAGTGCCATATTCTATTTTGAAATTAAAAAAATATGTTATTTTATAGCGCCTTTGTAAAGGAATAGCTTGAATGCATAGGGCGGGGATGGGCAGTAGCATCTCTGTCGCAATTACTATCACTCCTGTGTAGAATCATTCATTTTTATGCTGTATTTAAAAGAATCCAAGTTTTTCACACTAGCTTCTAAGGCATGGAAAGGAACATTTGAATTATAGTAACTCAGGAACATATGTACATACATTACGCGAGTCCCCTAACGGGATAGGCAGAGACTATGGATCTCCACTTGCTACGATCTTAGCAAATCTCTCTAGCACTCCTTCATTGCATTAGTCCTTTTATACACACTCGTTTATTCCTGGCTTTTCTTACGAAGCCTTTCCTTAATACTTTTCCTACCAGGCTAAGGTATGTTTGCCTAGGTAATTTAGGTATAATTTTGCAATCATTTCACATTCATCCATCCTTATTACATGTCGAAATCATATCAACATTCCCTACTTTTTAATCTTCCTCTCAAACTCTATATATGTCTCTATAATTCAGGTGATTTACCAAAGTTGACTGGATCATATTATTACGCGTTTGTATCAAAATGATTGGAAAAAATAAAAAAGCATTGTAGTTCTCATTTACACGTACGCTTTTTAAGTTCCAAAAAACACAAACTTGACAATCTATGCAGAGCGAATGACCGCGTCCTATAAGCCAGTTCAGACAATATTTCAAATACCGTAGGGTCAGGTTGCTTTTTATCCTCCAAGGTAACTTTGACCACATGATATAAACCTACAACAAAGTGTAAAATTATTTAGATAGTTCTTATTGAATGTATATCTTATATACCTATTGTGTGTGTGTTTTTGTTAGTAAAAACATATAAAAAGTAGTATAATTGTACTTTTTCGTGTAGTTTATAGTTACTTTTCATGGTATTAGTAATCATAGTAGCAAAATAACCTGTATTAATTGTATTTAAACATCGCCTTGAGGGAAAAAGAGTAGATTATCTTAAATATTTTTGTTAGAGTTTTACCGCCAACGCGACAAATTTAATAAAAAAACAATCATTGATAGAGAAAGCCAGTAAAATATGACGTTATTATTACATCTACAAAACCATCTGCGGGTAATAATGACACACTGCCACCGCTCGATTCAATGTCAATAATGTTAGGAAATAAAATAAATGACTTCATTTTCCACAATTCCACTCAATAATCCCTCAACCGAATGGCGAGGTTTATTGGCCAAAATGACGGTTATACTAGCTCAATTATTCCGTCCGTTTGTATAAACAAGAAATGTTGTTTTTAGGATCGACGGGTGGGTCGGTAAATCAGTGTTTTTACAACCTAACTGGGACAGAAATGCGTTTATTACTTGCCTTTGAATCGCAAAATCATTTGCTTGCATTTGTGATTGATATTCCGTAGCAGTATATTCTATAGACCAATCAAAAGTGAAGTCATTTCTACCATTTTAATAGCAGTATACATGAAAGTAATACCCATATACAAAGATCGACTTCTAAATCATGCCAACGAACATGTTGTAGACCTGATGAAAATTAGAACTACATTTTCAAGATCGAAAAAGAAAACGCCTCTGGACTTATGCGCCTGACTCAAAAAGGCTTGAACATGTGACACCATAAGTATTGTTTTGTCCCACCCATTGAGTGGCCAGGTCGCTAGTTTTGGACCACAAACAGTTGCTACTAAATAATGAAAATATTGCTGAATGTCGAAAAATTACAAATTGAAATGAATAACATCGAAAAAGCAAAATGTGTTGAATGGATGAGAAATACTGGAAAAAAATTACTGAGTAATATGACAATGTCATTAAGATATAACGTTGGCAACGCACTGGTGATATTATTGTATGCCAATACGAGCGTCTATAGACTACGATGACGTTTACTTTTTCGTGAACCGACGACTACTTGTTTGTCGACTTAATCAAATAAAAAAAATATATGACATCCTATATATGTATGCTTGTATCTTATAAGCTATTTATCTTGGAGTGAGGAAGTCGCTTAAAGCGACCGCGTTACGGACATCGGAACAAATCGGAACAAATGAATTACAAATATTATACTTAAATACACACATTTAACACTCAGACATAGACCAAAAACAAATATTTATCATATTAATATTCGGCGTAGTTGTGTCATATCTTGACCCTTGGTCAAGATTTACACAACTACGCCAAATGAGGTAACGATACACACACGATACAAACACTTGTGGTAACGATAGTCGGCCAAGGTCCAAAAAGAATTTTGCCAAACCTCTATCATCTACTCTGATGTTAATCGCATCGCTACTGTAAGAAATAAACTAATTGATAATCGCACGGCAAGACTTTGAAGTAAGCATACAGGGCTGCTCAGGAACTACGAGATCTAAACATGACAGATTACTTATTTTGCGTTAGATCTCCACCCGATATTATTTTGATAAATTCTTTGTGATTATTCTCTATCCGGATGTTACTGTGATTATTCTTCTCTCTGATATTCTAATAGGGTCTTATCAAGGTGTCACTAATAATGAATTTATTAAATATAATATCGATAAACAATTTGTGTTGACACACGTCGTCAATGAGTTGAAAGAGTATGTCGGCTGTTACCTCAAATAGTCAAAAGTAAATGTTGTTTAACATTGACTTGCTAGTAGTAACTTTATTATTAATACTCGTGATAACGGGGATTGTTAAAAATAGTTTATTGATCAACATTGACGGGCCTTATGTCGGGCGGCAAAAGTCATATTGTCTCCCTTGTTCTGTGTCTGGGTGTTATTTATATACTCATAAAAATTAGCATTATTTTTGTTATTCTTTTGTTGTCTGATATCTGTAGCTTTGCTGAACGTTAAGATACCAATATCAATATCAGCTGTGGAGTGATGTTCAGTGTATTTATTATTATTATATTAAACGTATAGATACTTTCTCACCATCATCTTAGCAACCGTAGTCCATCCATTGCTGGATATAAGTAATGTAGACATGGCAACTATGAAATAAAGAGGATTTTTTCAGAGCTTTTTTCCATAACTGTCCTGCCGGGCAGGCTTGCTGATGATCGTAGAGCGTTACTTTGCAACGAACACCATGTTGTCAAATGCAACATTGTGTCACGCAACGCTGTTTTGGAAGAATATACCGCCATCTGTCGATTCAGTTCAGTCACTTGACCCGGGGGAGGACGACTATTCTAGTTTGCCGGAATACTGCGGATACATTTTCTACTGGTATTAAAATCAGCCTCGTTTCTAGCCGAATTCACTTTGTGAATATAAAAACTGCGAGTGATCCGGGCCTCTATGGAATAGTCTATTTAGCTGATTGATTTCGAAAGATTTCCATTTCACCAATGTACCGATCGTTAGAGTAAATATGCTTCTAGTTGCTGACTTTCGCAGTTTAGTCGGGCGTTTTTTTTGCTGCCAATTTAGTTTCTACATTGGAATTGCGAAAATGCTGTTCAATTTAACTAAAATGTTTAATATTTATAAATCGATTAAGATTTTACTCGATGGCCTTTTTTGTGTTAATAGATTTCAATAAATCCGTAGGCGTATAAACTTACTCGTGATAGAGATAGCAGTGTTCGCATTGCTGTATTCCGGTTTGAATGGTGAGAAAGGCAGTTAAATTACTTATATTGCACATAATTTTTATTGCGTAATTTATGTCAATAATATCATCAAATCACTAGCTCAGCATCGCGCTAGTGATATCCTAGTGATATTAGGAGCATAAATAGGCTACTATCACGCGATGAAATCCACAAACAAGCATACCTTTGTGGATTTTATGTTTCGCGACAGAAATGCTGCTACCCATCCCTACCCCGCGCATTTGAGCAAAATTATTTCAGATGGATGTGCCATCTGCCAGTTCTTTCTGCCACCTTAGTCGCCTCTTACGACACCTAATACAGGGTGTGGTACTATTCTACTCCACCGGTACCTCACGGAGTATTATTTTTTTCGATGAACCTATTACTGGTCTACTTAAACGCTAATTCCAGCGCCTCAAAGTCAAGTCAATGTATGAGATGTTCTATGAATATACTATCATTATGTATACAGACAAATTTGAATAGTGATCCAATTTACGTCTTGGAGCAACGTTAGTAAATCCTATTAAAACTACAAATTAATACCCTTAACGTTTCCCACCACTTATATCAAAGTAGCAGAAGTTACACCGAATCAGTAACACGAGAGGAGGCAATCGGAACGGCATCTTTAATTATTCACAGGCTTACTGGCGACGTCGGCGTTGCCAAGTACATATCTTAAGTTAGACACACAGGCTTATGCACTAGCGAACTTTGAACTATTAGTTGTGTGATATTGGCTGAATAGCTTTCTCTGTGTCATGTGTCGTAAAGCTACTGACGTATCGCAACAGAGTATCTAAAATGGTCAGCAAGTGACACTACAATTGCCACACTAGCCCATCGTGGGCAATGTGGATGAAAGTTCAAACTTTTGGAGATTTATGTTCAAGCTTCTTTAATAAACAATTGAAAGGAATATGGTCGCTCATTTATTGATTGAAAATGTAGTCCCACACTCTCTTATTTCTGCTAATAAACTAATTAATTAAGTGGTTGTCTACAGTTAATATACTATTAAAAATTGCCTCAGAAATATTCGATAATTTGTTGCTTGCATGTACTTATGAAAATTAATATCTCTAAAACTGTTTTATCTTTTTTTTATGTATAAAAGTAGGTGTTTTGTGTTTCTGATTTTACAGTTGTAACTAACTAGGGATAGTTGATAAGTTAATTGTTAGTCTAATATTTTTTTATGCTAAAATAGGCATATACATAAGAGATGACAACGTATGTCGTGTCAGCTAGTAATATTAATGACGGAGGGTGGTATGGACATTCTTTAACCACTCATTCGTCATCCCATTATAAACTTTACCGGCTTAATTTTACCTTTTTTATACCAATCACAGTAAAAATCAATGAAGATGGGATAGATATCAGCGGATTTCAGTTCAGACGCGATGAAACAGGGTGCCGGTTGCAACCTGTCTTTTAGAAAACCGTTGACGATTGCCCAGTGTTGACAAACGCAAAATTTACTTTGTCAAAATATTTCCAGGTCAGTTCAGGTTTGCTATTTTATTCTTAATCGCAGACATACAAATAACAAAAATAAACACGTTCTTAAATTTTATATATATAACCATAATTAAAGTTTTTAACTATTATATAATTATATTGAATTTTATTAAATTATATAACATCATAAAGATATCACTAGCCGTGATACATTTACCCAGTAATTTCACTGCCTCTTTTACTTTTTCAAACCGGAATCTAGCAATGCGAACACTGCTATTTGGCGATAGAAATAGTCGTGAGCGAGGCACTACATTGACCGCCTTTGTAAGAGGTCTACCTCTACTAAATATCCGTATAAAATTACCACAGCCAGTTGGACTATGTTAATAGTTGACGAAGTACTGTTTGTCTGTGTGTATCACGTACGTTAGCACTGAGCTAACCAAATCGCCGCTAGAGTGCGCGTAATCAGGCTCGCTATAAAGATAACTCGCGCCAAACATTACGCGCCAGGCTTGTTTGTGCCACCTCTCGAAGTAAATTACCCCAATTTATTATAAACTCTGAAGTTAACGAAGTGAATGCAATTTGATTATTTATAAAGGTCAACGTCTTATATTTTGTCGTTTAGTAAAGTGTTTTATGCCGCCGAAAGCCTAGTGCTGGGCATAGTCCTCCTCTTAAACATGGGCGATTTGCCGGTGGGCAGGTATGGCGGCAATTACGGACTAGAAATGCTGCTGCTCAAGTTTGTCCTGTTGCAATTGAACTACGCTGATTTATGTGGCTATACCACCGTGTATCTTAGTCGCCTCTAACAATGTCTAGTACAGAGGGAGGCACTGTTCTCCGGTAGCTTACAGCTTTTGATACAAACCTGTTATATTATTTTACAATTATAATTATTTAATATATCGTATACAATTATTTCGTACACATCGTGAATGTAACCTCTGAGTTAATGAAATGTTAATGAAATGGCCGCTAAAGCACTCGTAATCTGGATCGCTATAAACATAAGTCACGTCGAGCATCAGGTTTTTATTTTAGGAGTCCGATGGTGCAGGTGATAGTAATCCAGTCTAGTGCAGCTAAGGTCGTGGGTTCAATACCTACCCAGAACTAATATGTATATGATGATATTTCTGTTTGTTCTGTGTCTGAGTGTTAATTATATTTATTAAAGTATTATATTTGTAATTCCTTTGTTGTTTTGTTAGTATTATTTAATTAGACATGCCAACGTTCGTTTACATTGCATAAGTTCTAATCACAATACAAGAGTCAAGTTACAGTATTAAAAATATAAAATTATCTTATTTGTCTAGTTACAAATTGTGACAAATCAAATCATTAATTTTGCCTAAAATTCTGAGACTATGCCTATTAGTTTATTCTTATACCATATCGAGCTGAAATAATTTGTTGGTCTGCATATATCTCTTCAGTTAGCAATAGCCGTAGCCCATACAGCACGCGTAATCAGCCTAGCTGCAAAAATATGTCGCAGCAAACTTTACACATCTTGTTTGTTCCACCTCTAAAGAAGAGCATTCTTGATTATGAGAAGATTAGATGAGACCCTGAGCTTCGTCTTATGTAGTACTTTGTTTACGTATAAACAAAATCACGTAATAAAATCTACACATCACGTTTTTAAAGTTACTGTATTTTATTCCTTAAACATCTGACTCGGCAGACGTTGAGCTACTATACATGTTTATGTGTCTATATATTGAGTCAGGTTTAGTATATTTAGTAAAAGAATATGAATATATAGCCGCGAGATACCGGCGGAGTAGAATAGTAATTCCTGCTGCATCAGGTGTCGTAAGAGGTGACTAAGTTACCAGAGCCGACAGATGGCGGTGTATCCATTCGAAACAGTACAGCTCAGATGCTCAAATAGGGTAGGCATGTTAACATCCCCTTCGCGAAAGCTGCGCTGTGCGATTGCCAATACGCTTGCCCGGCACGACAATTAATTAAAATTCCTTTCTTGTTGGAGAAGCCTATGTCCAACAGTAATTTTCAAATATGGCTAATATGATGATGATAACGACCAATCTTTTTTTCTTTAATATCAGTAATACATCAGTATACAGTATGGTATATAATAATATATAATATAATATATGACTGGGCCATATTAATAGGGACAGTCGCAAAATATTGGTTTTTTACACTTTACTGGTCGATTAATTATTAAGAACCTTGTTTTGAGTTATAATTATATTCAATAATATAAGACACATATTTTACAAATAGTTTACACAAAAAAAAAAAATCTTTAGCTAAATAAAAAATATTCGAAGGTATTATGAAAATAGTAATGAGACAGATATTGCTAATATTTTGTCAAATTTCCTTTAGCCCGAATGAGTGCATCGATCCACCTTGGCATGCTTTCTATGCACTGTTTTCTATTTCCTTTATTTTAGGAAATTCATTAATTTTTCGATCAAATTTACCTTGGTGGTTATCATTTACTTGGCAATTTCCGCCTTGATAATTTCCCTAAGTTTTCGATGGGGTTCATGTCTGGAGAATTGCTAGGCCAAGGCACAACTAATATATTGTGGCCTGCTGAAACTTTCGTTACACTCATTGCTTTATGGCATGGTGCTGAGTCATGCATGAACATGAATTCCTTACCCTCTGGGAATCATTCCCGGAGTTGCAGCAACAAGCGAGTTTCGAGAACCTGCTTGTATTGGTCATGTCTCATGGTTCCCTGGACAATGTAGAGACGCCCAACCCCTTTAGCACTTATGACAGACCATACCATAATTTAACAGTGTGTTTAACGCGTTCTACAGTGCAGTCAGGGTGAAATTTCTCGCCTGGGTGCCAAAGTTGCTTTTATCGGCTAGAATCTCAAATGTTGATTCGTCTGAGAAACAAACCTGAAATAACGTATTTATAAGTTTTATGAAAATGTTCTAAATAATATACCATGACATTATTATAATATTTGTATAAAATATAAATTGACATTAAAACTTACCATGTTCTAATCTTTAACACTCATCAGACCGTGTTTAAGAGCCCAAGCTAGTCGTTTCTTCTTCATCGCCTATGTTAGTCACGGTTTTTTAACTGGACGACGACTGGTCAGGCCTTTGCCTGCAAACATTTGCTGTACAGTTCTCTTAGAAACTTGTATTCTAGATACCTGTACCATCTGGGTTAACAATCTATCAATTCGCTGTTTTGCAAACAGATATCCCGGATTTTCCTATAAAACCGTGGTATTGTAATCCGTTATCTTGCAAATTTGCATTTTCTTTTGGGTGAAAGTGGCTGATTTTGATCCAGATTTTTTTTTATTTTATTTACTACACACTTCGAAACACCAACTAGTTCCGCGATCTTCCTCTGAGAATGACTTGTGTACAAATATAGGGTTTTAACCTCACACTTTTTTCTTGGTGAAAATTCTATACTCTATTTCTCGTAGACCCACTAACCCATAGTAAAAACTGTGAAAAAAAGGACCTTTCTCCAAAAATACTTTATTTTTATATTATTGACTTAATAAAGCAATACTTACTTGCTGTCAATATTAGTGTAAAGGACTGTGCATCTCTCCAGATAATAAAATATTTTTTTTAAAAATAAACAAATCCTATAACACTTTAAACATACTTTCAAGGTTATTTGTAGAGATGCTGTGAACATAAAAATACATTCCAGGACCACATACACCACTTGAAACAGCAGTCAAACGCACCCGAAAAAAAAATTTGATGAAAATGTGACTCTTCCAATTAATTTGGCAACCCACAGTACATTAAAATTCACTTTCTGGTTTGATGTGTTGGAAAAGCTTCTTTTGTAGTTATGAGAACTATTTCTAAATATAAATTGATTATAATTTTGTAGATACTAAGCGTACCCTAAAGTGTCCCTTTGATTTTTCATTCGATTAACGATCGTGCCCGTCTCATATTATCTTACATATCGCACCGCTAAAGTTTACTTTGAAGTTAAACATTCCAATAATGGCTTTAATTTAATTAAATATTTATTAATGACTATCTGCACCTATCAAAACTGGTACCAAAAATCGTACTATATGCCTATATATTGTCAAAACACAAATAATAGAAATAATACTCAGATTAAATGAAATGACAATCACGTAGATCTTTAACAACAGTCATCTGTAATGATACCTAACTCTCACTTATTCCTACAAATAGCAAAGTCCGCATTGTTGCGCTCGTGATGTCTTTCTGATGACCCTTGGTTTTAGGCTATGGTGACGCTCACCATCGCGAAGGTCGCATTCTCAATTACTTGATTAAGTAATTTATTAAAAAATCAAAGAATCAAATGGGGACCAAGAACCATAATTATATAATTCTAAGTTATATATAAATTTTTAAAGTAGGTATTTTTTTTAATTAGAAAGATGCTGAACGTATTACATAAATATTTGAGTAACAACCATGAAGATGGTGTTTACAGACGAAGTAGCGTAGCCGTTTGTGCTGAATGCTGTTAAAACAGCTGTCTACTAATTTCTTTCGACACAGAGGGATAGAATTTACAGAAAGCTGCGAAGCAATTAAGCGGAATATGCCTTAAAAGCTATCTCCAGCGTAATTTAATTTCAAGACTTGACAAAAGATATGCTTTATATTATATTTAATACCGGACGCGATTTTAACCGGGTTTTAAGATTCGCTCACTTATTTTTATGGGAAGAAATAAAATTAACAGTAAATGGATTTGAAAGTAACCTATAAAAAAATATTAAAAATACTATAAATAAAACATGCATAATTTATTGCAAACTAAACTTTGGGTATGTTTAGTTTTTTTATACACACAGCATCTCATACATTGACCTGACACCAAGAAAAGTTGCTTAAAACAATTGTGTTACGAATATCAGACAAAAAAAAGCCACAAATGTAATACTAATATAAAATACCAGTCAAAAAGCAAACACAATATATTGATGGGCCCGATGGCGCAGATGGTAGTAATCCTATCTTATCGGTCGGCGGACAAACATTTATAAGATGATATTTGTGTTTGTCGTGTGTCTGGGTGTTAAAAATATGTGTTTAAGTATTATATTTGTGATTCTTCTGTTGTCAGATATCTGTAACACAAGTTTTTTTAACAACTCAACACGGTGTCATGTCAATGTATATAATGATTGTATAATATGAATAGATATTGTGTGATTATTTTATAGATATTTGTTCTGATTTGGGATCGCTACCACCAGACCCGTATATAATACATATTTCCTTTATAATTTCTTTAATTCACGCAACGTGTTATGTGTTGACCTGACGCCCTGATAAGTAGTAGAACTTGTGAAAAATATGTCTGTGTTGTATGTGTTTTATCTCCATCCAGAATTAATATTTTTATGATGAAAATGTATGTTTGTTTATGTGTGCTAAATATACGTATCCAAGTATATATATTTTTTTATTTATTTATTTAACTTTATTGCACAAAATGTTACAAAATGTACAAATGGCGGACTTAATGCCAGATGGCATTATCTCCCAGTCAACCATTACACAAAACAGAAAAAAATATATATATATAGTGGTGCAGGCAATATATATACAAAATAAATGAACGTGGCATACATATTTGTATAAATAAACGCAATAAATGCATATGATATAAAAATATATATATATGTATATATATACATAAAATAACGTACATCAGAAATAGGGTTATAAAGTCAGAGAAGCAGCATCAGTAAATAAAGTACGGAGACAGCGTTTCAGGATAAATTTGTTTGGGGATTGCTTAATATTCAACGGAAGCTCGTTCCGGAGTCGTATAGCTGTCACTGTAAAAGAGTTTGTCAAAAAACTAGAGTGATGAGAAGGAGTTAAGAGCGAAAGAGTATTAGAAGAACAGAGATTACGTTCGTGAGAGGAAGATAGGAATTGGAATGTGTCCTTTAAGTAAATTGGTGCGTACGGATCAAAAAGTATTGAAAATAGTATGGTAATATATTTGTAATTTTCTTTTTGCCTAATATTCGCAACACTTGTGCTTTACTCAAAGTTATTTTATTATTATTGCTTAAAAAGAACTTTCCAGCGTCAAAAAGCATTTCATATTCTGTATTCTCTGCTCAGCAAAAAAATATTTACATATATCTGGGTATTTTGTATGCATTGGAAAAACTGTAAGAAGATTACGTTTAACATTGACAATCATGGAAATGTTTATTTCTATGTATGTCCACATGTATATATAACATAAATAATTGTTTAAAGACATTTGTTATAAAAAATCATCTGAGCAGTTATATTACTTTTAAATCAAATGGAAACCAACCAGTATCTTGGGAAATAGGTGTAGCATTCAAGCTGAGCTGTTTTAGATAAGTCTACCGCCATCTGTCGTTTCTGGTACCTCTGGCATAAATAATACATTATTTAACTTGTACAAACGGGTATAAATCAAATAAGAAATTTGATGAAATCTCCTAGTTGATAGTGTTTGCTAAGTTCAGAGTTTTTGACAGATATGTGAAGGTTGATCTGTAGCCGCGTGTACAACTAATAAATTAAAATAAATAATGCCATCTAACATTTATTATTAATGCTGTCATCGTATTTTATACCTAATAAAGTTACTTTATGTTAATACCAATATTCGAGAAAGTAAGAAACAGAAAGTGATATCAAACATTTCAAATTAAAAGTTTTCTTTCTGTCCCAATGCAGTTCTTTCTAAGAGCCTTTTACCGCTTCAAGTGGTAAGTAAAAGTTTTTTACGACCATTCTCGAGTCTGGAGGCGCGAATTAATTTGACGACCTCGGCTTGTGCAGTGGTAACGATGTCCACTTGCCTGCTGCCTCTTCATCAATTTAGCTCTTATTACGATTTCTATAGCGACTGGTTTTGAGTGTACCTTTAGATCTCCATCCTAAAGTACAAACTAAGGACGTTAATATTATAAAATTTTGATGAACAAGATTCCGAGTGAGGTGGCCTTTGTTGGATATTTCTTAGAAATAATGGTACGAGACGTAGAAATTTCTCTCTGAAAACCTTTTTGTAATTACTTTACAGCTGTGTTTTGTATCTAAGCGTTGACTTAAATAGATTTAAAAATGTTAGTTATCTCAAATTCATTAAGTGGATGAGACCACTTTATGGATTTGAAATGAACATATGAATCAATGTTTTGGTTTTTACACTTACCTTGTCATTCAAGTCGCAATGTAGATATATATACACGTATTTTTATATAATTATCATTATTAATCGGTATATTTGTATTAGTAATAGATATTGCGTACGATCAATATAGAGTTCTATCGATAGAGTGGCACATAGTTTGAACGTATTGTAGATGAAGCATGTCAACTGCGTGGCGTATGACCATTTCCATATCGTTTGACGAGGTGGGATATAATTCAGCCTCGACATAAATGTGATGACTGTCTCAATGGTTTCTTAGACTCATTATAAACAGATTACTATTAAACATGTTCATATATCAGCAATTATCATCAACTAAGTAGCTGTAAACGTTGACTATAGTCTTAGGCCTTCTCAAGAAGGGGTTATATTTTTGTGCGCCTGTCCGTTCCTCGACGGGAATACTGTTGGCCGCCCTGATGAATTTGAGTAATTTTGTTTCGGGTGGGTATACCGCCATCTGTCGTACTAGTACCTCAGTCACTTTTTACGTGAATTGGTACAAGAAAAGTATCCCAGGGCATATCAGCAATGCCTCAATCAAATAAACTTTGAGTATACACCTATTTTTTATTACCTAATGACCTAAGCGAGGACACTCAGTCCTCATCTTTTCAGATAGAAACATTTACAAGATTGATAACGTAAAACGTAGTAAGTAAAAGTCAAAACATTTATCACTCTTGAAAATTCTGCAGACAGAAACTTAAGCAACGTGTTTTAGAAATCTAATATCTACTACCAAAAGAACTTTTACAAAAAAGAAAATGTTTAGGAGACGTGACGAACATGTATAGTTTTTTTTTTGAGAAGTTTAGAAAAAGATCTTAAGCCTAAATGGTGTTATTAGCTTTAGAAAGTCTGAGAGTTAACAAAATTAAAAAGTTAGTTTTTTTTTGTCTGGACTTAACACCAAATATAATAATACTGAATTACTTTTAACATAATATGAATTCTAAAACATCAATTTTAAAAATTTCGCTATTCAATTTGGTTAATCCAAAGAAACTTTGTTGTGGTTGCCCAAGTAATTCACCATTAAGGCACTCCTGATCCAGCCGTTTACTAATCAAGACAGAATTATTTCCGAAGATGTCCTCAAGTTTTCCATTTGCACTCAGCGGAATATCCGCCTAAAGGCTTCGTCGATAAAGCTTAATGTCGGCTACGTTAATTTGTGAATAATTATTCCATAAATCACTGGAAGATTAAATAAGTGTCTGGGGACGACAGATGTGTCGTATTGCGTTGCCGTGACTTGCCTCGCGAGCAAATTAAGCTAATATCAAATATATTATACTAGGTAATATTTTACAAGCAATTTGTCCAATGACGCCACTTTTTGGGATCGTTAAGCCGGCAATTTGATAGGGCTGTTAAAGAAAATTTCAGTTCTATAATATTTCAAGTGAAACATCGTGCTTGGCTCGCATTTTTGGACACTAAGAAAAAAACAGATGGTCCTATAATGGTATTATGATCTCTTAGCGATTAGACAAAAATACTAAGATAAATACTTCTTTTGTTTCGTACCGATACTGCTTTAGTGGGACGCTTAATGATAATAAATTTACACAACATCATATACATTGACCTAATTCCAAGTCGCTAAAGCACTTGTGTTGTGGACACCACACAAAGAAGGGCAATTTACTTATTTACAAATATAAAACTTAAATATATATTTCACACATAGACAAAGAACACATAGTTATATTAAAGTTTTTGTTCTAGGTTCCACAACTCTAGGCGCACAAGATATGATCAATAACATCTACGCTAACTGACCTATCGAACCATTTAACTACTATAAATTATTGCAAGAAAATGCTAAAAGTAACATATACTATATGATAATATAAATCATGATCTTATTTATATTAGCTAAAATATTTGAGGGCTTAGAAGTGTTCCCAATAAGACCCAATTCACGGATGAGCTCTAAGACAGTGTTAGGATAGATTGGCTTGCACTTATTCAAGTTTTCTTTAACAGCAAACTATTTCTTTTAGTGGCACAGTTAAAAACTTGAATGTACTTGTTGACAGTGATTTATCCTGGACTGCCTGGGTGAGAGATGTTAGTTGAAAACTGTTCTCTTCTGTGGCATCACTGCTTTTGAACTGTCTTGATGGCGTTGTGGTAGAGATAAATTTAATTTGCTAAATTTATTCTTAGAACAAATACTTATCTCGCTTGAAGCCGGGGATTGCGGAGATTGCGCTACCGAAACCCTAGTAGATAGGTAACATTTAGTGTTTGTGGTGAAAAGTGATGTAAAAATTGAGTATTTTTCAATGAATGCAACTAAAATATAATAAAACATCCTT
Source organism: Heortia vitessoides (assembly GCA_020976665.1). Taxonomy (NCBI): domain Eukaryota; kingdom Metazoa; phylum Arthropoda; class Insecta; order Lepidoptera; family Crambidae; genus Heortia; species Heortia vitessoides. The sequence continues at coordinate 4,951,758 of JACJUM010002496.1, forward strand.
TTCAGTAAAAGGTGAATTTTAGGACTAAAACCAATTAATACTATTTAGGCATTGCAATAGTTGATAGATTTAATTAAACTATATACTATTTATATTTATTTTGTTGATTGACTTGACTTGATTACTACTTCTACATATATTTGACATATGAATTTACCATTTGTTATGACTAGAGTTTTAATTCGTTCAAAGCGTACGCTCAGTACGTTTTTAAATAAGTAACCTGTTTGCCAAAGGCTTTAAAACTATGTTAGTTTTGCCTATAAAATATTATCGTGATACAATCGCATCGGTAGGTATATAAGCCCCTATTGATTCCTCGTTCTGCTGAGTCCGAGGGCAGTACGTCAGCGTTTATTGCTATACCCGGGCACTTTTCGGGATCCTTAGCAAGTATCCATGGATGAATGGCCATTGATAAGTTTAATAGTATTGTATTTTAGATTTATGTGGGTGTATGACAGAGCTACTCAATTTTGGATACAGTTTGGAATATTCAATAACTTGGGGTTGGAAATTTTGAGTGATATATGTGTGAATTTACTGGTTTACCAATAGTATTACGTGTGTATTTTGCTGTTGGGATATATTTATGGCATCGCACTCTTTTTCTTGTATTTGGTAGGTAACATTTTAATGTTTATTATTATAAATTCGTAGGAAAAATAGACGAAGATAAAGACGGATAAAAAAATAAACGTCATCTTACATGAGGTGTGGTGAGAGAGCTCGATTCATGCTTGGCGGGTTATTTATTATAAAAACATCTAATATGATTCCTATGCCGTCCACTCGAATCAAGGCAGATAGCACTCCCAGAGGGCTTAGACGATATACTAGAAAAGTCTCTACCAAGAATTTTGTTGGAGCGTGCCGTGGGGTACAGCCCGAGTACCTCCCTCTACATCAAGTGTCGTATATCCATCTGAAATAGCGCAGCTTAAATATAGTGGTGGGGATGGGCAGTAGCATTCTCGTTGCGAAACTGCATTTTGCAATTGACACCCCGCTTGCCAGCCGGGCAATTATCGGCAATAATCTTCCTACATAGAGAAGAAGAGAACAGTGGAATTTCGATGGTTAAATTGATGATTGAGTAGAAGGAATCAGTAGTATATACACTACCTTTGAACTTCTTACTAATCAGAAGCCTTGATATCAGCAAGAAATAAAAGCTATATTGTATTCCCGTGTTGGTTGGAAAAACGTTGACAAACACTGTCCAGTCAGTTAACTCATATAAATATTAAGATTCCAACAAAAAAAAACATTGATGCTCTCATTCCCTCCTTCAGCTCTATAAGGTAAAAATATCTATCATTTTGTGAACATTGATCATCAAAATTATAATTATTATCATTTGTAAACTTGACATGTTAGATTATAATCTTTATATGTGTTATTTTACACGATTAAGCAGAACTAAAAACAAAGTAAATTTCAAGTTAAATACCACCAATACAAACTTGTGTTATGTAAACTTATGACGTTTGACATAACGATCAGTAATTTGACAGTTGGAACGATAGACATAATATGTGCGGGAGACAGAGAATTAGAACAATAAACACAATCTTTTTTGTTAAATATATATATATTATTGTTAATTAGATATATATATTTAATTGAAATTATCCACAAAAAACTACGATATTAAATTTGTTCAAGAACTTTATGACATTAAATGGTGGGGCAAAAATTTAAAAGGGCCTTCATGCGTCAAAGGGTTGGACCTTTTAATTAATGTAATGCAATAGTCTAAAGTACTTTACGTCTCATAAACAAAAATCCAAAATCAAAGGGCGACTAATTACGCCATTTTAGAACAAACCTACTGCTGTTTTCAGCTGCCCAAGGGTCAATTTTGTCCCTTTTATCTCGTAATATCTTAGAATTAATTTAATTGCACTGCTTGCATATTAATGAGGGTGGATCCTATTAAAAGATTTGCTAAAGCGGGCATAATCTTAATTCTGCTGATTATGCGTAAATGGGTATAATTATTCATGCATGCAACGATTATTGTGTTAACATCATAGTAATGACATTTAATAATAATAATAAATACACATAATATCTCATACATTGACCTGAGTCCAAAATAATTAGCTTAGAACATTCATGTTACAGACATTAGATAATAGTAAATTATAAAAATAAAACTTTAATTCATATTTAACACTCAGACACAGAATATATATATATTAAAGAAAGGAGAAAGGATATATAAGGTATGTGTGTGTGTTTAAGTTACCTACATATAACACACAAACGATTTGTATATCATAAATACACACATAAAGTAATAATAGAAAATAAAAATTGATGAAATTACAAGAAACAGTCTTATGATTTAGAGCAATTTCTTCCAGGCAACCTTTGTATGTAAAATATGAGAAAAATAAATTAGGCAATCTTGTTGTGTTACGATGTTGGCCTTGGTTCTTGATCAAATAAATGTATGATAGGAGTCCATGTATGTGGTAGATATTGTGAGGGAACACCGTTTTATCTAATGGGTACTTTGCGAACCTGCCCAGTTAAAGGTGTATCCAGCTTCATGGTAAAATAAATTTATTAAACTCATAAGAAATTTACATTTCACTTACTGAGAAAAGCTTTTATACAAATTATCCCTTTAAAAAATGTAAATGTTAATCACAATTTAGAAAATAAATAAAATTTTGAATAGTTTTACATTATCTTCATCTTATAAATAAACAAAATATGCAAAAAAGTTAGCTAGGTATGATATGATAATACTAGGAAAATTAGATGAGTCTGCTTAGATCGGTAGCATAACGTTAGTGCAGTAAATGAAAAGATCCAGGTTCAAATACCGCCTGAAGCCTGAGACAAGTTGGTTTTTTTACTAGTCAATATTTTCTTAGAGGTGGTAGTTTGCATTACATTGGATTACAAACATTATTATTTAGTAAGTAGGTGTTAAGACGTTTATTTCTTAAATATAGCTAGGTTCACTATGTCCTTTGATTCTTTTGGCTATTATTGTAAATTTATACCCCTTCTTATGTTTGTAGGTTATACTCTAGATGAAGCTATCTTCTCCCCCGCTCATCCTTTGCTTAAATATTGGCAAAAACTGTGTATGTCCGAATAGTTACAAACAAATTTTATTTTGTAATGAAACTACTTTTTTAACCGTTTTTTCGCGGTTTATTTAACTTGTGACACCTTCTGTCAATCTTGAGAAAGAAACGCCGAACAAATTAATTCAAAAGGTCATTTTAAGCGTTTGAAACCGTTAAAACCGTTTATTATGTGAATAAAATATTAAATTATTTCTTTGGACTTCAAGCTTTCAGCAAAGCAGTGTGCTTTGGACTGTAAGGTAAAGTTACGGGGAACTATGCCAACGACCCGATGTGCGGGTTTGTGTGAAACAAGTCTAATAACTTACGTCGATTTGCAGAAGGTAATGGTGAGTGAGGTTGATCTGAGTGGGAGCGATTCTACTATTTTTACTTGCTCAGCGCGGCAATTATGTATAAAGTTCACCTTTTCTTGGGGAGGCCTATTTCTAGCCGTAGACTTCCAATAGATGTAATGATGAATATCATGAGAGTTTCTTAAATATGTTTGTCGATAAAATGGTATAAAATTGTGTAAGACGCGAATATTTTAACGTGCAATGCTGGGCCTACTCTTTTGGTACAGATATATATCTCACGATTTTCATTCTTATCGCTCAATCGCGAACGTTAATTACTGGATATAGGCCTGCCTAAAGAGAGAATTTGACAGGTCCTATGTCGTAGATAGTAGTGATCCTATCTTCTGTGCCTAGTCAGTTGTGGGTTAGATCTCCACCCAGGATAAATACTTATAAGTATTAGGATAAATATTTGTGTCTTTTTTGTGTCTGGATATTAAATAAATTGAAGTATTTAATTGTGATAACAATTTAAGTATTATAATGTGATTTGTCTATTATCTGATGTCAGGAACACAAATGCTTTAAGTGACTTAATTCGATATCAGGTCAATCAATGAGATATTGTATGATAATCGCAGAACAGCTCCTTGACTGAAATGCTGCTGCATATCCCCGCCCTGTTGCCTTTGAGCTACACTGTTTCAGGTAGATGGACAACACCTGGTTATTCAACTCTACCGATACTTTTTTTCATCAACCTTTTTTTAAATCTTAACAACAGCCTAATTGGTTTGTTGTTCAAATTATTCGGTATTCTAATTATTTTTGGTAATTTTTTAATTAACATATCATATAAGATATTGCATGCAACTATAGTCAATTACGGTAATTTGACAAATCGCTGTTAGTCGTGCTCCAACCTACTGTAGTTCCATCGAGTTAGACCTCACTCAATTCTCATTGTACATTCAGTTTGTAGCTGGCAGACGAAGCAGGAGTTATGCGGTAAGGTTCATTCCATTTTGCGAGACTCCGTTATCAATAGAGAAAGATCTTTTCGGAAAATAAGAATTATTCACCAAAAATAACAAGTCACAAGAGAGTGCTGCTTTTAAATATTTTTAGATTAAATCGCATTATCCTACGTACTTTTGCTGAGTGGTACCGGCGTATTAGGATAGTACCTTCACCTGTACCAGGTGTCGTAAGACGCGACTGAGATAAATAAACCGATAGATGGCGGTATAACTACCCGAAGCAATGTTGCTCAAATGCAACAAGAAGGGGACAAGCAGCAGCATTCCCGTCACGAAGCTATGCTCTGCTATTGCCAGCATGCTTGCATTGGTTGCACCATGGTAGCTCGTTAATAATTAACATTACAATGTGTTCGTACTGTTATAATTAAATAATTTTATATTAAGCATTCCAATTGTAGTAATAACCTGAAAGCTTTTCTAACGAGTATAACGATTACAGCGAACACGTTTATGGTCACTGTTGTAACTTAACCTAATCTAGAGGATTTTATTCAGATGTAGTTTTTGTTTTAGGAAAATTTAAGCCCAGGCATGTGCAAAAAAGTACGCCTCAAACTTGATTTTTAACAAACAAATAAAATGTTTGTCAGCACTCAGCTTTTTGCGTGAAGAAGAAATCCCAGTTTACTTTAACAGGATTAAATAGAAGACCCGGATTGGCAAGGTTTAGCACTATGGTTCGAAGAAAACTACCACAACGGCAAAAAGACCATGCAACCAAATTATGCACTAATTATTGGAGTTGTCATAAGATTTCCGAAATAAAAACACCTAAGACTTTAAATTCTGCTGAAACCTGGCACTATAAGATAAATGTCTTAATTGATAAAAGTCTAATTAAAACATTAGTTAGGGAAAGTCTAGCAAACACAGGTGATATAGAAGCAATTTATTCAAACGCACTACCACTAAAGAGTAAAAATTAATATCCAAACAAAGACCAAAGAATTGACATTATATTGCAACACAAAACTGAATATTCCGAGTTTAAATATACAAGTGCGTATTTTAACATTTAAGTTATAAAAATGTTGTTTTACCAAATCTGACTTGAAATAAAAACCATAGTAAATGGTTTTCAGCTTTAAGTACTTCGTAGATAGTAGATCGTTTTTGTTTCCACAAACTGTTCCTTAAATTCTATTTTGAATAAAATCATGCAATTTTAGTAAATACTAATTTCGGCTATTTATTTGTATTAAAATTTTTATATTCCTATATCAGCAAAAAATAATCGTTTTCCTACACTAATAATTTAAATAAATGTACGAAGTAATAATTTGATCACAGATTTATATTTTAAAATTTGCCGAAATAAAACATTTGCTATATTAATATACTAGCAGTGCCCGCGACTTCGTCCGCGTAGAATAGTGACTTTGAAGGGGTATAGTAGCCTTTACTCCGTTTTTACAACATTTCTCACAGACGTGAGTTATGTTATATAGCTTAAAACTTACCTCTATAAATGGACTATCCAACAAAAAAAGAATTATTCAAATCTGACTAGCAAATCCTGAGATTAGCGCGTTCAAACAAACAAACAAACTCGTCCGTTTTATAATATTAGTATAGATTTCTAAATAAAACTTGTCAAAGTAAGATTTTGCCAAATTATAATTTGAACAAATGAATGAAGTGCAAAATGAATACATTTGCTAAAGAATCATTTGGGAAATGAATCTTGGGTGACAAGTTGTTTGGGAGGCGGAATTTGACGAAAAATAGTTTGGCCAAACGGAGGCTGTATCGAAAGGGCTAGTAATTATTACCATTACAATAATTGAATGAAGAATATTTTGATTTGATTTCAACATATTTTAACACCTCGACTATACAGACAGAAGAAATATACATTTTCTAGTGGGATTCTAACCCACGGCGCAAGATAGGTTCACTACCATCCACGCCATCAGGCCCAATTAAAAACGAATTTAATTATTTCGTCCTACGCCTTAGTGCTGAATGTATTCTTGCCACGTATTTCTTTAAATTAAATATTGTTTTAAACATGAAACATGTGTGCCAAATAAAGTCTAGAAAAAGCATTCCTGCGCACAAATTCGTATTAAGCCTTCATAAATCATGACCCTTGAAGGGTTTACTGGTACAGACATGTTTAACAAAATATATTTAACTTTGTTTACGACTGGAAACAGTAAAAGGTCAGAAATTACATTTGTTATCTGAAAACTGTTTCAGACATAAATAGACGTAGAGTAAGTATTAGTTTTAATGAAAAATATTTTCTGACATTTGCCGCGAGTTACCGGCAGTGTAGCATAGTAGTTGTCACAGTACCAGGTGTCGTAAGAGGCCACTAAGGTACCAAATCCGATAGATGGCGATATATCCAGCCAAAACACTGCAGCTCAAATGCTCTAGGCAGGGATGCGCAGCCCCGCTGCGAAATCTGAGCTCTGCGATTGACAACACGCTTGCCCAGCGCAGCAATTATGTGCAAATAACCTCTTTTCTTGGAGATATTATCACTGCTCGTAACAAAACTACTTTCCAATGACTTTAAAAAAAGGGGTTTATTTAACGTTTTAAATTTTCTCGTGTGTTGGACAAGAACATGAAAAAGGTTAAATGACTGCGTATTGGAGTCGTAGAAAGAGTTTTATTAGATTAATGTAAAATTCCTTGGACGCTACGTGCATTTATAATTCGATTTACTCACGTTATTCTTTTGAGGACAGCGCTATTCCTTCAATAATATAACTATGTTACTATCCATTTCAAGTATTTTCAGCCCGCATGTTCTACCGACACGAATACTGATACTGTATATCCTCTAATGCACTGGGCGGGGATGGGCAGTAGCGTTCCTGTTGCGCAAGTTGCGCTCTGCAATTTTCAACACGCTTGCTCAGAGCAGCAATTAATTTATAATGTGAAACACTCTTTTATTTTATTATAAAAGCATGTTTTATCCCTACTAATATCATAAATAGTAAACTCGAAAGTAACTCTGTCTGTCTGTCTGTTACGCTTTCCCGCTTAAACCTCTCAACCGATTTTGATGAAATTTGGCACAGACAACCTTTAGACCTTGAGAAAGGACATAGGCTATTTTTTAATTCGAAATATGGGTTGAAAGCGGTCGAAAGGGGGGATGAAAAGTTGTATGGAAGTATCGCTATTTTTAGAGCTAGAATCTTATTATCTTAATTGAATCTTATTTTTTAGACCATTGATTCGATATAAATAAACATGACATTCAAAGTTGATATAAGTTGAGATGAAGAGGTATGGTACCAAAAAAAAACTATTCCACGCCGACGAAGTTGCGGGCACAGCTAGTTTGAAATGAATTCAACAATAATTTATGTTACAATACAATGAAATTAGGGCTTCAAGTACAACGACATATCAAAGGTATACGCTGGGAGGATATTCTCTGGTGTAAGTATAATTTGTAAACAACTAATATCCCTTTATTAATTAGGTGTCCCCAAGGGATGCCGGTGACATAGCGGGGCTTCAAAGGGCTTTAATGAACTGCTATCACACTTAGCGGCGTTTGTTATAAAGTGAAAATAGACTGAAATGTTAAGAGCTGCCTGTAAAATATTTTGCTAAACTTCTAGTCTAAGTAAGGGCTTATCGTATTATAAAATTACTTATCTGAGTTTATTGTAGCTTTTTGCCGCAGCATTACCAATCTCCCAAGAAAACAGAACTTATATATCGTTCCTACTAATATTTCACGAAGATAGGTTTGGTAGATAAATCATAAATAGGTAACAAACAAACTTACTTCCGCGACCACTACAAACGAGGAATCATAAATATAATACTTAAATATACATATTTAATACCCAGACACAGAAAAAATGTAAACATCATCATATAAATATATGTTTTAGGTGGGAATCGAATCGAAATATATATATATATATATAACTTATTATTCCCACTTTACCTATTATGAATTATAAATAAATATTTAAAAAGCAAAGCTTTTTCGTACAATATATTATTATTCTTTCGTCCAGTGTTAAATGTAAATAGTTAAATGTTATGTAAACATTTAACTATTTACATTGCAACCGCAAGGAGCCGGGGCAAACCACTAATTATTTATAAGCAACTATATACAGAGTGATACTGGAACCGATAGTTAGCGGCAATGGAATACTCACTTGACTGTAGCGAGGCTAAATTGAGAGATTTTCTCCTAACTTGTCCAATGTGGTAATTATGGGCAAAGATTTCCCATTTCTTTGGAAAGCCTCTGGTTAAAATTGTATATTTTGTGGCTCTTAGAATGATGATGATCAATTGATCACCATCACCGACTACAACAACAGGCCTCCCCTGTTATATGCTGGCTGCTTGCAACTGATTTATTAGTAAAACTTCGGTTCAAAAGTAAATCTCCTACCGCTATTGTGATGAAAAATATGATGCTGAAATATAATCTGCGGCATCGCCCACGTAAATTCCATGATTCTTTCCGGGAATAGCAATAGCCCATAAAGTTCCGTCTCGTCAGAATGTTTAACTTTGAAGAATAACTTACATTGCCAAAATATTTTTGGTATCAGAGTAGATAATTTAGAAAACCCCTTTTTACATAGGAATGCTTCATATAGCCTAAAATAAAAGCCTAAAAAAATTGACTAATAGTAACAAGAAAATATACATTGTTGATTTTAATATTATATATTTTCGAGAATAAGAAGCTAATAAAAAATGGTTTAGACTGGTTCAGTAGTGTAACCGTGAAAATATGTTTTTTTATTACCAAAAATTATAAATAAGTCATTTTACCACTTTAATTGACGAGTATAACTTAAAAGCGGTTGCCATAAACAGAAATAAAAGAAGTTAATAAACTGTTACGTGTTTTAAAACCGTTAAAAGTTAGCATATTTAACCATTTAACATAAATATCGATCTTGTCACATAGAATTTAGCTACCTTACACATCATAAAACATAAATAGTAAACAAACCACGTTCTAACACCGCTTATTTTTTAACTGTTCAGTTTTATTAGTTAGATATTAACATGGTCATAGTTAACAATATTCATCAAACATCCATTGACGCAAAATCTCATCCAAGGAGCCAAATTAACCGTAAAGTTTAATAGCGACCTGCTAAGCTGATAACGGCGGTGCACAAAGCCGTTTGTAAATCACCCCATGTAATAGGCCTTTGGTCTTACCGACGTGGCCCGCATCTAGTGCTGATAGAGGACAAACACGCTTTAATGGGAAATTGGACACGTTTTGTTAGAGATAACGTGCACGCCTATGAAATACGGAAACGCCGACGGGAATGGAAAAGTACCCTGTACCATGTGTCGTAAGAGACGATTGAGGTGTCGGAGCTGACAGTTGGTGAAAAATCCATCTGAAACAGCGTAACGCAAATAGACAGGACGGAAACGTGCAGCAGCATCCCTGTTATGCTATGGTGTGGGATTTCCACCACGCTTGCACTGCTCGGCCGAAAGGGCAATATTCTCCCTGTCAGGTCTTTATCCAATACTGGACGTCCAACGGCTGATATGATAAGCCTAGAATGAGATAGAGAGTGCAAAAGATAGAGAAAGATGGTAGGACCAACGTCATTCTTAACGACGTCGCTCATTGATGTTCAATAGAGTTATATAAATGAGGGAGTATACTATCTGTCTGTTTTTCTGAAAACTGTATTTAGGAAAACGAAAAATGTGACATTAACTTTAAAGTAATAGCTCTTTAACAAGACTTTCATTTAGCTCTTGAACAGAAATACTAGCTAAGCTAGTATTATAGCCAAGATACTGGCCAAGAATTGATATAGCTCATTGTCAAAAATACTAGCTAAGACTAGATATTCTAACCAAGATACTAGCCAAACTAGACATTGGAATAGCTTTTCACAAAGATACTACCCAAAACATTGACAAAGATGTTAGGCAAGACATTGGCATCCCTCTTTGACAATGATACTATCCAAAACATTGACATAGCTCTTTGACAAAGATACTAGCCAAAACTACCACACCAAAAATACTAAAAAGCGAAGTATAACTAATTTTGAGGTTTGAGGAGGTTTGAGGTCATATAATTACTACAAAAAATGAGTTAAGCTAGTATGTAATTTAGTTAAATAGTATAAGTTTAAAGAAATATTTTAGAATATTAAAGCCGTTTAAAAAGTAGTTTTATAATAAAATTGTAAATATAAGAAAATATTATTTCTGTTTTCTTTACATAGTTTTTAATTAATATAGTTTGCTTCGATGCCGAGATATTTCAGACGAAAGCCTTTTCCAGGAATTTCTTATCAATAGCTCCATTAAATTCTAGCATATAAATCATTTTCGTGTTTCTACTTTCATTTATGCCCTGATCATAATTACATATATCTTTCAATCCAAGCGTAATACCATTTTTCACACCTTATCGCTCCGTTATCGTGATGTTCCTAACTGTCACTTTCACTCAGCGAGGTACTGAGGTGTCATTCTAAGCGTATTAAATCGATTCTAATGCCCCGTCTGCCCCAACAGTTAAATTATTGAACGTAATAAGAGAATTAGTTTAGAAACATCCAACTAATTCTGATTACAATCTCCAGATAACAACACATGCGTTTATCTCTTGAACAATTTCAAAATTGTATGCTCAAAATGTATTTAAGCAGAGTCTAACATAGCAAATCCTAATGTCACATTATGCCGGCCCGAAATTCACTGATGTTTAATCGTATTATCCCGGCTATATTTTGCAGTGTAGGCTTTGATCATTCGCCGATAATGTCTAACGCCAAACAAAATATTCAAATGCATTTTGCTTAATTCGTTGGCACGCTTCAACGCTATCTGAATTTAGTTACAATACATTTGCCCTCAAATTGCCCATTAATCAGACTTTTTAGAATTTCTTTTACTAACGCACATATAAATTGAAGATTAACTTCAACGTATATAAACAAAGTTAAAATGTCTGTAATTTTTTTTTAGATTTCTACTTCACATCACCATCATTATATCAGATAAAGGTTTGTAACAGGATTAATTAAAAGCAGCACGCTGCCAGCGTGATTTTGCTTGTCTGTTATTCCTGTAGGTGGAAGATTTATGCTGCTTACTTTCAAATGCATGACAAAGGTCTGCATTACAAAACTGAATACTAAAAATCAAAAATGACGAAGAATACGATGATAACAAAAAAAAAGAGGGCCAAAGTAGCATCCAGTCGAAGCTAAATGGCAGTGATGGAATGATATATATCATACATTTTTACGGCTAAGACAGTCCCATAAAAAAGTTAATCGAATAGAAAAGGAATGCTTTTTTTTAATTAGATTGAATACTTCTATTTTCTTTAATATAAAATAATAGATACGTATGCTTATTTACGATAACTGTATCATGTTGTATTATGTTCATCTATCATCAATATTATATAAGGTTTAGTCTGAATATCGTTAACTTGAAGTCAAATATTTAATGAAACAAACTATAAATTTTGTTAGCTTACGTTACGATCGTAGCAATGCAATAACTAACGCATTTCCGTATATTATGTGTGTTCAATTACTGCTTCAAGCATTATTTATACCGGCAATAATTCTAACTCTAATAACAGAATCCAATATATTATAGATAACGTTTATGACACTAGCAAAATCGCAGTAGCATTAACAAAATCACAAATGTACTGGAATATTCGGAACAAGAGAGATTTATCAATGGCGAGCGCGGCCCTCCAAGACAAATTGTAGCGTCGCATCGCGAACTCCCCTATAGAAATATATCGCGGAAACTAGGTACAACTAATATCTCTTCCTTGATGATAATTATTTTTATTTTTTCTGTGTCTGGCTATTAATAATTTTTAAGTTTTTATTTTATCTATTTAAGTATATTTTATATTTGTGATTCCCCTATCGTCTGATATCCGCAACACGAGTGTTTCTACCGTATGGACTCAGAGTTCGGTCAATGTTTTAGGAATGTAATTATTTTTTACTATCAAAACGCCAATTACTTAGCGTTTATAATGTCTATTAGAGTAAGATCTGCAATGGACTGTCTAGAGTGATGTAGTTTTGTAGGAGAGTGATTGGGATATCAACACGTCACATATCGGTTACTGTTACTGTTGCACCTAAGAACAACACCTAAGAAGAACTAACATTCAAGCTTTAACATTGGTTATCAATAATTTTTGACCCATACGCACGATTTTTCTTGAATTAATTTTCTTTATCTCCCATGACTGACCTCTTTGTATGTCGATCAATGTGGCCCTATTTCTGTTATTGATTCGACTGACTTATACCTTTCTTAGGTATGTATTGATATCGTATTATCGCGCAGAGATAGAATGTATTACGACTAAAGTATTTAATTACTTCATTTAGCCACAGAATAAACACAAATCGTTTTTAAGTATATGTTTATATATATATATATTACATATATCTTCGCGACTTCGTTCGCGTAGAATAGTGACTTTGGGGGGTATAGTAGCCTTTTTTAATATTTTAACTAGTTAGAGAATAGATATACTTGGCTTCGGCAACACATGTGTACTCTTTCATTATTTTGTTTAACCTAAGAGATCAAAGAGATGATTGTTAATATTTAAACTAGTTAGAGAATAGATATATTTGCTTTTGACTACAGGAACACATGTGTTCCCGCGGGACGGGATGCAATGTAAAGTCAATACCTTCATCAAGAAGTCATCCATATTCCCCAAACAGTATTACCAAGTAGTCGATTGTGATATCTGCCAGATAGATGTTGTATCAAGGAGAAATCGATCAATGTTTAGACCAAACGAATCGATGCGAGACAAATCGTCGCACCGGGGCGCCGATTGCCCTCGACGGCGATACGTCGCTGTAACGACGACTTGGGGAGGGACGCAAGACTGGTTGCGAAATCAAATATGTATGAAAGTAATGCGACTTGAGATAAACTGGGGTGTAAACGGTGTGCAATATGCAACATTATATAGAACAGTTATTTAAGCATTTACGTAGTTACACTAGTACAATTGCGCTGTTATCGGCATTTGAAATTGAATGTAAAATCATGTCTATATACAATATTTTTGATATATATCGTTCTCATTTACTCTTTATTATTCACAAAGTGTATTTGATATTATATTTCAATACAATATCACAATTTAAAATCTCTTTAAGTGGCATTGTCACACCATTGCAATCTTTTTCAGCCAAATTTAGTGCAAGATTAACATAGAACATAGAAGATGAACAAGAAGATGAAGAGAACATAGTTCTATGTCGGATTTGAAATGAATAGTCTGGGATGTAAAATGAAATAAATAAAATAAAAGTCTAAATATAATTTAACAGATATACATAAACACCATTATATATATAAAAATATATAATGGTGTTTATGTAATGATAAAGTGAAGGAGCACTATAAGTTATAGTGCTCCTTTACTATATCATCACATAAACCATTGCAGTCTACTGATGGGCATAGGCCTCTCCAAGAAAGGGGCAATTTCGCCCATAACTGGCACGCTTGGCAAGCGTGTTGGCAATTGCAGAGAGTAATTCGCAACGGGGATGCTGCTATCCATCCCTGCCCTGTGCATTTGAGCTACACTAGAGTTACGGATGGATATACCGCCATCTGTTGGATCTAGTACCTCAGTCGCCTCTGACAACACCTAGTACAGGGGGAGGTACTATTATACTCAGTCGGTACCACAATACCTTTACTATATAAATATATAAAATGTGAGGAGGTCGAACCCTTAGCGCAAAATAAAAGACACAACCGAATTCGTCAACTGGAACTATATTCCAGTTGACGAATTCGGTAGTTCTTCTGATACAATAGATTCTAAGGCTGGTATCACACTAGTATTTTTATTGCATTGTTGTCAACATTCATCTCAATATTGACCTCAATATTCATCAGTAAAGGACGGTCGTCTGTTGTTAAAGTTGCCAGGAACAAGAAAATGGTGACCGCAACCATTTACACTATAACATTAAGGTTCAAAAGGCGATGTATCAACGGCAGCCGAGCGATGAGAGACAAATAGTCGAGTTGCGTCGTTAGGCGCCCTCGATGGCGATACATTGGATGTAATGGCATCACTGGGAGGAACGCTAGATTTGTAGCTGGGGCATTTGAATTGGGTCTGAAATATGTGTGAAACATGTAATATATACATATGCCATCCCATTTACATAGTATGGATTGTTGGATGGTGGGTGTTAAAGGCCTCGTTAGCGCAGACCTAACCGGAGACCTAAGATGAATCATCGAATTAAGTGTACAAAAGGCCTTACTAATTAAGGCAAGGCCATAGGGCTTCTAAAGGTAGACATTATATAAAGGTAATCTTTATTTTTGTCTATATTTTTTTTATTAGTGAAAGAAAGCCTTTTAGACTATCTATAACAATGTTCTTCCTTTTATAGACTTTTAGTCTATCTAGTAAAGAAATTGCATACATTTGATGTAGTTTTAAAAATAAAGATCTTAATTTTATTTATTCGTTTTATTTTTAAATTATATCAGTTATGCTTTAGGTATCCATTTCTCAAAATTATAAGACCAGGTTCGGATCTTGTACTGAATTACCAGAAACTAAAGTAAAAAAAATGCTAAAATTATTATTTAACACAGCAAACAGATAGAAAATCCATCATTTCAGCTATTATAATCCTTAAATATATGGGATTCGCTTGATAGAATTTTGGTCTAAGGTGAGCCTCATTGATAACTTTCGATTATTTTAAAACTTTTTAAAATTATATATTTACGAACACTAAATCAAATCTTTTTATGTAATCAGCCTAGACCTGATACAGAGGTCATGTAGGAGACGACTGAGATACCAGAACTGACAGCTTACGGTATATCTATTCAAACTTGCGTGGTTTAAATAAAGCAGGTACCCTGCATAGAAAACCTCTCAATGATTAGAAACCTATTCCCTGGGAAGAACTTTGTCCAGTAGATGACATCCAATGGATAATATTATATGACGATGGCTTTTTTATTAGACCAGGTCAACAAACAAGTATAGAGTCCTCGTGATTGTAAGCGTCACTGCTGCCTATAGGCATAATATTACAATGATAGAATTAGCGCGTTGCCAACATAGTGACTTGTATATATATTGTCATATTTACCTAGTAAAATTCATTACTTCTCTCACCTTTCACACGGGTACACAACAATGTGAACATCGCTATTTTGGTGGTAGAAATAGGTGAGTGATGTACCAATGCAGACGACCTTTGTATTAGGTCTACCTCATCAATGGTGAGGATATTTAGAATCCATTCATTAATTTACTTGACTTTTCATATATTTTCAAAGGATCCCCAAAGGTTGGTCCACATAGAAATCCCGTTTATTACACCGACAACCGGCAGCCTGTAAAACCCGGAACAGACAATGAATAAGAAATGAATTACTTTGGTTTTGATGTCGAAAATATTCTCGGTAAATCCCGTCAGGGGACTGGCGGGCGCTGTATTTTTATACTGACGATGCCATAAATAAAAACTACCTGACTTCAATGTTGAATTATTAATTGGAGAAGTCACGGAATATTTAAACAGAATTAGCTATTTACTTTTAAACATAGTTTAGAACCACATGGAGTTTTATATTCATTAATATTTAATTTTATAATAATATGCTAATAATAATAATTGATCCTGACATTTTAAATGTATATGATTAAGAATAAAATGAATCATATATTGCAAAAAGAAAGTTGTTTATTATTTCGCGGGCCCGATGGCGCGTTAGGTAGTATTCATAGCTTTTGGGCTAAAGGTCGTAAGTTCGATCCCCACCCAGTACATATGTTTATATAATGAATATTTATTTGTTCTCTGTTTGGGTGTTAAATATGTAATTAAGAACCATATTGCTTATTTGTCTGCTGTCTAATGTCCGTTACACAAGTGCTTATGAATTATTTATTTATTGAACTTAGAAAGATACTTTTGTTATGTATTGATCAGAAAAGCGATAAACTATATATAGGCTATTTTTCACTCAGATTTGCTTTACTTTCATTCATACTACGATTATAAATTTAAAAATAAACATTTATTTTTATAGACCGATACCAAACCTTTTTAATGTTAAATCTTAAGTTCATTTAAAAAAAAAGGAGAGAATCCTATGTTTCACGACTTCTCTTCGACGATCTTAGATCCTGAAATAGTTTTAAAAGTAAAATTAAGTAAGTAAAATGCACGCGAGTGAAGTTGAGAACAAAGTTATTAGTCCACCTTTCTTAATTCAACTGTCCAAAGTTATGTTTTGTTTCGAATAAATTAAAATTTTGATAATTTAATTTACGTAAGTCTACAATCTTAGAATGAATTTATTATAAAACCGTCTCTTAAAATTAAGTTTTAAACTCCACTTAACCTTATACACAAATACAATTTATTTTAATAAATAAATTCAACAATGCATTACATTTTGGACTGGTACTTAAAGATTTCACTTCATCAAGATACTTATAAAGTAGCATTTTGCCTTTGCACTGTGATTTATAAGGAAAATAAAATTATGTTTGGCCCAAATAAGTAAAACTTTATACAATATGAAACAGCATAAAGTCAAATAGGTCTTTATTTAAATAGGCTGGTCATAGGAACTTTCAAATAATTCAAACAACAAAAAATCTAGAAGTATAGATTAATTTATTACACTAATGACCGGTGACCGGCACAGTCTTGTCGAATTATTAGATTATAACTAGCAGCGCGGTTTCACCCGCGTTTAGTTGTAGAACTTTCATAGTAACTTATACTATACACTTTTATGATGGTGAAGGGATGATTTAAATAAATAATATTTCAAAATAATCGAAATAATAATAAATCGAAATAATATTTTGCACGTACGTCATGATTTTCTATGATGAATTTTTATACTAAAATGCATTTGATAAACTTTATAAATAGCAACGTTTCATTGCACCCTCATTTTACCCCTAACGGAGTGATTTTTAAAAACAATACTTAGTGTCCCTTACGTTAAAATGAACCCCTACCCAAAAATTTTGTATCTAACCCTTATAGTTTAGGCTCTGACAGTCCTCAGTCAGTGTCTTGTTTTATATATAAAAATTTAAATAAATAAGCAATTGAGTGTTCTGCTTTAACACTAGTCAGCCGGCACCAGATGGGTCATATAATAAGTCTATAGCAGTCAAGCCAACAGGAAAATACCTGCAAGAAAAAAATAATGGTGATCAAGGTTCCAAAAACACTTAATGGTTGGTGTGTTTGGAACTCATATCCCGGCAGCATATGTTTTAAGTGTAATTCTTGTATTCATTAGGTACATGTGTACTTGTACTCCGGCCGTGAGGTACCGGCCTTCCCCTGTGCCAGGTGTTGTTAGAGGCGACTAAGGTACCAGAACCGACACACGGTGGTATATCCATCTAAAACATTGCAGCTCAAATGCACAGGGCGGGGATGGGCAGCAGCATCCCCGACACGAAAGCTGCGCTCTGCGTTTGCTAACACGCTTGCCCAGCGCGGCAATTATGGGCCACATTGAGAGTAGAAATAAACAATTTCTCATATTCACGGGTTGGTTAATAATGGTCTGCTAAAAGATGCATCCGGATAGCCCAATTCATTCCTATTTCACGGAAGCCGGAATAAGATCTTTTATAATTTAAATTTTTAGTAATAGCATTAAACGCATGTATTACGAATATCAGATAGCAGACGCATTATAAATATAATACTTAAATAAATGTTTTTAATAACCAGACACTGAACGAAAACAAAATGTTTATCATATTAATATTTGTCCTTGACGCATAATATACGCTATTGGGCCTGTTCAATAATAAATCGCTTTTTACAGTTTATCATTAAATTATATTATATCAATAATTCGCATGCGAAAATGTCATAATCAATTCAAATAAATATTTAGTTCCATTAATATTGTAAGCTCTACAAAATAGGTATTTGGACAGTTTCTAGACAGATTTGTATTAAAGAAATAAATAATACAATGTAACGCACGAACCAATCTTGTTAAAATAATCAAAGACATTAAACATCACATCAAAGTCAACATACTTCGAGATTGTAATGTTTTCTTTACTTAAGATATATGGAAAATGTATGCATAAAATCCACAAGAGATTGGTGTATCTGATCAGAGGAATATAAGGATTGAGTGGAGTCTACAGCTGTCGCGGCCTTGACCTTTATTAGGGCATGCGACACACAGCTCAAGAAAGGGTTAAGCCCTTTTTTTGCACATAGTGCACCACTAGAACAAAACTGCATTAACTCCAAATTAAATTTATCAATTTCCCGCAATTCAAGAAAAAATTAGGTTTTATTTGCAAATTTGACGGGCCCGATGGCCCTGTCTTGTGCACCAGGGGTCGTGGGTTCGATTTCCACCCAGAGCAACTATTTATATGATGATATTTGTGTTTGCTCTGTATATGGGTGTAAAATATATGTATTTAAGTAGTATATTTGTGATTCCTCTGTTGTCTGGCATTTGTAACACAAGTGCTTTAAGCGACTTACCACGGAGTCAGGTCAATGTATGAGATGTTGTGGGAATTTATAAAAAAATATTTTAACAGACAACATGTTTAAAAAGTTTTCTTTCCAAATAATTGTTTAAATTATGGGTCTACGTAAAAGTAAAGTTTTTATTTGTTGTAGTTTTCAACTAGAGGTGAAATAGCTTTTAATTATAACTTTCTAGCCAAAGTTGATTAGACCTTTTTCAAGCCGTCTGCATTGATACCTCACTCTCGCCTATCTCTACAAAACAAATAGCAGTGTCTTCATTGCTGTGTTCCAGTTCGAAAGGTGAGAGAAGCAGTGACTAGATAATGTAATATAATATCTTCAAGGCACAACGTTAGCTAGTTTTATTCTTTTGATATTACGAATGTCCAAGTTGCGGTGATGATTACTATCACGAACGTATGCCTGTTTGATTTGGAGATAAATCAAAATACATCAAATTAGTCACCAAAGAAGAGAGTCTAATTTGTTTCATCAATATTTTATGTAATATAGTAAATTAGCTAGGCATCAGCTTTGTGTATGAACTAGACATTAGCTAGGTATTAGCTTCATTAGCTTTGAGTTCACATATGTCTCGACCTCGTAACTATTAAAGACCAATATCAAACAGTATTCATTATTATATTGGATATTTATATATCCTATCTTGTGCGATAAAGGTAGTGGATCGATTCGAAATCGAATTCGGATTCGAATCGATTACCAGGACAAATATTTTTATGACGAATATATGTGTTTGTTTTATGTCTGAGTATGAAATATATGTTAAATATATTTGTTACTGCTCTGTCCCTCTGTTGTCTGATATCCGTAATAGAAATGCTTGAAGTGCCTGTTTTCGGGTGATGAGGATGATCGGTATGGGATGATGTATGAATTTACCTATTTAGTATATTCTGGCTATAACGTGTAGACTACGAAACCCATGCTCATATCAAAGGCCACAGGCAGGCCACGAGGAGTACCTACTTATAAATTCAATCTTCATAGGTTGGAACAAAGTCAGATAGTCAAAATATGCTATCTATATTTATGTGTGAACATGTAAACACGAAATGCTTCGATTCTATTACTCGAAGCTAAGATATTAAAATATAAAAAATAATCGAATTTACATACAAATTTGTTTCCTCTCGTGTGTTGTCTTATATTAAATAGTTTGAACAACAACCCCTTTAGGGCACACCGAATAAAAATATTTTATGAAATTTAATCATAATTATCTAAAATCAATATACAATCATCATTAATCCACGTTAAAGTTGAAGTTTATCCGTGCGCGACATTTCCTTAAACATTAGTACAAATATTTCGTTTTATATGTTAATATATAAATATACCATATTCGTAAAGTGCTGGCCACACATCTGGTCATTTTGGAAACGATTTGGAGAGATCTATGCCTGACTGTGGATAACCTACTGAAATTGTGAAGATTACGATGATAAACCTTGTCAAAAAATCATATCTGAATTTTAGTGAAACTCAAAAAAAATATATCTAAATTAATTTGCTTTTAATATCTAAATAAAATTTGTTTTTTTATATGACTAAGTTAACAAACAACCATTCGGTCCACATGATAGTGCATCTCCGCAGCCTATAGACGTAGATAGCTCGTATCACAAGGATATCACTAACACATAGCCTCGTGATTTCAAGATACGAGTATTATGTCACATGACTCAGTGAATTTACTATCTCTCTTACCTTGCAAACCGGAACACAGCAATTTGGACACTGCTGTTTTGTTTGGTAACTTAATTTGTTTATTTATGTCAAAATTTTGCGATATTGATGTATAAAAGCGAGGCTTACCGTATCGAAATTTATTTAATAAGTATGTTAAAATGCGTTATTCAAATAAAACACTAGATTCGGCATCTTTATTAATTCAATAAAAGATGCTCAAATGTGGTATCCAAACTTATAGGAAGTTATTTAATGTGGGATCAAAGAAATAATTGCATTAAAATACTGCTCTACCTATTGATTAGACAAAATATAGCACGCAAAGGCTAGTGAGATGTGACCTCATCAGAACTTTTCCATGACTTGAATTCAAAAGACTGTGTGTACGCAACCTCGGCTGATATCCCCGAAGCACTCCCCAGCGCCTCTAAACTCATTCAGAACGGTTATACCAGTCTCGGAAACAGTCTGAGGCTATAGTAAAACGAAACGAAGAAAATGCTTTGCATATTCGAGGATCTCGTATTTATTTACCGTTTTTCTTTAGACTTTTCTCAAATAAACAAACCGGCGGAATCAGATGGCTGAAATGGAATGTACCTAAGTGATAAATATATTTATTCAACGCCTGAATTTTTTGTTGTTTACTTTTAAACGGTGACTTTGAGGTCTTCTTGAGGTTTATTTGTTCCTTTTTGTGTTGGATTTGGTTATGGTTTCCTAAATACTTCGCACCTAACTAGTGTCAGACACATCGTTTTCTTCAATGGTTTTATTGAAAGTTAGTTAATTTAATGTAATTTCTCCGATATTCTTCAAGCGTAACCCCTTCTATCCTTATTTTTAAAGCGTAATTTACTTATATAATTCAGTCACGTGAATATTGCAAGTAAATTACAGTGAACACGTAGTATTCCTGCAAGACTATGCCATACATAGCTGGAAATATAATCTGATTAGTTCAGTCTAAGGCAATTTTTTTTGTTTGAATAACAGGTGCAATCTTTGCGCCTGAACCTACTATAAGGTTACAAGTATTGCTGCTTACTTAAAGGGCACATAAATTGAGTTGCTATTTGGTGGCTTATTCTAAGAGATATAGCCTTAAAAATCATTATATTGATAAAAATACATAAATTCACACAGCATCTCATACAGTCACAACACTAGGACAAGTTGCAAGTATTACGGATATCAGACAACAAATAAATCACAAATATTATACTCAAGTATATATTTAATATCCAACAACTAAACAAACATAAATATTTATCATATAAATGTTGATCGAAATTTTAACGCACAAAATAGGGACACTACTGAATGCGCTAACTGGCGCATCAAAACATATGATATAATTGTAATAAAGGCTGTGAAATATTTCACACAGTAAATGTAATAGATGTGAAACAAAGCCTTTCCAAGCGACAAGCGTCGGCAACAATGTCGCCTGTCGCCATTGTGCAGGCGCCTCTATTAAACGGACTATCTACATCATTGTCCACATACCTCATTCTTAGACGAGCGTTCGACTGCTCACGTTCTGGAGTCATGTCATTTGGTTTAACAAAATGGATGTTATTTTTCTAGTTTATCTCAATTGATGCCTTATAAAAAAAATTTTTAAATCAGCTTCCGAATTAAAAAGTTTATAAGTAAAAAATGACAAGAAACATACATCACTGAATACAATAGAACATTTGCCAAATGCGTTGTCACTTTTTCGATTTTAATATTCTTAACCAATTGTTGTTAAATGGGTTGGCACCAGTTGACATATCTGTCCTTTAGGCATTTGAATATAAGCGATGAGCTTGAAAGAATAGACCTCAGGTAGACCTCATACAAAGGTCATTGCATCATTGCATTGGTTCCTCATTATCATCTATTTTTACCGCCAAATAGCAATGTTTGCATTGCTGTGTTCCCGAAACTTTGAAAAGTTAGAGTGGCAGTGTAATTACTGGGTAATGTGGCATAATATCTTCAAGTCGCAAGTTTGGCATCGTGATATCACGAACGTATATAGGCTGTGATGACGCTTTTGACTGCCTGACTATACTACCTGGTCTAATAAAAAAAGTCAATAAGAAATTAAGATAAAAAGTTTCTAACATTTTTAAAATCTCTACATACTTAAATGCAAATAAAACCTGTTGATTAAGTTAAAGAAATAAACCATGACCTTTGGCACACAAGAAAGGATTATTACCATCTGCGCCATCGGGCGCGTCTACTGTAATTAGAGGGACTAGAAATTTTATACGCTGATGGCCGCTCTAGCATGTAAGACATTTAATTTCTTCCTATTCCAAAACGAATTTAGGCCGGGTATTGACGTCATAGCCTTTCGCAATTACAACATATTTTTATTATATATATTCGATTTCAAAATTTAATATAAAATAGCCATTTATTAAGGATATAATTTCAGCAAACAATAATAAAGAAAATGTAATGTAACCACATCAAAAAAATATATTAAAATACGAGCTGCAAAGTACAGACTTCAAACCTTCGTTCATAAAAAGTTGAGTCTCGTTAAAGATGGCGCTAGTTTCTAAGAAAAGAAACAAAGGAAGCCAATGTGTACCTACGCAGCCATTGTCCAGTACTCTATTAAGAGCACAGCCAATAAGCCAAGATCATTCATCGCAAGACGTTCTTGCCTCAAGTATCACTTAGGGAAAGAAAGAGAAAATGCCAGTTCGTTGAGGATAGCGTTTAGATACTTCATTGCAATCGCTCTTTTCTAATGTTTGATCATTTATCTAGTTGGTTTTAATGTGAAAATCATTTATAAATGTCTTAAGCGTATTTTTTTACATCTAACGATATAGTATTAAAATACCACACTCAAAAATAATTAATTATCTTTTTAGGTTGTGTTTTTAATTACGTAAGATGATTCTAACAAATTTGGCACCATGTAATTTCAAGTGTAGTTTATTTAAAAACAGAGATTAATTAATTATCTTTGTTTGAAATGTATTTATATAACTTCTCTTAATGTTACACTAAATCGCAGAGAAAAACTAACAAATAAAACTTTTAAAAGGCAGCCATTTAAATTTATTCTAATTCTTTTAACGAAGGCTGATAAATGTATTCGTACTTAGTTTTATGTAAAAACTTAAATTACCAATAAACTCACCGTGACTTCGACTTTTAATTACTTGAAGACGATAACCAAATAATCAACATACCTATCTGCAAATCAACATAGCTATCAGAAGTCCACCGCTGGACATAGGCCTCACCAAGAAAATGGATATTTTGCCCGTAATTGCCGCGTTGGGTAAGCGTATTGGCAATTGCAGAACGCAGCTTTTGCGACGGGGAAGATGTTGCCCATCCCTGACTGAGCATTTGTGCTGCACTGTTAGGGATGGATATACCGCCATCGGTCGGTACCTCGGTACCATGTCGGTTCTGGACCTTTAGGTGTAGGTACTATTCTGCTCTGCCAGTACCTTACGGCTACTAAATAATGAAAACGTAAAACGATGTATGAGAGATTGTATGCATAGTAAGTACAGTTCTCTTTAACTATTCTCTGATTGTAGAGAAAAAATAATCGCGTGATATTTAGGAAACCTTTCCACGTGGTTGGGTAGAATTTAATCGATGTCTTTTTATTTTAAATCAGACAAATGGTGGAAATCCACCAGAAGCAGCGTTGCTAAAATACAACGAAGCGGAGATTTGCAGCAGCCATTCAGTCGCAAAGCTACGCTCTACGATTGCCACTATATCTGCCAGGGCGGTAGCTGTGGACAAAATTCACCCTTTCTTGGGGAGGCCTATACCCAGCAGTCAACGATGAATGGCTGCTATGATGATGATCATACCTAAATTAAACTAAGCAACACTTGTGTCTTATATTCCAATAACAATACTAATAATATAACTGAAAAAGTTGTATATATATATATATATAAATAGACAAAATACTAAAACCTTTGGAAAATGAACAAGATAGCGAATCAAGAAAACGGAACTGTTCGGACGTTTTGACAGCTGCCTTATTAATTTAATTTATTCAACAAACGAATTATAAATTTAACCGAGCACATTTAGTGCCACTGGTTTTGACAGAAAATATCTTTGTGGAAAACGAAAAAATATATTATGTTTATTTATAATATTAGCCGTTCGAACTTTCGACCTTTACAAGAAAGTGTTTATTTTGCCCACAACTGCTGCACTGGGAAGGTATGGTAGCTGCTACCTGTCTACGTCTGTGCATTTGAGATACACTGTTGCGGATGGATATACCACCATCTGTCAGTTCTGGTACATTAGTTGCCTCTTACGACATCTGGTACAGTACTATTCTACTGTCTGGTACCCGTTTTTTAATGCTCTTCTACGTTATAACAATAAATCAAGCTTCTTACGCTTATCGTTTAGGCTCTGCGTTGATATATCAGTTATTTAGTTAGCTTTTCCTTTTATATATATCAACAAAAGTTTTGTTTTGTTGTCCCGATTCGCGGTAAGAATTAATTCGATATTGAAGCATGTCCGTTCGGAACATTCCAATATTGAACTAATTATACAGATCTAAAACAAGACTGTGCAAAAACACTCAAGTACCATTTAATTAAATCCCAAAACGTGTTCTGCCCCAATAATTCTCAAGACTAAATCTATCGAGTAACACACTTCAAGTGCAGAAGGCTAATAGCGTCTTGGGCAAACTTATACAAAACACGAAATCCCTTGGGCCTTGGCCCTTATAATCTTTGGTACTAAACTCTGAAGTTTCGACCTTTGACCACTGCTCGAGTTGCCAAGTGAAATTGAGATCCAGCTTTGATTACCGCTCTAGAGAATTGTAAATGTTGTTGACGCAGCATAATGCAGATCGATTCCTGAGGCCCGGCAGTTGTTTTAACCCATAGTTTAGTTTTTAGTTTAGTTGTTCGACGGGCCCGATGACGTATGTGGTACTGATAATCTCACTTAAGAATCCCTACTAATATTATAAATGCGAAAGTAACTCTGTCTGTCTGTCTGTCTGTCTGTCTGTCTGTCTGTCTGTTACGCTTTCCCGGTTAAACCTCTCAACCGATTTTGATGAAATCTGGCATAGACAATCTTTAGAACTTAAGAAAGGACATATGCTATTTTTGAACTCGAAATAAGGGTTGTAAGGGGTTGCAAGGGGGGATGAAAAGTTGTTTGCATGGATCGCTATTTTTAGAGCTAGAAACTTAAAACTTATTTTTCAGGCCATTGATTCGATATAAATAAACGTGACATTCAAAGTTTATATAATTTGAAGTAAATAGGTATGGTACCCAAAAAACTATTCCACGCGGACGAAGTCGCGGGCACAGCTAGTAGTATATATGTGATGAATGTGAATTATATTTGTTCTGGGGTTACTGGGGTTTAAATATATATTTCACAATTGTAGTGGAGATTCCGCAACACAAGTGTTTTTAAGCCGCTTATCAATATTTAGGTCAGGTCAATATTTAGTATATATATTATAGTTGTTGTTTTAATTACTATATTTATATTTGTAATTTCAAAATTATTCTTTTAACGGCTTTAAAATAAGGTTTATTTATCTTTTTTGTTTAAGGTTTCGATTCGTGGCAACCATTCTTAAGATTGATTGAATATGTTAAATAAACCACTTTTTAGGCGTTCAAAATATTTTATTGTGAGTAGGAAACGCGTAATTATTAGAATCTATTGTAACAATAATAGTTTTTGTCAGGGATTGTTCGTATTCGATGGGATTAAAAAATGAAATGTGTTGTTAATGACTAGAAGGAGTTACTATGATTATAATGTTAATTTGGAAATATCTTATTTTTAATAAAAATAACAACACTGATTTTTAATTACAAAAATTAAATGATAAACGGTTTTGGTGATTGCTATGTTGAATTAGCAAAATAATTGTTTCAATAGAACAAAATAGAAAATACGAAACTATGGTATTTTTATTTTATAAAAAATCCTTTGATTTCCCTTATAAATGTATATATTTACGATACGGTTTGAATTGAATTTCGATCAAAATTCAAATATTATTATATTCTGTTGACATTAAAATTCTGTCAAAATTGTCGAAACCGTTTGAAGGTAAATAAGCAAAAGCAGATAAAAAACGCTTTTGAATTGAACTTGTAAGAATTATCTTAATTACGAACAAGTGTTCCTTATATATAATAACCTTAATATAATTGATAGGGCATGAATGAACTGAACGAAAAGGGACTTAGTATCGCTGTATTATGTTCACTTTGAATAATCACCTCGAACCTACAAAGTTGCTCAAATATTTAATCTCTTAATCCAAACCCAATTTTCCTGAGGTCCCTCAAAGTTATACTAATTTCCTTAAACTTTTTTCTTTCAGTGTAACTGTAAAATAATAAGATTAATGTCGTCCCCCGTCCTCCTTTTAGGGATTCTTAATCGTCTTTATCCGTGAAAGCAGTGGATGACTGATGACCTCATAAAAAACCTTTTCACCCGAGTTTATTAGTACAGGTGCAGGGTTGCGGTAAATGCACTAGTCGTAAACTGGTTAATGGAATTATTCTTTATGTTTATGAGGGGAAGTTACAAATTTGGGGTAGTTATGATAAAGCTACAATGACTGGTGAGATTAGTTCATTTGTATAGTATGGAATAGTGAATGCAATTTTGAGGATAGGTACCGGCAGAGTAGAATAGTACCTCCCACTGCACCAGGTGTTGTAAGACGCGACTAAGAAACCAGAACCGACACATAGCGGTATAACTATCCGGAACAGTGCAGCTCAAATGCACAGGATGGGGATGGCAGCGAAATCCCAATAACGAAAGCTGCGCTCTGCGATTGCCAATACGCTACATAGTGCGGCGATTATGGGCAAAAAACCTCCTTGAAAAGGCCATATCCAGCGGTGAGCTTCCAATGGCTGGTATGATGATAATTTTGGGAAATGTAGCCTCTCATTAATAATTAATTTATTTGATGGCCCCGATTCAGCATTTGGTACTGTTTATATATTGTGATCACTGATCAAAATATTGTTTATAGAAAGTTGTAAGAAAACCCTTTAAACACTGAATATATGAACTTCTATTTCAAAGGTATGTCATGATTTAGAAACGATATTACTACCAAAAACCAACGTTCAGAAAGCCAACAAAATTGTCATAATACCTCGATCCGTGAACTTAATTGTACTAAGTGATTCAAATTGCGGCTCTCCTCAAACGCTTTGCGGTGAAATCGTGTTCCCTTTACATCGCACGTCAGTGTACGGCAAAGTCCACACTGGCAACTACATGTTATTAGTTCTCTAGTTTCGCGGTTTCATATATATATATATATAGTAGTATTAATGACATAAACCACGTTCACTAAACGATTAGGATTGTAAAACTATTTGAAGTGTTAGTTATGTTTGAAGTTTGTTTGAAAGTAAGAATTTTGTTAGTGAAACTAAAAAAATTTACTATAGTTTTGTAAAATCTAAAATCAAGTATGTCATGTTATAAATCAATCGAAATCAATGATTGATTCATTTTGATAATTACATTAATACTTTATTTTGCTCTTTCACCCTTCAAACCGGAACAGGAATGCAAACACTGCTATTTGGCGGTAGAAATAAGTAAGAGTGAGGTACAAATAGAGACTAGCTTTGTTTGAGGTCTATCTCATCAATGGTGATGAAATCTCCCTCTACTCTACTCTCTCTCTCTCTCTCTTTCTCTCTAAATGTGTTCATTATTTTCGGTTGATAAAAATAACACAAGAACTTCTCTAATACCCAAGAGCCCAAGAGGCATACCCAAGGCAACTATGAATGAAGAATGGAGAAAGTGTAACAACTTAGGGGTAGTTTGAGGTGTATATATATGTAAATATTGCCGTAGAGTATCGACAGATTAGAAAAACCAGATACCGTTAGAGGTGACTGAGGTATCGAAAACGACAAATGGCGGTACATCTATTAGAAACAGTATATCTCAAATGCACAGGACAGCAATGGGCAGCAGCATCCTCGTCGCAAATACTACGATCCGCAATTGCCAACACCAAGCGTGCAAGCACCCAGCGCGGCAATTATTATTGGCAAATCCTCCTTTTTGGAACCCATATCCAGACTTATAGTGGCTGGTGTGATATTACACACACCTACAAAATGTCTCATAGAAAAATTTTCAAGATACTCCAACTTCTTAAGACTTACCATGTGTCATATATACTATGGCACCGTCAAAGATTGTTTTAAGTGGGGATTGAGCAAGAATAAGTTGGTGCTGTAGAAGCAAATAGTTTTCGACTAACATCTTTGTAGTGAGCTGTCCTGGTATTTTGAACTATTATTATTTATATATAGAGGTTAGGTTATAAAGGTAGCCTACTTTTCAATATGTATACATTATTTTTGCATTTGTTTGAGTGGTGTACAATAAAGAGTAATAATAATACAGACCAAGACGACATACAAGACCCAAAAATGTGACTTTACCAGAATATTTGTAATATCTCCAAAAATTATGTTACGTAACTACTGCGTACATTACGCTATTCACGCCGCTTTTAGTGTGAACGGATGTTAACTCGAGCTCAAAGCCTAGCCACCGTTTGTGACGTCTCATGCTGTTTTTTCCGTCTAAGTTCTATCTTCAGCATTGTCTCAGCGATGTGGCTTTGAAATGGTAATCTCGGCTTAGCTGTGGATCGTGCCGCAGACTACTTAAAGTAGTTTATGGATGTTCTGGGCGTGATATTGTTCAAGCAATCTCTGGGATTCCACAATTTGCCAAGTTCTGCCATTGCTATGTGTTCATAATTATTATATTTTTGGCTGAAATGTAAATTACGCGTCAAGAGGTCAGTAGGTAAGTGTGACGTACTAGACGTACTAGACGTACTCATGACTAAATTATTATTTTATTACCGGTACAATATCTATTAAAATATAATAAAGAGTAAAATATTTGTATTTTTGTTCGCAACGGTTTCACTCTAAAACTTTTGAAATGATTTCTAAAATACTTTCACTAATATTAAAATAAATTATTAGCAAGTTTCGTAACTTTTACTTTATTCTCATATTTTTACCGTAAAAATAATTGTGTAATTTACCGTAAAAAAAAACACGGGTGAAACAACATCTTATACGTTGATCTGACAACGATATAAGTAGCTTAAAATATTTATAATAGAGACTTCAGACAAAAGATGAATTAAAATTAAATATATAAATACTTCATGATATAGAGCTAACACCAGTTTGTCCTGGATGGGGATAGTATGTTTAATGGATATGCTTGTAAGTACATTTATTAGACGCAACCATCTCGCAATTGTATAACATTATGAAATTCTACTATCTATATATACATAAAAGGAGAACCTGACTAGTTGACTGACTTATCAACATAGGGCTTAATCTATAAAGGTTAATAACTTAAAATTTTGCACAAGGGTTCCATTTATAGTGGATGAGAGCAATAAGAAAGGATTTTTAAAAACTCACTACAAAATTGATATAAAACTTTGCCGTAATTGAATTTTTTTTTCAAATAAAATTTAGTATTAAGATTCTTCATTAAAAATCGTAAAACACGTCTATATTATTATTTTTGAAACATCTCTTGAAGGGGTAAAGAGTTAGAATATGAAAATTTTCTGATTTTTAAAGTTACTTCAGAAAATGTTATATTTGGGTTAGAAGTTCCTATTATTGGCTATTGTCGATATACTTTTTCGTGGATTCAAATAATTGGACTTTTATTTGCAGTGATTATGCGGTTAAAACAGCGGTGCGCTGATATAATTAAACAATTCTCAGAATAATTAAAATAAATTTTAGTTACAATTTCTCTTTATTAACTTTTTACATGCTTAAGAAACCTACATAGGTACCATTTTTTAATTATAATATTATTTAATATATATTCATTGTTGTACAAAAGAGCGACATTGAATAACAAATTTTAATTACGCCATCCTAAATAAGACAAAAAGTATCTTCGAGTTTTTTGAATGAAGTTATGTCTGAAAGTACGAAAACGGAGTCCTCATAATTATTTAAATTATTTATATGAATAAATATGGGACAACACCATAAACATTTTACTAATACCAATGATTTTTCTTGGACTCCCGATACCAGAAACATATATTTAAAATCGCAACTCTAGCGTCTCAGCCGCCACATTTTTCAGACCTTTTGTAATAACTGACAAAGAGAATTATATACAAATATAAATATAAATCATTTCATGCATTATAAACAAATCATCAAGATGATATTTACTAGAAAAACAATCATCTTGTCCAAGGTGCCTGGCGGGTCCCATCTTTGCCGCACGCACTAACTACCTTAGGCTTACTACGTTAGGCTACCAAGATCTTAGCGAACATATCGAATTTTTCCTAGTGTTCTGTTTGTGCTGAGATGTCAACGCCATTTTTTCAATGCTGTATGTAATTAATTACCTACAAACACCAAAATGTCAAACATTTTGGTGAAGCAATCAATATAGTAGAATTAGATGCTTAATTACTTTGAGAGGTTAAAAAAAAACAACTTGTCTAAGGTGTTAGGTGGGATTCAAATTATCAAAATAATCGAAAATATAACAAATTAAAGAGAATTCAGCATTTTCTCTGCCTACAGCCTCTCAAAGTAACAAATTGTTAATCTGACTCTAAAACAAGTTGCTTAAAGCACAAAAATAGCGTCAGTAAAAATTCGAAGTCTACTGAAATGTCGGTCAGGTACAAATGTTCGTTATATAAATATTTGCCAGAATGCCTGAACAGCACGGTAATCTTAGGGAAAAACCCCCAAATGGTAAGTGACATAACCTAAAAAGCTATAGCCATATACTGGCTACGATGAGAGGTTGCTTGCCTTAAAGCTGTTTGATTATTGTCCCTGTAAACCTGAAACATAAACACTCCAATAGCTCTGATTACTCGAGCAAACATCTCAAAAGCAGCATGTCGAGTGATTGGACTATTGTCGTACAATCGTCTTGTAATTGTGATGCTGTATGCCTTAACATAAGAATTCAATTAGGAGATCTGTTCAACGCGCTTTAGAAATTTAATCATTGCTCCAGCTATGGGATGAATATTAATGCGCGATGAATTAAAGTCACTTATAACTCGTTATGTTTAAGAAATTTTATTTAATATTTCACCTGCAATAAGATAAGTTATGAGAAATGAACATCAGTTTTTTATGAAATATTTATGTATTCATCAAATATTTTTAAACGGCTTTTTCATTTTGCAATTTTTAGAAAATTGGGATAAGCTAAATTTTAATTGAAATTATGTTATGTTTTTTGCATAAAAAACGATCTATTACATCAAAGTAATATTTACTAGAAAAAAAATAAGTTTCTTAAAAAATAAGGTTTTATGAGGTAGTACTCGAACCGGCATCTTTAAACCTCGATCACGTTTAGTATTTGAAAATATATGAAAGTGGGTATTAAACGAACAACATTGATGAAATGGCACTAATTTCGAAGTACAAAATTTTCCAAAACTGCTAGTCTCGGTAGTCCTACGGTACTGCCTCCAGCATGTTAGTCCTCCGGCATAGAAAAGGTAAATATCTGAGTTGACCACAACTTATACAGCGTTTTAAAGTCGTTAAAAATTTGTTTTATCACCTTTTTATGACATTAACACTGACTTCAGACATCGGATCAGACTTCACTTTGCACAAAGGTAATAAAAAAATAAACAACTTACTTTTACAGAAATTACAAGATATTTTATAGACTTCTGAACAATTATTATTACAGAATTTATGTAGAGATGCTTTTAATGCATCTTGACCATTTTGACTCTCCTTTCTCTTTTTAAAGGTTACCTTAACTAGTGTTCTCTTTTGGAACACATCGAATTGGATACAAGTGAGGCACTTTCCTCTCAGCCTTCTATACAAAACTAAGCAGTATACTTAACCCTTCTGTTTTCAGCAAAAGATGCCGAGAACGAGTGTCACAGAGCTCTTTCGGAACCATTTCCGGTCGGTTCGGCTAACTGGCTCCCTCCCTCAGGGAGAGACAACAAATCTTTCGTGCATTACGAGTGGCACCTGCAAAAGTTCAATTGCCCCATGTAAATAAATAAACGTTGACCTGACTCTAACGGATATCAGACAATGGAGTAATCATCATCATACGAAACATTGGAAGTCCTGGGCAAACGTGTTGGCAATCGCAGAGCGCATCCATCGCGGAAACTGCTGCCCACCCCCGCCTTGTGCATTGGAGCTGCACAATTTAGGATGGATATACCACTATCTGTTGGTTCTGGTACCTTAGTCGCCTCTTACGACACCTGGTGTAGTGGGAGGTACTATGCTATTCTGCAGGTACCTTACGGCAGTTTAGAGTAATATATATATATATAAATCATTACCATCTGCGTTATTGAGTCGTCATCTAATAATTAATTTACAGACGCTTATTTATTGATCTGACTCCGTGATAAGTCGCTTAAAACACGTGTGTTAATGTTTTTACACAACAGATAAATTACAAATATTATACTTAATACATATTCAAACTCAGACACTGAACAAACACAAACATTCATCGTGTAAATATTTGTCATCGGATCAGTAACATCTGCACAATCGAGCTCGTCAAAAAGTTACCTATATAAAACATATATTGTGTGCTAGAATGATTTTACATGACATTTTAGAGTTTACGTAAAACTTCATGTTAACCAAAAGATACTTAGTTAAAAGCCCTACTAACGCTTTCTCATAGAAGTACTATTCATTAATGCTCAACTTCGATAATTAATTAGATAATAATATACGAATACAATTCTGTTTCCATAATTTTAAGATGCTTCCAAGCCATTTCTTGGAGAAATAATATTTCTCACGATAAGATATAAAATTTTTCTATTAATTCGTTTTTATTTATTTATGAAAAGCCTTTAGCATTATTTAACTAATATTATATAAAATATACATTAAAAAGTAATAAATCTAATTATCGGTTTTTTCTAAGAAACCTTTAGCAGGCATTTATTGATAGGCAAGAAATGTAAAAAGGAAAAAAAGAACAAAACATTATTTATTTTTCATCACAAATATTTTTTTATGATTAACGATTTGAAACACCATGAATAAACAGTCTAAAATGTTAATTGTAAGAGACTGGTGCCTATGTAGGTTTAGGAGACCCGTACATTTCACAACATCTCTATTTATAGTGTGTTTTATTTTATTATATTACAAAAATAATTAAATTAAAAATCATATTAATAATAAAGCAATATTATATAATATTTTGAGAGAGCTTATTAGTTTGACATATAGTATATATAAAAAACCCATCGTTCGGGACCACAGACTATTCAGCATTTTTTGTATACAAATGTATATTTTTGGATAACGTAATTTACTATAAAAAAGTTAAAACAATATTATTACATATTATTTTCTCACATCAAATACATAACGTGGAGTGAATAGATATGTCCCGAGCGTATATTTCTTTTTCAATATAAATTGAAAAAAAATGTCCTCAATGCCATCCTCGAGAGACCGCATTAACTTATTATGATTGTATCTATGTAGTGTAGTTAAGCCGTGAGGTATCGGTTGAGTAGACTAGTACTCTGTACCAGGTGTCATAAAAGGTGACTAAGGTACTAGAACCGACAGATGGCTGTTTATCCACCCTAAACAGTGTAGCTCAAATGCATAGGGTGGGGATGGGCAGTAGCATCTCCGTCGCGAAAGCTGCGCTTTGCGATTGCCAACACTATTGCCCAGCGCGGCAATTATGGGCAATATTTCTCTTTTTTTGGGAAGGCCTATGTACGGCAGTAGACTTCCAATGGCTAGTATAATGATGATGATCTATATGGTCTAAAATGTTTGGTATCGTTTATCCAAGATCGCTTTAGTTTGCCACAAAAGTTCTCAGTTTTTCTCACTATTATGTAACATTAGTTCTCATAACACCCTTAACAATCCTGTGATATCCTCGCGATAACACATTCATTGATAGACACGGACACTATTACCATCACGGGGACAATATGCTTGTATACCATCCTTCTACAAACCCTGATCCCCAATTAACATTATCTCCATAAAACATTCATGTTTTGTTTATGCTGTTCACTCATCCCCAACCTTAAGGTTATATTTGAAGGAATTGCTGTCTTTACGGTGCCTATGGTGCTTTAACGGTAAAAAAGAAATGGGTAATGTTTTATTGCCTTCTAAAAATCCTAAAAGTAGCTGTTAACGTTATAATGGTTTGGAAATTAAGCGCCTTTCCGCATAAAACTGTAATACAAACGGTGATTGTTGTAAAACAGCGAAGGGATCGAGTCGAGACGTGTTTCGCATACTGTATGAGGAAAACAAAACGCGGCACATAATAACCCTGTAGTGCTTTTGTTTTATTTGGACATTAAAACAGGCGTTGGGGGGACTATTTGAAGATTACACTTCGGAAACTTAAGTTGTGTTGATGACTTTTCAGAACTTAACACAGCTCATATCGTTTAAGGCGGACAGTATAATATTGAGCATGCGTAGTGAATGTACTCGTTACATTATTCTAGTTTTCTGTCTAAGTACATAAAACTGGAATAATGTAAATGTAATGTGGGGAGAAAGAGATTTTGACTGCAAAAGCAATTATATATTTCCTGAATATTTCGCTTGTCGACCTGGTATAATATATATACATAATGCATATGAATATATATTTTCATTTGATAAGTCTAAGACTACTATTGTAACTAAATCTGAAAACGGAGGCAGAGATTGTGTACATTAAAATGCAACGAAATATACGAACCAGTAAGTTCGTAAACTTTACGAACAAATATTTTCAGCAGGCGTAACCCAATTCGAGTAACAGGAAAAAAATACTATTGAGTGAAATGTAAAAACAAAGTACTTATGATAACAGAGTGGCGGAAAACATAAAGCATACGCACATAACTGAATCAAAAGGAAGTAATTTCGTTTTCCGAATATGGCGCAAACTGAAAGCATTGAGCTATATTCCATGCAAATATAAGCTACATAGATATGTTTTTTAGGTATTAAGGAGTATATTCTATTTCTATACCCTTTATTGTACACCAATAAAAACAACACAAAAACATGGAATGTAGGTACAAGAGGCGACCTTATCGCTAAATGCAATTTCTAGATATAATGCAAAGATGTTAAAACTGGTGGAACTTAGAGGTGAATTTAGAACAACAAACAAACATACATACACATAAACATATACATGCACATACATATACATACACATACATATACATATATATGTATGTATATATATATATATATATATATATATATATGTGTATATATTTATATCATATGCATTTATTGCGATTTAAACAAATAAGTATCCCACGTTTATCTATTTTCTATATATATTGTTTGCACCACTATTTATATATTTTTTTCTGTTTTGTGTAATGGTTGACTGGGAGATAAAGCCATCTGGCATTAAGTCCGCCATAAGTACATTTTGTGCAATAAAGTTAAATAAATAAATAAATATATACATATATATACATACAAACATACATACATATACATAAACATACATATATATTTGAATAGATATAAAATATATAGTTACGGAACAAGAATAGTTCGGAATAACCTTCTTCTATATATAACTATAAAAACTTTACAAAAGAGGAAATGGTAGGGATCCATTCTTATGCACCACTTTCACTCGATCAGAAGATCGCCGTGGGCGGACCCAGGAAAAATATTTATATGATGATATTTGTGTTTGTTCCGTGTCTGGTCGTTAAGTACTCAAGTGTTTGTGATTCCTCTGTTATCTTATGTCCGTAACACAAATGCTTTAAGAAAATTATATCGGAATCAGGTTACCAGATATTGTGTCATAATGTTTCCATAAACTCTTAATTTTAACTAAATAAAAAAGCAAATCAATCCCAGCTATTAAAATTCAATATGCGTTATCATTCCGTAATTAATTATCATTCCTTAATTAACTCTCAAAACATTGAGGCCAACAGAAACTAAGCAAGTTACAGTCAAATAATGTAGATATCATCATTTCTCGATAATGTAAAACAGGTATCATTTTGCCATCGACTGCGTCCCATGGGCCGATATACCAAATGGAAGTTAATAAAGCTAATGGGGAAAGGTTCTAATAGCTAGAAAGCTATTAGCGTGATACGAACATGTTGATTTTAAACACTAATATTTCATTTAAGGCATGGACTGTGAAGGCAATCTACATTAGGCAATTTTGTATCTGTGTATTCACTGTACAAAAATGTTTCATATAAATAACATTTATTTTTTTTCTGCTATTTGCTAGATCACTGCTCAGAATGAAACTAATTTTGCAGCATTTTTAGAAACACTTACCTAAAAAAAGACAAAAGCGGACTCCCTATATTATCACATTTTACTGTACATGAACAATAAAAAAATCTTTAAAAAGTATAAAGTCAATAATTGAAATTAAACAAATCTACCCGCGGCCATAGATTGGGTGAATGTTTGGATTTATAATATTTTTTATAATCCAACATACTTCTAGAAAGACGATTAAGGTTGTGAGCCTACCCAAGACTAATATTTATACGATAGTATTTGTATTTGTTCTATGTGTAGGTATTACGTATAATTATGTATTTAAATAATATATATGTGATTCTTTTGTTTCTGACGTCCTTAACACAAGGGATTTAAGCGAGTCAATATATGGTATTTGTATTTGTTATGAGACTGCGTCTTAGGTATAATTATATATTTATACTTTTTATTCATTGAGACAGAAAAGTGTTAGCAATCTGAAAAAAATAATATTAGAGAAAATACTATATTCTTATACAATAACTACCTATTTGTACCTACCGTCATTATGTGGACTTTTGTATATAAAATGTGTTCATATAACAATATATCCATTATATAAATATATTTATGTAATATATAGGTACTTATTTCGTAGAGTGTAACGTCGTCAGTCGGGAAACATACCTGTAACAAAACATTAATTGTAATTATTATGACATCTTAGGGCAACCCTTAAATTTATTGTCTTAATTAAGGCGCAATTAAATGTTGCTTCTAAGAAGCGTATAATATTAGTGACGTGATGTAATTTTATCGATATCATTTGCCGATATACTTTATCAATTTAATTAATTCATATAATTGATATGTGAATCATCAAATATCTATAATCATCAATAAATTAATATATCAGGTATTAAAAGTCCTCTGCTGGACTCAGGCTAAAAATGTAGATATTTTTTGCTTACAATTGCCGCGCTGGGCAAGCGTGTTGGAAATCGCAGAGCGCAACTTTTGCGACGGGGTTGCTGCAGCCCATCCCCGCTCCGTGCATTTGTACTGCACTGTTTCGAATGAACACTGCAGGTCATTGGCCTTCCCAAGCAAAGAGATATTTTTGTTCATAAATGCGGTGTTGGGCAAGCGTGTTGGCAGTCAAAGAGTGCAGCTTTTAAGACGGGGGTGCTGCTGCTCATATCCGCCCTGTGCATTTGAGCTGCACTGTTACGGATGAATGTACCTTCTGTCGGTTCTGGTACCTTAATCGCCTCTCACGACACCTGGTGCAGTGGGAAGTACTATTCTACTCTGCCGACACCTCACGGCAATCTATGTCAATAATTAATATACTAACTATTAGTACTAACAAAAGGCCGTGAACTAAAAAAATAAAATACTTTATAAATAATTTATAGTTGTAACGTGAATGTACTAAAGTATAAATTATTCATAACATTATGGAAATACACAAGATGGCTTTGTCTGATAACGACGGCTTTCTTTTAATGGTAAAAGGTCTTCCGCAAATTTAATATAAGTTACTAGATTTTTTCACATTGTCATTAGAAATGCATGGTAACGTTCAGTTTATTTATTAATAGTGAAGAAAAGGTCCCCTGATTGCTGTTGTTCAAAATGTGTATAAAATACAGCAGGTATTAAACTTCAAAACAAAGTATACTTGATAAAAGAAATTAACAAAATTCTAATAGGTTTTTGTTACAACTTGAAATGGGGTTGAAAGTCGCTTAATTCTATAATTTAAAAAACAAAAATCCTGTACGGTTTTACATTTATTTCTTCATATCATGCCACATTCCAATCACGTTTTCATCCTAAATCAAATCGTTATTAATAGTTATCTACAATTACAAAAGGGTCATATTATAATTGAATAGTTAAA
Organism: Heortia vitessoides; assembly: GCA_020976665.1. NCBI lineage: Eukaryota > Metazoa > Arthropoda > Insecta > Lepidoptera > Crambidae > Heortia > Heortia vitessoides. The sequence goes on from JACJUM010002496.1 coordinate 4,990,706, forward strand.
ATTTAAGTGACTATTAGTTTTTGTATTGAGGACTTCAAACGAGTATAATAACATAGTAGTCTTGATAATGTTTGTCAATATTTTATTTATCAATACTACTGAAAATAAGTAAAGCATATTGTATTTAACCAGTCTAGTTTTACTAGTTATACTTAAGTCCTAGGACTCCTTTGGTGCCTACAGACTAGTTTAAAAAGGGCAAATTAATTATGTGTGTTAGATGACTTTTATGATCCTTTGGGTCATCAGGGTCGTTAGTATCAGCTATAATTATGTATGTAATCAGTTCCTTATCGGAAATTAATGTCATTATAATTACTTTTTTATTATCATTTCATTGACGGTTTAAAAGTGCTTGTAATGAACCTATTTGAATGAAGTATATTTTATGATTAGTTTGACTAATATGTTGCAATTTAGTCGCTTTTCTATGATCTTCATAAAACAATACAAGTTACAAAGCTTGTATAATATCGATATATAATGTCAGAGGCACCTCCCTACACGAACTTTTCTCGTGATCTTATTCAAGAAGTTGCGGCAGCACGCTTCAATTAAATCGACCTAATGTTTGACTTAGGGCTGGTAATTAATGATGGCGATGCTAACTCAGATCTAACAATTAAGATATTCATAATGAAACTTTCCTTTTGACATTCGTTAAATTGAATTAAAATTTAACATTGTTAGATTCAGAATTGTAATTCATTTTAGCTCTCTGTAATCATCTTTGCGGTTTACCTCAATTTAAATTGTGGAAGCCTCGAATAATATGGACAAATGTATTTAATATTAAAATGTTGAAATTTGAAATTGTACGTTTTATCATCAAGAAGACTATGTCACTGCCAAATTCTCGCACGTGCGTAATTAAGAAATTCCAGAGGTAAATGCGTTAAGCCGTATCCTCTTAAAAACTTAAGGGTTAATTACTTCATGAAGTAATAACCAGAGACGGTTGGCCAGAGATGTGATGTCTACTATAACGTGCCTAATATCATCATCATCATCATTATATCAGCCATTGGACGTCTACTGCTTGCCATAGGCCTCCCCAAGAAAAAGGTAATTGGTAGTTAAGTTGCCTATATTTGGGGCACTGGGATGGCGATTGGGTACAAACGTGGGATGCTGCCGCTCGTATCATGCATTTGAGCTACACTATTTCGAATAGATCGCCATCTCATGGAGGTACTATTCTACTGGTCTGTTACTCTACAGCTTTAAATAATCCATAGGTAGCTCATTTTATTAAACGGGAAACTTCGTAAAAATGAACATCGCTTTTTTTTCATGCAATTTCTACCAATTGAGAGTTATGGTTCCGCGTTTATGTATTAAGCTTAAATATTGTTTCTCAGCCTTTGACACCTGATGTGCAAAGGCACATTTTCTATGAAAAATATTATTTTACAACAATTCTTCGTTTCTCTTTAATTTTTATATTCTTGACATATTTTGAACCAAGTTTTCTAGTTATTTATATCAAAGAACGTCTACTGCTGGCCTTAGGCCTATGATTGCCACGCGGAGTAGGCGTGTTGTTGTGTTGTCGACGCAGAGCGTTGTCAACGGGAATGCTGTTGCCCATTGTTAAAAATGATACCATATTATTAATTATTTTAAATTATACCTACGCTGTTTCAAGTGGATATACCGCGGTCTGATGGTCTCAGTACCTTAGTCGCTTGTTTTTAACCGTAATGATCGTCAAATAAATTCAAAAGATATTTCAAAATTTCCTTAACTTACCAAAGATATTAAAATTAAAAAAATGAATATAGTTTTGGCAACTGAAAGCAAATGACTCGGATTGCAAAACAAGTATTTAGTTTTATTCAGAATTTAAATTACACTCAACCACATAAGATAGGAAAATGGGACACTTAATTATTTACCAATTTATTACCTCAATTAATTTATTTGTTTCTAACCTTTTTTTAATTAAACTTAATATGCAACATCTAATTGCAGTTGAACGTAACTGGATTTCGCATAAAACCTACATACCAAACGCGCGCCAGCTTTAAAATGGATGCAGCGCGGAATATTTTTAATTCTGGAACTAATATCCATGGCAAACTGCTTCGCGTTTACAGCTACAGTTTTAAAACAATAAAACTGTTTTAAAACAAGCTTCCTTCCCTTATCCAAACGTTGCAAAAAGGTCGGGTACTCGAAAATTTTCATCGTTCAGAAAGACGACTTCGTTTGGGAATTGCCGCGTGAATTAGTTGGGTAATTATTATCGGATCTTAACCGTGTCTCTGAATTAATTTCATCGATAAATCCTCGAAGCGTTTAAGCGAAATTGAAGTTAGATATGATAACGGCTTGTTATCCCCGCCCACGTGAACTTAGAAGACTACGTGAAAACCATTTTGGTATGTAAATAAAAAGTCATCTACGTTATTTAACTTATTGAATACAAAAGAAAATATCACCATTACCTCCATTTATAGTGGTTCTCAACCTTCCACTCACCAGTAACCACGTGAATTTCTATTTTGTCAACAGAGACAATGGTGTGCGAAAAATAATACTGATTCAATATGAAAATAAAATTTAATCGAAAGTTCACCAATACCATACTTTAATAATTTTACAGTAAGTAAGGCAAACAGGTAGATTTTTTCAAAGTAATTTGAAACAACGTCGGCAATATTGAGACTTCAATTATAACATACAACTCATACTGAAATGCTTAAATTTTTTGCGGATCACTATTCCGATTCTTTGGAACCACTAGTAAGTAGTACATCGTCCGCTAGTTGGGAACTACTGATCTATATCAAGACACGTATTTTAGAACTTTTGAATTGATTTTCAATATTTGTACCTATCCAATATTAGTTCACTAACAGAACCTACATTATACTAGAATACCAGTTGTTGATTTTTGGATTAACTATTGCCAGTTTCCGTTTGCCGATTTTACGATTATTTATTATTATTGGATATATATATTTGGATTTATTATTATTGTATATACCCATAATTAAACAAATTATGTTTCTTTTATTTCAGATACTAAAATAAAAAATTATCAATCAAAAAAATAATTCATACAAGAAGTAAAATTGTTATGTTATGTACCTTGTACTCAAACAAAACAACAGTTTTATCTGGCATTCTTTCTTTCTCTCGTCAATTTTTTGTCTGGCTGTCTAGGCGGCTAAAGCAAATTTTGATAACGCCTGAATCAAATTTAAAAATTGATTCTTACATAGCCAATTTTGTAGTAGTTATTTGCTCTACACATTACAAAAAGGTGAAAAACTATTGATAAAAAGAGGATAAATAATATATATACAAAAGTAGTCATGGACTAGCCAGTTATTGAAATAAATCGAATTTTTACAGGCCCAGTAAATTTTTGGTATTCGCCTCAAAATATAACTGTGAAATAAGAAACCGTTGCTTAAAATAGTAACGCGATCCCAAATTTCCCGACCGGCGACCACTGCCACATAAATCAAGTGTTAAGAGAGAAAAAAATCGCCAAGAATTTATAATGTTGTTGAATAGACGACTGCGCAACCCATGTGACGGATAATGCTGTAGAATTTTGTAGTTAATATGTATTCTTATTTCAAAAACTTTTTTGGAACTCTACATTTTTTTTTATTGATAGCCGAACAGCTTTATTAAATATAAAGTAATTTGTAGAGATGCAGTTTTTTTTTAAATAAGTCTATATTAAAGTCTGTATATAATAAAAAGTGATCGGCGTGTCGCATATTTGAACATGATAACCCTATGCATTTCAATCTGTGTAAATTTATAAATTCACACAAGATCACACATCATCACAGTAGGAGTTACAACTAAAATATTTAACATCCAGACACTAAACAAAAACAAACAATCATCATCGAACCCACGAATAGGTGCACTTAATAGGAACAATATGGAATGCCCTATCAAGTCTATTTTTTAACCTTACACCATAATTTCTTTGTTAAGGAAGCTGATAGATTACCTACCTACCACCAAAATAACTTAGTCGATCAACACACTGCCCTACATGGATTATGATAATTACAAAAAAAAATCATAAATTATCATCAAAAATAGCATCGATTGAACATGTGAATGTTAAAAAAAGGACTTGAGGATCTCACAATAATTATTAAAAAAATATGTAAATGATTAAAGCGACACTGATTCAAAATACCCTATATTCTCTATTTAAATATATTCCCTATATACTTTAATTTAATTTAATTATACCCTATATTCTTTATTTCAGATCATTTTCCCTTTACTTATTATTTTAACAGATATGTAGCAATTATAGGCAAAATTCCCCTTTTCTCAGGGAGACCTATGTCAAGCAGTATCAGTATCAAGTAGAAGTTTAACAGCTGTTATGATAATATAATAAGAAAAATATCATCATCATGGTATCAAGTGAGTTCCAACCAGGCGATTTGTAAAGTATAATAATAAATAATCAATTAACTCATCATCTCATACATTAAACTGACTCGCTTTTAAATCGCTTAAAGTACTTGTGACACATACGTTAGCCCAGAGGTACCGGCAAAGTATAATAATACCTCCTCCTGTACCAGGTGTCGTAAGAGGCGACGAAGGTACCAGAACCGAAAGTTGATGCATGCATCTATCCATGCAAATAAGTCAGCTCAAATGTACAGGGCGAGGATGGGCAGCAGTTTCCCCGTCGCGAAAGCTGCGCTCTGCGATTGCCAACACGCTTGCCCAGCGCGGCAATTATGGGCAACATACCCCCTTACCTGGGGAGGCCATCAGACAACAGAGTAATCAGAAATGTAATACTTTAATAGATATTAACACAGCAAATATTCATTATTTAAATATTTTCCCTCTGTGGAGATATAACTCACGACCCTTGGTGCACAAATAGGATCACTTCCATCTACGCCATCAGGCCCTACGTCGTCATTAATATAAACAGCTTGTATCCGACGTAACCAATTGTTATTTAGGAATATTTTGAAGTAAAAGTTACCTAAACTCTAACTTTTCAAGACAAAGGTCAGTCAGCACCGACGCCGGTAGAGGTTCTTGTGATCGACAATTTCTGTTTGCTTTTAGTTTACTTAATGAATTTGCAGTTACCTAAGTTTTACACCTATATGTGAAGACACTACCCCGTTTACTAGGAACCTAGGTTTTATTACTTCTAAAAATGTAATTGTTATTTTACATTTGGATTTAAGTAAATGAAACTTTTTAGTTATAATCATACAGCGATGCACTTTATGCATATTTTTAAATAATAGCTGTTGGTAATTATAATACATAAATAAAATAATGTAGAATAGAAAATCTTTGTATTAAAAGTAGCGACAATGTTCAAAAAATGTTATAACTACTCTACATATAGAGTAGGGCATGCCCCATTCGTATAACATTATAATTCGTCCCACATTTCAAAGGAAAACTCTCAAAACCTGCAACCCCTAAAAATTCAGCTGCGGTCTTTTTATTAGGAGCTATTATCACCACCACACGATCCGGATCTTTTGCCTCTTTTGTCGTTACTCCCTTTTTTCCTAGAGGCCACATATTTCATGGGCCACCCGCATTTTCCTTGTACCATTTCCCGTTCGTGTTTTTTTTAACTGTTTTTGTAGCGAATTAGACTATTTTGCTGTCTCGAAAACACAGAATTGTTTCGGAATATTTTACGTCCGTACGTTTTTCTTTACTAAAAAAACTAAAATTAATTCAATCGTTATATATCATTTGTTTTATTTAGTTGCCGTGAAATACGGGCAGAGTAGAATAGTACCTTCTATTCCAGCAGGTATCGTAAGAGGCGATTAAGGCACCAGAACCGACAAAAGGTGGTATATTTATCCGTAACAGTGCAGCTTAAATGCACAGGGCGGATATGAGCAGCAGCATCCCCGTCGCGAAAGCTTCACTCTTTGACTGCCAATACGCTTGCCTAAGTGCATTTTTGGACAAAAATATCTCTTTGCTTGGGAAGACCTATGACCAGCAGTAGACTTCCAATGCCTGTTATGATGATATCATATCAGCCACTTCCACTTCGTAAATGGATAATTTGAGGAAACCGCTTAATAATAAATTGCAATTAATCTTAGCATACCCTTATATTGGAAATATCCCGGGGTGAAAGTCTACGTGCAAAATTTGACATCCTAAATGTAATGTGTAAGAAACAAACAAATAAAAATTAACGTCATTTCAAGTTTAAAAATTTGTGTTAACTCTGTGTATGGGTGTTTTAAAATGCTATAATATCCGTTTAGAAATTGCGTTAATCATCCTGATTCGCCGTTATCCCTCGCCGTGTTACTTAACTGGAGATTACATATATATATATATACGTAATATATACCTCACGTAATATATATGTTCGCCGTGAGGTACCCAGTAGAGTAGAATAGTACCTTCCCTTGTAGCAGCAGTATATGTCGTAGGAGGGGACTAAGGTACTAAAACGACAGATGGCGGTAAATCCATCCCAATAAGTGTAGCTCAAATTCACATACAGACGTATAAAAAAAACAATAATTGTAAAATAATAGGTGGCCTTATCGGAAAAATAGATTAATTCCAGGAAACCTTAGGACGAGAAGAGCAAATGACGCGTAAGAGGTAGCAAGAGGTGTACATAACATAGTTATAGTTATTACATATTAAATATACACAAAAAAATGATTTAATGGACAGATAAGAAATTATTTGACTTAAAAAAAAAGCTTAAAGCTCCTTCACTGACCGTTTAAAGACAGGTAAAGAATGTATGCAAACGAGCAATATGTCAAATAGAAGAATGTATTAAAGTATTATATTTGTAGTACCTCTGTTATCTTTTATTCGTAATACAAGTGCTTTAAGCTTCTTATTATACAGTCAAGCCAACGAATGAGATGTGTTAATTTATTTATGTATAAACATATTATTGAAAGTAAATTAACCGGTAACTATTCGCCTTCTCCAAAAGTAATGCTACGAGTATTATCCTAACCTTTATAAAGGCTTATATAGAGAAAGGCGTTTTTCTAAATTTGCTAAAAATACTTTCAAATTAACAAGATTACGCAGAAGTTTCATTAGCAGAAGCATCTTTCTATTTTCCTGCAGAACGCATTTTGAGACCAATCGTTGACGGGAGTTGTAATTTAGTATTACTGCAAAGAATGCATTGTTTAAACTTCAATGTACATAAGCCTGGGTAAGCAAACGTAATAAAGTTGATGAGAAGGGTGGTTGCTTTGCAATTTTTATTATATTAATTAACAGTGAGCTTTTGTGTTATCTATGATAAGATATATTTTAAGCTAAAAGTATATTGTCTATAAAAACTCAGGCATATTTAAGAAAAATTGTCACATACATGTTAATGCACGGAATAACTATAAGCTTGCAGTGCCTACTACGTGGCTCCATAAAATAAGTAATTAATCCAAGTACAATTGTAAGAGATATTACAATAAAATATCAGGCAACATATCAGGCTTACCCATGAATAAAATTCTTAAAAGTATGTTTAGAGTAAGCTTATATCTAAAGCTTATTACAGAGTTAAAGATTAAATTAGTGATAAAACTGCCTAGATTGAATTGGTCTTCCCACTAGCTTTAATACAAAAGTGTCTAAGTGCCGTCGCCGATGGAGGTTTCATTAACACAAATTACTTGGAGTTAATGGAACCCTTACCACCAGTTTTTCTTGCAGGATCCTTTCTGGTAGATCGCATAATAAACCTGCAGAGCTTAGTTTTAAGATATCTTTGGTGTCGCCAGACTTTTTTAAGTTAGACCTAAATAACTTATGTAATATGGCTCTCATGATCTCGCAGATATATTGTCATAAATATAATATAATATTTACTTCTTTTTTAATGCTTTTATTCATTATTTTTTTACTGTTACTAAAGTGCGAAAGTTAGTCTACTTGAATAAAGTATATTTTAATTTTAAATTTTATATTTTTCGGAATCAACTGAAATTCTGATAAGTAAATTTCAGTATTAAAATTTCGAAGATGTTACGTACAATATTAACTGACATTTTCGCAACAAGCATATTTATTAAAAAGATATCAACGTGTTAAATAAACTTATGATACGATATGATGCCGATGACACATTTAGCAGTCTTTTACGCCAAGAGTAGTGGGTTTGATCCTCACTTATAACAAATATTTGATTTATTTATATTGTTAGCATAATAACTACTAATATAAACTACTTCTTTACTAACCTTGAAGTCAGGTGAAAGTATGTGATGCTATGTAAATGTGTTGTTGTTATGTACATGTTAGATAAATCAAAAACAATGCTAACGATATCTTACTTTAGTCTCATTCAAATACACTCAATCACAGAGACAAAAAAGCTTTTTCATTAAAACATCCCAAAGTTTCATCACTCCCTTGATGCCGAATGAATCATAATGCCAAATTAATATTCCTAAAGAATTATATTTTCTTCTCAACGGAATAGTAGTATTTCTCTAGAAAACGACTCGCCCGTTTATCAGTAGCCCGAAATAACATTGAAATATTGCAACTTAACAGATTATGAAGAATATAGGCATGATAGATTTTGGTGTTGGCAAAGAAATTCCATTTTCTATTACATTTTACTTGTACCTACATAGTTTTTTTTTCTTCTTTTAAGAAATCTAATATTATTGAAGAATTCAAGTACGTATTGCCATAGAAACCCTTATGCTAAATCAGTCGGCATTAACATCAGTCATCTAAATAAGCTATATTGTGGCGGCTTTTTTTGCAATATTATATTAACGTGCCGTGGTGTGCCGGCAAAGTAGAATAGTACCTGACCTAGTAAAGTAAGCGTGCAGCATTTAGGCTTAAAGGATCGGCAGATGGCGGTATATACCTGAAACAGTTACCTCAAATGCAACTAGAAGGCAATAGGCCGAAATATTGCTGTCATGACGTCAAAACGATTAGTCACTGCCTGCTCAGCGCGGGAGAAAATTTGCGTCATTCTGGGGAGGGCTATGTCCATCAGGATTCCATGGCTAATAAAGTGGCTTGTTGGTCGTGCATTGAAACCTCACAACAATAAGAGAGGCAGTGAAATTACTGGGTAATTACTACAGCGTATTTTATTTGTAAACGTCTAATTGAAAGGACATCTATGTGTTAAAAAATCATAAAAATTTGCCTGATTGTGCATTTAGGAGTATCGCTATCATTCCGTCAAGGGTAATGAGTACGATCTCGATCCAAGACAAATATATTATAGTTATCTTCTGTTGCCAGATTTCCATGAGACTTCTTGTGTTCTAAAAAGATTTTTTAATGTTTTGAAGTAGCTGTTGCAGTCAATTGTTTAAAAAAATATTTTGTTATAGCCGTGAGGTACCGGAAGAGAAGAATAGTATCTCCCTCAGTACCAGGTGTCGTAAGAGCCGACTAAGAACCAGTACAGCGTAACTCAAATGCACAGGACGAGGATGGGCAGTAGCAGTCTCCGTCGTGAAACGCTGTGTGATTGTTTGACGACACGCACGGGCACGGCAATCATTGCCCTACGTGGCAATGTTGCCCCTGTCTTGGGGAGGCCTATGTCCAACAGTGGACTTCAAATGGCTGATACGATGATGATGATCTTATGTTATCAATTATTTTTTATAACAGTATTCAATATTATTATATATTAATAATTTAAATTAGTTTAAAAGTTCGCGATAATGCCTTGAAAACTCTGAGAATTGGAATTTACAATGGCCTAATTTGCCCGTCGTTAATCCAACTGGATCATTCGGACTTGTTAGGAAAAACCTCTTTGTCTTCTACGAGTTTACAACAACATCAAAATAAAGGCGAATTAAAGTAGTAGGGACGCAGGGATGCCAAAATCAATTATCGATGTCCTCTACTAATATCTATAGTCCTTTAAATATTGATTGCTTAGAATGGCAGCTAATTTGAGATAAACTTTATATAATATGCTTTACATGCATGCATTGATGAATAAAAATATAGTATCAAAACTGTGGGCTGATATGGCCCTAAAGTTCTGAAATTGAGCCTGCAACAGCAATTGCAACGTAGGATATATACACACAAATTTGACATTGATAATACAATCAAGTATACAATCAGTTTTATTACAGATCGTTCGGGGAGACCAATTTGAAGCAGTGGTTTTGTATGTGCGTATATATGTGCATACATGTGTGCATGCAGTGGCATAATAAATACATGGAAGGGAGACATGAATTGTTTAGTGTACAAACAACTTATCCATATTTGTTATATTTCGGTAGTAAATTTTCAATATTGACCAAGAGTTTAAAATTGGCAGTTTTTACAGATGTGTATAGATAATCTTTAGTAGTGCTATGCTGTTGTTATGTATCCTATAAATATTTGTAGAATATTAATTTATTTATTGATATGTGGCGACCAGGTGGTATTGAAAGTAATTCACTATCAGAATCTATATTATGATAGTAAGATAATGTATATACCACCAAATTCACATAAAAAAAAATTACATGAGGTGGACCTCGTGCAAAGTTCGAAGGTTTTGGTACCTCACTCTCACCTATTTTTACCGCTAAAGAGCAGTGATCGCATTGCTGTGTTCCAGATTGAAGAGTGGAGGAGGGTAGTGAAATTCCTGGGTAGTATCTTAAACGCGCTAGTGATATAATCATGATATCACGTGTGTCTAAATGTGTCTACCCGGACTGCATGCTTAATTGACAAACTGTCAAATAGAAAAAACATTCTAACTAAAGATCCACGATTAGACGTCAAAGTCCATGCCATTTACAGTGCAGTGTCAATTATTTATTTAAGCGGTAGAAATCTTTGCTATAGTTAGAGTGGTATGCGATGGTTATTTTGCAATTCTTTTTATTTTCATTTTTTATCGATATTCATTATATCGATCGCGCATCAACAAAAAATTTACATCACTACAAGATAGGAATTTAATCCTGTTGTTTTCAAAACAAAGATGGCAATTAGAGACTCAATCCGCACTTCCCGTGAGTTAAGTAACTTCTAAATTGATTTATATTTAAATCGTCAAACTTTGTCCGAATTCTGTACTATATTGTTAGACAAGTCATTTGATGGGAATTTAGTTCTTTTCCTAGCCGATTTCTATAAAAGTTAGTTAATTTACTGAACATCCTACCATATAGGTAGTCGGTATAATATAAGTGTTACGGATATCTGTCAATAGAAGAGTTACAATAACAATATTTATGTCTATAATTCTATTTTACGTATATATCTCACTGAACTTCTCCTAAACGACTAGACCAATTTAAAGATTTTTTTTGCGTTTAGGTAGCGCTCGGATGGTTTAGATTCACAAATCAGCCCAGCATCTAGGTGATATATCAATACTGCGACTAAACGGCTCCAACGATTTGATTGATTTTTTTCAATCAGTAGTAAGCATTCAACTTCCGCTATGATGTTAGATAACTTAATTTGATACATTGTTTTATTTTTACTTTCCACATAGACAAGTTATGTATCTAACATAACTTAACACCTAATTCTTTACAATATGAGACCATTGATTTTCATTAGTTTAGATCCTGTCATAATTAATAGGCCTACACAGCATTTATAAAGCTTGAAGAGATTACACAAGAATTTGATCACCGTCGACCTTGAATTGAGTTGGCATATGTCGTTTAAGGTAGACTCTTTTAGTAACAATGTTTCGTAAATCTAGTTTAAAATTAAATATTAGTGATAATATCATCACATATTTTCTAATCAATTATAACCATGTGCTACAAAGTTGAATAATACCTTCCCCTGTACCAAGTGTCGTAACAGGCAATTGAGTACCGGAATCGACAGATGGCGGTATTTCCACCTCAAAACTCGAATGCAATAGAAACAGGGCAAGAAGGCCAGCAGCATACAAGGGGCTAAGCTTTGTGATTGCCACCATGATTAGCCAACGCTGCAATTATGATCAAAGTCACCAGTTTTGGGGACACCTATGTCTAGCAGTGGACGTTTTACGGCTGCTATGATGATATTGAAAATTTTATTTACACAGAAATAAAATAATTACTATACTCTATGAACATCGATCGTAATAGTAAAATAAATATTGTTCTTATTTGCTGGTTGATACTTATTTATGTTAGACAAGCTAGATATTAACACAAATTTGACAAAAGCGATTTGATAAACACAGTCTTAAGCTTCAAATTGAGAAAGTTTGTTTGGTTAAATCCTCTTATCTAAGACTTGCTATAGTAGCAATAGTTCACCCCACTTGTGGACAAATTCTATTATAATTATCAAAAAATACATTATTTATATTCAATATCGGTCTTAAGTATAAATTTTCTAGATATTAAGCTGACAAATAAAGTAAATTAAAATAAATATGATCTGCAAGAATAGTTATTGGTCATAAACAAATAAAGATTAAATCTTCAATTGTTAAATAATAACAAACATTTAAATTGGGTTATCCAATTAATTGTTTACGCAAAGATGGCCAATTAGAAATCGAGTCCCTCTCCGTGTTAAATTTAAATCAACCCTAGAGGGAAGATTTCATTATCTCGTTTCACCTAATACCGGCTGAAACATATATAAAATTTACAGCAACTCAACTGTAGTAGTACTGATACTATGATTAAGAATTGCTTTATCGAAAAATTCGTTACCACTATCATCATCATCACCATATCAGCCATTAAAAGCCAACTGCCGGTTTCGGCTCCCCAAGAAAAGGGTGAAAATTTGCCCATATTGACCGGCCGGCTAGGCAAGCGTGTAGGCAATCGCAGAGCGCCGCTTTCGTAATGGGGATGCTGATGCCCATTCTCATCCTGTGCATTTGAGTCTAATAAATATTCTTCAAGGAAAATATGACCAATTGTAGATATATTAAGGGAAAAGACACTTTCGTAGAATTGCAGTCAAGCATACGATACGAGGCAACTGAAATTGTAGGGTAAAGATGTGATAATACGTCACGTCCGACTCAAGAATTCATGATTCGTGCGTTGGAAACCTTGTCTACTATATTATATCACATTATCTCATATATTTCTATTACCAAACAGCAATGTTTGCATTACTGTGTTCCGGTTTGAAGGGTGAGAGAGGCAGTGAATTACTGATCGACACGGTATTTTCGGTTTACAGGGTTGGCGCTGGTGATGATGAATGATCTTTGTGATGATAAAAGCGTCTTTAGGCTATGGTCACGTTTACCATTAAGCTCGTATCGTATGCTTATTTCTGTCTTCATAAGCCGTCTGTCTGTCATAAACCAAACATAAGTATGGCATGCATAGCAATTTGATGGAAGAAATGTGTGGTAATAATTTTGTAATAAATATAGAAATTTATCAGCACTTACTACAAATAAAAAAATTATTCCACATTTGTTTTAGACCGGGTGAACAGATATTTACATTTTTTGATATAAACTAAATCTTTTTATTTCTGAAAAAGGGACGTAAAATTATGACTGAAAATTTACAGTACCCAGAGAGGTTTGTTTTTATCGAACTTTTTTCTTGTTATGTTAGGCATTGCAACAATACCTCTGCGTGTATACACCAAGGCAACGTATTCGATTTTATTATTTTTAAAAGCATAACTAAAAAACCTGCAAAATTTATTCTAGAAACAGCATTGGTGCGTATCCAGAATCTATCACAATTCAAATTGTAACAAAGGCTTAAGTATATCAATTATAGGTTGACTTTTGATGGATATTACCCCTCCTAAGCAAACACGGCTGAGCGACGTGATTTAAACTATATTTGTATGCCATCTGCCTCAGAAACACCTTTGACAGCAATCTGGACCGTCGGTACAAAGAGATATTTTTCATATCAGCCGGTACCCTACGGCTAACTCAAGTCCTAACCACAATAAGCTTTAATATTTATGTAATATTAATCAATCGTTTCATTATCTCTATAAATTACCAAGGCAATTTAGAATTATTATGGAACTTTGATCTGACAACCCTTATTCCTTTGAAGTCCATAGAATAGGTTTTATTAACTCAAATGATTCTTACTCAGCGACTCGGCAAAATGCTCGTTCGTCACTCCGATAGGGTAAAACCGAAAGAAGCGGCTTAAGCGTCACTAACAGGACAACTGGCTTGTTTGACTTAAAGGGCATATTTGTTAAGATTACCCGGCCCGCATCTCTGGGGACAAATCGGGATAGTGTTGGGTACGATTGCTGAAAAAACACGGCATATCGATGAGTTAAACAAAGGAAATAGTTAAAATTGCTATAATAATAATATAGATCACCGATTGGTCGTGAGGTACTGGCAGTGTAGAATAGTACCTCTCCGTATCAACTAAGGTACTAGAACCGACAGATGGCGGTATATCCATCCGAGACAGTGTACCTCAAACACACAGGATGGGGTTGGTCAGCAGCATCTCCGTTGCGAAAGCTGCGCTCTGCAATTGCCAACACGCTTGCTCAGCGCGGCAATTATGGCCAAATCTCCTTTTTTGGGGAGGCCTATGTCCAGCAGTGGACTTCCAATGGCTGTAATGATAATACAGATAACTTTAAGTGTATTGTAGGGGAATGCATTGAGTTAGAAATTGTTATGAATATGAAATGAACCTTAAAGTATTATATACAGCTAACGATACGCTAAACATCAGTGCGCAGAAATAACAATTTGTAAGCATTTATTTTATGACTATGACGATAATAATATAAATTATTTATTCAATATGTTACTAGAAATATTCTGCAGTATGTACTTAAAAAAACATCATCATTTTCAGCATGATCCAAACGCAAAAGACATATTTTATGTACCTGTGGCAAGTAATTTTGTATCATAAAATTAACACGAATCTACATATTTGTGTTAATAATATTAAACAATTTAATCTTCCGCGTACGGACCACGAAATATTACATGAAATTTAAAATATTTTTAAAAAATATCATGTATTTTAAATCTGAAACAAGTTTGCTATCTTTAAATAATTAATCCAAAATTTCTTCTTAGACAATTAAAATAATATTATTACATAAATCAAATCTTGTGATGGTTTGTCACTGAATTGCAAGTATTTCTAAACTGCATAATAATTAGTAGAAACAATTCGTTTAATGTCGATTATTAGTTCATGACATATTCTGCCAAAACAAATAAATACCTGATTCAATTAAATTCCACTGCATCTAATGTAACTGAGCACAAACGCACAGCTGGTAGGAATACATGACTGCCTCATGTTCATTAACTTGTTGTTTGTTCTTTTCAAAGATGGTTTACGGACAGTTTTTACAGCTTTCTCTGTCTTCATTATTAAATAACTTCATGAGCTAACGCTGTCTACTCTACTAATTCAAATGCTTGGCTTAAATCTAAGTGATCATCCTCTGTAACAAAATTTAAGATAAATACAACATAGAGCCTCGGTCACCTCTGGCTTGTGTTTTCAGACATTTTAACATCTACTCCTTATATTTTAATATTATACAGAACATTTAAAGATTTAGTTTATTGGTTCTTCTTTCTCAAGGCCTTTCTAACAATCTTCTGTATTTTAAAACTATCGACACTTATCAATGCACTACACGGACACTATAAAAGGACAGTTGGACAATGGTCCGGATTACAGAGTCCAAATGCCTCCCCGTTTCGGTCCAATACAAGAGACGGGTTGAAAATTATCGCGGGCCCAAACGCGCGTTGTTTTTATACGTTCGCAGGGTTAAACTCAAATAAAAACTGTTGTAAATTTTAGACTGAGCCCGACGGGTTTGTAGAAAGAATTGTTATTGTTTTATTTAGCACACAAATATTTTAGATAAATACCTACATTTTGTTTAGGCGCAGTGGAGTGTATATTTTATCGTTTTGTTTTTCTTAATCGTTGGTATTATTATTATACAGTACTGACAGTACTAGACAGTCAAATAGCAGATAGAATTAAAATTTTCACATTTCATATATTGACCGATTCCGTGATAAGTAAAGTACTTATATTACGGACATCAGACAACACAAGAATTACAAATATAATACTTAAATACATATATTAAACACTCAGACTCAGAACAAATATAAATATAATCATATACATATACGAGTAGGTGGGGATCGAACCCACGACTCCTGGCGCATAAGATCGGATCACTACCATCTGCACCAAATAAGATAATAAATTAGAGAAAAGACTAAATTATTATTTAGAGGATATAAATGACTTAACATTATTTAACAGAAATTAGTTTCTTGTTTTCGTATTATTAATGCAAAACCGAAATTGCGCCATTTTTTTTATTAAAAGTATTGTTTAATAGCTTAGAAATGAAGAGTAGGTAGTAATATTTGTACAAATTAAATATAAAATTACCTATGAAAGATCGCGAACAAAATAAGTCGAATTCTCGAGGTAAAGGTTTAATAAGTTAAGTAACCTATTTTTTTGCGATTTGTCTTCAAAATATATTTAATTTATATATTTTTTATTGATATTGTGTCACATTGCCCAGTGAATGTATTACCTCATCCTTCAAACCGGATCACAGTAATGCGAACACTGCTATTTGGCGTTAGAAATAGGTGAGAGGTACCTATACAGACGGCTGTGTGAGATCTACATTATGTACCTACAGTCTACCTCATGTGCCTACAGATAAACATTTCTGGTAGATCATAACTGCCACGCTGGGCGGACGTGGTTGCAATCGTAGAGTATATTTCAAAGCTACAAGGCGATTTGTTGGTTACCAAAGCTAGTTGTAACTGTCTATATTAACCGAACTATATTTCAATTTATATGGACAAAAGCTAATGGGGTAACCCCATACCATCTAGTTAGTCTTAAAGCTAAGAGCAACCCGACACAAACTCGATTATAATTGATTTGTCTGTTTACCTACATAATCCGGCAAAATTAACACGTGCATCATTTATATTTGGGCTGGTTTGTAAGCTTTGATGTGGCAAATTAATTTGTTTGCCATTGTTACATCTCAAAGTCACACCACACAGGTAATGTTACCTTAATTGTATATTACAATCGGAGTAAGGTGAGTTGAGAGCGCACTTAACTTAACTATTGCATTTGTGAAAGTAGCTATTACGTAAAAAACAGATTGAATTAAATCTTGTAGTGTATATACAAAATCATTTTTTAATAGAAAAGTCACCAAAATGCTTTGGAAATTCCAGAAAACTAAATTAATAAAATTATATTTACAAGAGGTAGATTTAGCACAAAGGTCGTCTGCATTGGTTCCTATCTCTCATCTTTTCCTTTCGCCAAATAGTAGTGTCCACATGGCTGTGTTCCGGTTTAAAAGGTGAGACTCAGTGCCTTCAGTTCAGTGGGTTGGCCACACGCTAGTGATATCTTTGTGATGACACGAGCGTTTGTAGGCTGCGGTCACGTTTACTATCAAGTGGAGCGTATGATTGTTTGCTGCCTTTGTTATATACAAAAAAAATCGAATGCGAAAGAAAAAGTTTCATTCGTGGGGAGGTTATACCGCTTTCTGCTTAAATCTTAATGTACTAGGAAAATACTAAAAAAGAGTCCTATAGGCTCGTAATCTTAGCGGTCAGATCACAAGCAAAACTGTCAAAAGATGTGTCAGTAAAGTAACACGGAAAAACAAAGAACCATGTAGGTTCCTCAAAGAAATAGATAATAATCACCGCAAAATTGTTCTGTATTGCTATATATTCCGGTTCAAATGGGAAGTTAGTCTTGAAATAAATTCTAAAAATGTTAAAAACTTTCGACAACTCGAAAGTGAAGATAACAAAGAAAATCCCCTCGCATAACTACAGTCAGCTTCAGTAATCATGGGCAATTACGAACGTTGCCCGATGAGAGAGCCCTTCGTTGACGAATAGATTGACGATAATTGTCCGAACTCGAATTCGTTCCGGAGTCAAAAGACTCATATAACAAATGAAAGGTTCTACTGGTTGACTATATAAATTCGTTTGAAAATTGTTCCAAGGAATTATGATTTGTTAATAGATTATATTAATGAAGTATTTTTTATTTAACCCCCAAACTAGAACTATTTTTGAGGATAAAAAATGTCTATGTGCTTTACCAGACCATATTTACTATTATTGCCAAAAAAAATTTCTGACACCATAGCAAGAATGTCAACTGCTAGACATGCTAGCTGGCCTTTCCAAGAAAGAAATAATTTCTCCCACAATATCCGCGCTAGTGCAGCGATGTGGTAATCGCAAAGCAGCATATTTATGGTGAATAAATATGCTGCTACCAATCTTTAGTTTGCATTTGTGCTACGCTGTTCGTCATCCAGCGGATCCGGTACTTTAGTTGCCTCTTATGACATATATGTAAAGTAATATATTTCAATTTTTATTTAAAATCCCTCAAAAACACCATTGGCTGGTTTCATTTCTTAACAGTTCGTATGATATATGAAATAGTTAACTTGATTTATGAATTTATCTTGTACTGAACAAACCATTTGCCCAGTCTGGCACCGGCAAAAGTCTACAGGCTTGAGAGGCGATATCTACCATCTGCAGGTTCTCACTACAGCCTACACTGTGCATTTCCTACTAAATAGGTACTTGTTCACTCTGGGTATCACCGATAGCCTATTATGTAGAGACAGAAAAAACAGTCAATCACGTCATTATGAGTTGACAGCATAAAGGGCGCGATACATCGGATTTCCAATATAATTTCGGAAGGCGACCCGCAATTATATGGGATTGCTACGCTTCCTGGAGGAACTGGCTAAAGCAGCACTAATAATCCAGAGTAACGCAACAAAAGTCGCAAAAAGGCGTCTAGTTGCCGAAACCTGCCTATGGATGGGAGTTTAGATTGAAGATAAGCTTGTTCTGTATGTTAATTTAATTTTCTCCTCGTTGGCGAAGGGATCCGAAGAGGTCAGCAGAGGGCACACTTCGAGTGGTTAAATAGTTTAGTACGGTATACCGCCTGTATTCGTCGGGAGGCCTGGTAATTCATGCCACAGTATATAAATAAACTATATGATTTGTCGTTTTATATTTTTGTATTAGTTTTGTATTTAAATATCAGATTTACCTTTGTAAGATTGTTGGTAAAGCATTATAGACCAACAAATTTTCATTCTGAAAAGATAAATCGAAATACAAACAGAAATAAACTAAGTACCAATGTCTGACATCGGTATTTAGTTTTGTTTCTGTAAATCAATAATGCGTGTTGTTAAAATTAAAAATAGTTATTTATTTTCATAATAAAAAAAAACAAGAAATCTTTATACGGTCAAAGAAATATCAGTCTTTGCAGTTTTCCTTTTTAAACATTAAATGTGTATAAAGTAAATAGTATAGTAAGTGCAGCATCAAATAGACTATTATAATCATGATATTCGACAACACGTTACAGCATCAATATTTTCCAAGAAAACGCGTTGTGCATTCTAGCGCTGCTACGTAACACGTCGGCAAAACTGTAGTGAGCACGTTAATTTGTCTTAGGACGCTTGGAGACAGGCATGACAAGATTATATGTCTAACAACGCTCACAGTTCTTGGAAAATATTACTCTACCCCGCCGTGTTAAATATTTGGCGATATTACGTTGACAGAAGATAAAAAAAGATTTTCCAATATTGACAGATAGATAATACACGTGTCAGTATTTAAAGAGCAGTATTTTCCTTAATCCTGAATTTAAGGGTTTGTTTACTAGAATTATTGTTAATTTCATAAAAAAGGTTAATTTTAGCCTATAATTGCCGCGCTGGGCAGGCGTGGGAATATCACAACTTCGCGACGAGGAATTGCTACCTATCCCCTCCCTGTAGTTTTAAAGTTGTGCTATTTTGAATGAACATATTCACCGATACCCCACGGTCACAATTGGTCTTCTTTATTTCTTTTTTAAGGACTGAAAAGAAAGTTAATGACCCAGTTCATTGTGAATAAAACTAACCACTCTAAGCATATTTAAGTGACGAGGTTGTAAATATTTCACAAATATCACACACACGTCGCCTAAGTAAACACTTTGCCGAGCACGCGAGTAGCTAAATAGTCTCCTAATGGAAATTATTCAAATAGGGGTCGGCCCTACTCCTATTAGCGGCTCTAGTCAAATATCGGCAAATTTGCTGTGACCGCCGGGCATGTCCACTGAGTGCATGCTAAGGGAATGACTGAGAAATTATATTTTGCTGGCATTCGACAAATTCTGATAACTAATGGAGCATTCGCAGATACGGCCAACCTATAAATACTGTTAAACACCTTAATAGAGTTAAATTGAAGATTGTCAGTATCCTAAAGCGGAAATTGTTGTGAGAAGGTATCAACCAGGAATTCGGAAATTTAAATAAACCGATATTATCAGATGATGTCAGTTCTTTGTGGTGTTTATAAAAACTACAACATAAGTATTATCTTAATTCTTTTTTTTTATCCAAGGTTGTCCGAAAGGGATTGCTCCTTGCGATGAGACCGCCCATTATACTTAGGTTGTAAATTTGAATATTTTTTGTATCTTTTCAACAGATATACAATAAAGAGTATAATTAATACTCCTCCGCGCCTTCGGCTTCTAAATTTAACTTTGGTATTGGGCAGACAAGTACCACGGCGAAGGACCAAGATTCGTATTCCAATAAGTTTCCCCATTTTTACATTGCAGTTTTTGATTAATACATTTACAAATCATAACAAAAAATAATATTAGTGTTAGATATGTAATTAAACTAACTAAAAACTTACTTTATTTTTGAATTTGTATGCCTAATGCTCAATTAAATACAAAAAAAATTACAATAAACATTTCGCGTTTCAAAATGTGACTATTGGTAAATAAGGAGGTGTAAAGAGGTAACAACCAGATATATACTATGTATTTTGCATTTATAATATTAAAATGGAGTATGGTAGACAAATATTTGTAATTAGCATAGTAAAATATTTATTCTTAGATTTTTCTTAGAGATTCTTCATCACGGGCTTTTTACAATTAAAGAAGGAAAAGCATGAATAATTTAAATCCGGGAACAAACCTCAAGCAGTCTTGTAATTTATGTCTTATAAAAATATACCTCGTTTCAGTATAATTAGAAGGACTGCTTAAGTAGATATCTTTCTGGCTTGTTTACAAAATGTAAACTCTAAGCTAAACTATATATTTATTCTACTAAAGATCCAATACACGATATAATTTATCTTTAATGGCCGTAGTTTTTAATAAGAAATGACACAGAATTAGCTAAATGGTGTAGTACCTCATGACACATTTTTTTTTATTTCACAGGTCATCAATCATGCATGCACGCATACGTGTCACTGTAGCATATAGACGCTGTTTCTCTCACCCCTCAAATCGGAACATAGATTGCTATGATCCGGTATGAACACTAATATTTAGCGGTAGAAACAGGTAAGAGTAAGGTTTCAATACAAACGACCTTTGTATGAGGTCTACCTCATGAAACTTTTACGATCCTACGGCGACGGTATAGAAGACTAATACCTTTTTGGGTATTAGTTTCACAAGATACGTTCACGGAACTTAAATGTATAAGGGCATATGGGAACAGTATTCCTGTCATGAAGCTACGCTTAGCGAATTCCACCAGGCCTGACCAGCATCATCATCATCATACCAGCCTTTGAAAATCTACCGCTGCACATAGGACAAAAAAAGAAGAAAAGAGAATGGTATTTCCGAATTGTTTATAATGAACATCTGGTTAAGAAAAGGTTAAATACAAACCTAGCACAGAGGATAATAACTGATTAATTTAATAAGGTAATTTGGGAGTTAATAAATCAAGGAAGGCCGGCCACGCTCCTGTTTTAATAAAGCCGTGTTTACGACAGGGTAACCGGGCCTTGACCTTTCTATGGACCTAAGGACTTTATATGGCCTTGATGTCACTATGAGTAGACTTCTAAGAGAAATATTGTGAGTTTGGCCTTTATGATTTTAATGTCTTTTTGATGCCTAAAAGTACTTCTATGATTGTTAGATACTAACATTGTTTATTTTCGTTAGATTTGTCTGTTGTTTGTTAGCCGTAATTAATCAATTTCTGGATAATATTTTCTAATATTAATGCGTTCACTACTTATAACAAAATTAATCTTTTAATGCGTTTCGTTTAGCGTTTTACATTTTTTGTTTGACGTTCAACCGTTTACAAGAATGACAAAAGATGTTGTGTTACGAATTTAAGGCTGCAACTACATCACATTTATTTTTTAATTTTTAGTTTCTAATTTTCATCGTTTGCACACCCATCCACGCATTAGGTGCTGACAGTATCTTGTAATCAGGCAGTGTCATGTTTGGTTCTCGAACAAATGTATGGCAGAGTTCAGGGTAGATGGTATTTTCCAAGCATATTCTTTTAAAATTGGGTGTTTTTTATTTCAATAGCTTGGCAAAGCATCTGTGGAATAACATAGTCTTCCTTTATGAAGTATTATTAATTCGAAAGTTTATATCTCCCTCAATATTCAAATGGTAGCTTGAGAGGAAAGAAAAGTAAAGGTACCTATAGGTAAAAATATACTAGGATATTTTTGATCTTTCTAAAGTACCCAAATAACATTTTATGGATATGATCCAATATAGGGCTTTCCAGGTGAAATGTAATGGAACCGATTGGTTTCAGCCTGCATCCAGTTAGTTATTCTACGCTGCAATTGCTGGGGCGCGGTCTCCATTCCAGAACCTCACAAAAAATTTAAACCTAGTCACGTATAAAATAATGAAAGATGTCCTTGTCATTAACAGATAATTTGAAGGCTCCCGAGGAAATTGAACCAGCCTGCTCTAATTATTTTTTCTACGTAGCCTAGTCAAATTTAATTAAATTTGAACCCAATTTTTTTATGTAATGGAATTCTTCGCGGATGTCTAGGGCATCCGTTTCTTTTAATATTCCTTTTTGTCTTTTCGTTTTAGTTTTTCTAAAGCTTGGCGATGTACTTCCAGTTGGTTGAACTTGTTCTTGTTTACCTTAATTGATTTTATATCTATGGATATTCACTATAATAACCTGAAAGGCAACCGCGGCTTGATAGGCGCTTGCAAGCCCACTTTAATCCCAGTAATCCCAGGATCCGAACAATATTGTCACCGTGCCGTACATTGTACAAAAGTCGACGGGACTTGAGAATGGAATATTCGTGGCCTGAAATATTTGCGCCGACAACGCATTTCTAGGTCATCTGTACACGATAAATATTTTTAGCAGCAACCCAACATTCCACACCTAGTTTTTAAAAGCACTATTCTTATACTAGTACACTACGTTAATGAAATCCCCACACAAATTAATAAACTACTATTATCGTGGCGGAGCCTAATGTGTAATCTACTCAGGAGTTCTATCTACTATCTTTAAGCGATCGCCCTTGATCTTACCTAGACTCTTATGAACCCTGAAAGGAGCCCCCTTACAGGCCGATAAAGTATACTTGATACAAAAGTCGTCTGCATTAATACATCACTCTTGTCTATTCTACCACAAAATAACAGTGTTCGCATTGCTGTGTTCGGGGTTAAAGGGAGAGTGGCAGTAAATTTACTGGGAAATGACATAATATCATCAAGTCATAAGGTTGGCAACACGCTAGTGATATCTTTGTAATAATACGTGCATCACTCACGTATATCACTGATTGCGTGTTTGTCAACGAAGTCAAATAATAAAAAAACAAGAACCAAAAAATAAACCGGTCTTGTAGCGGACAGTCATAGGAACATAGAAATTCTAATAAAGTAGTCGCCTCCTTAATTTGCGTCTGCTTCCAATAAATGGTGACTCGTTCTATAAATACTCGAGAGGAAAAGCGAAAATATGGTCCAGATAGCAAACTGTAGAGTAAAAATCTATGGGAGCTGAGATTTTTATTGCATTTTAACATAGGCCATGTGTACTATGTTTTTGATAAAAATGTAATGAAGCATACTTCATGGTGGCCAGTGTTATCGTAGCTTATAAACCCATTGTAGCTAGCGGTTTGGCAACCTTGTGAGTCTGAGATATAATGCGATACATCCTCAGTAATTTCGCAGCACTGCTAATTGTCCGTATGATGTTATCGGTCCACATAATGAACTTTTTTAAGGGAAGTGTTTCTCGATATTGCAAATCTATTTGAAGTTATTTGAAACGTGATACCGTAGAGTATCCAGCAAAGAAATACAATTCTTCAACAAAAAAAATACTTGAGTCAAACAATTGAATAGTTTTATGATTTATATAAAACCGAACACAATATTTTTTTTCATCATCCCTTTAAAATTCTTGGAGATATCAAGTACCATAATGACAAAAGAAAAATCATCGAATCGAGAACCACCTCCTTTTTTTCAATTCATTTATAATGGAGCGTTGTTACTATCTAAATTTGATAATTTACGAATCGAATACGTATCTACCGAATACGCTATCGAACTCTGGAATTCTGTGAAGATCCAAATATGCATGTACAGCCGCCAATATGCCTTGTGTTGGTATGCATTGTTTGTGCTTCGCGTGCCTGACTGAAGCATGTGCGGGAAAAGATGCCTTAATGCAGCTTAAAATAAAAATATTAAGTAAATTTTACCATGACATTGACAATTTGCAAAATCTATGTACAATTAACATAACTGAGTTTCAGACGAATAAAGATGTAGGAGACGAATTATTAATATTTACGCATAGAAATTTAAATTTTATGCTCCTTATACGTAGTCTGAAGAAATCTTAATAATTTATGTATTCATTCAGTCAATCACTTTGCATTGTATGTTCTGGGACTGTAAACTTTTACTGAGTGCTCTAGTCTTGGATATTCTGTTTGTTAGCATTTTCTTTACAGACATCTTTGAATCACATTAGCTAATAGCAATATGAAAAATTAAATATGCAAAAGTTATGTGAACAACACTTGAAGCAATTTGTTTTTAAAGCAAACACGTAGAACACTTAATTTCAGTGAAATCAAGTCATTTAAGCTATCTTAGAACGTGTTTTTTTTACATTTTATTTTTGAAATAATAAAATATAACCATATTAAAAACTTAAACAGGATTTAAGTTTGTAGTTAAATATAAATTTATACGATATTAGCGATAATTAAAATAACGAAGATATAATAAATATTTGTCGTATGGAAATGAGACAAGTACTTATCAATGCAATGCAATTCTATATAAACAATTTAAAAAAGGGGGGAAAATGCAATACGAAAGCAGATAGCTAGATTTGTTTTTATCTATAAAGTATCGCAAGTACCCTAGCTGTGGGGTTCCGGCGAGTAGTATATAATTAGTTCCTCCCCTGTTATCGGTGTTTGTAAGAAGTGAGTGTTATAAGTACCGACAGATGGCGGTATATCCACCGAAGACAGCGTAGCTCAAATGCAATAGGGCGTTTGTGCAGCTGCGAAATTACTGGGTGATGTAGCATAATAATATCTGCAAATCACATGGTTAGAAATGCGCTCGTGATATCCTTGTGATATTACGAGCGTCTATAGGCTGCTGCACAAACTATCATGCGGACTGTCATTTAATAATAATAATAAACAGTATGCACTTACTTAGCGTGGCAATTATGAGCAAAATTATTTCTAAAGCCTCCTTAACAAAAGGCAAAATTAGCCCAATCGGCTGCTTTATGATGCTGATATAATAACCCAATTTATATATCATCATATCAGCCATTAAAAGTCTACTGTTAGACATAGGCCTTATCAAACAAGGGGATATGTTGCCCATTATTGCTGCGATGGGCAAGTCTGTTGGCAATCGCAAATTATATATATATAAATTATAATATATGATGCTGATAAAATACGATCAAAATTAAAGAGGTTAAAGAGGTCATTACGCACTACGTGGAACTACTTCCTGACTCAGACGATCACGCCATTTAACGTCATAGCTGAAAATTTGACAATTAATTACCAATACTTACATGTATGTCGAAAATCTAGTCTCTTTGAGTGTTGGAAGTATAATATTAGCGTTATCAAGTTCATTTCTATATCATCTATTGCACGCATAGTGTAAACATGAATCTGATACACTGATTTTATCAAGAACAGGCATAAAAGAAAGAAATAAAACATATATAACCAGGACTAGTCATTCATTATCATATCAGCCAATGGAAGTCCACTGTTGGGCATAGGCCTTCTAAACAAAAGGAAGAATTTTGCCCACAATTGAGACGCTGGGCAAGCGTGTTGGCAATTGAGCGTAGCTTCGCGACGAGGATGCTGCTGCCCATCCCTGCATTTTGCATTTGAGTTACACTGTTATGGATAGATAGCGCCATCTGTCGGTTCTAGTAACTTGGCTGCATCGTACATCACTTGGTACAGTAGGTGGTCCTATTATACTCTGCCAGTTCTGCGACCAAGTCATTTGTTATACAAGATTTGTCTTATAGCTAAGTTTACTTAATAAACCGTAGAAAAAAACTTACAACTATAACTATTATCAGAAATAAGTATTTCCTTTAATAATTTCCTAAAATTTATTTAGTGAAATATGTGATATGGTTTTTCATATGACTGAAGCTAGCGTTAAAGCTTTTCAGTATAAAAAAAATCTTTATTAATATCTAGCCAATAATAAATAATAAAAAAGCCTAACTAAATAGAGGTTATAGCCTTCAGCCAGTAATATTCCTGTTCAAATCGGTCGAGGCATTTCCACGTTCTTTTCAAACAGACAAACAAAATTAGAAAATGATATTTTACAAGTAATTTACTTACTTTCATATTTTGCACATTATAAAAAGCTGTTATTTGGTATTACAAATAGATATTCCAACCTGGTTTAATGTAGATATAGAAAAAAAATGCTCCAGTCTTCACCACGAACACATCACGACGATATGACAGTTGCAGGTGGAACTTGGCAGGCGTTTGTAGCGCAAACAACGCTTATCTTTAAATGTTGGACAATCATTTTAAATTATAGCTTATGTGTTATTATGATATATAAGCCATAATATTGCAGTCTTATCAAAAATATTTTTTTTTTGCGTGAAAGAGTAACTAATATACATCTATATATTCTAACAAACTTTCGCGTTCATCATATAAGTAAGATAATTAAGTTTTAACATCATGTGGATACCAATTTTATACAAGATAATCGGTTAAAGTGATGCTTATTTAAAAAAATCGTAGTTGTGCGGTACCGGCGAAATAGAATAGTACCCCCACTACTAGGTGTCGTAAGAGGCGACAAAGATACCAGAACCGTCGGATGGCGGTGTATGCAACCGAAATAGTGTAGTCTTATACTTTAGGCGGAGATGGGCAGCAGTATCGCAATAGCTGCGCTTTACGATTTCGATTGCTCAGTTCGGCAATTATGGGCAAAATTTTCCTTTTCTTGGGAAGGCCTATGTCCAGCAGTGGACCCCCAATAGCTGAACTGAGGACGATGAAAACATCTTATTTTATAAACATAAACAAGACTTACAACAATATTTAATTAAATCCTCAAGATTGAATCTTATGAACTTTAAAATACTGCTTCCATTAAAACAGTATAAAATAACAACTAAACAAAAAAGGCAAATACTATTGAAAACTCAATGCTTGCCTTTTCAATTAAAACAATGAAACCCACGACAAAGCTCCACTAACAATGGCGAAACTTTGTAAAATTAAATAGTGTACGATTTTATTTAACTTATCGAAGTATCGTTGCGTCGACGGACATTTAAATGGGAGAAAATACCCTGGAGCGTTGTCCCTGGGACCTAATTAAGGGTTTCAGAAAGCCAACTCTAGACCGAGTCTTAATATATTTCGCGAATTGTTTGCGTTGAACTTCTTACTAATGCTTATAATTTCTGGCTCGGTGTTTGGCGTAATTTTGTCACAGCCCAGTAACAAGTTTGCAAAGTTATTTGTCTACGCTCTGGAGTGTCGCTTGCAAAATGGGCACAGGGGAGTTTTCAGTTTATCCCCGTGGATATGAAAATATTCCTCATAATATTAGACAGTGGTTGGCAGTTATTAATTTCAATTTACTGTATGATACCGGAAGAACAAAATAGTACCCTATTTTGTGCCAGGTGGCGCTGGAAGCCACGTAATGGAACTGACTGATAGTATTTTATATATCCATATAAAACACAGTAACAGGAATACAGCATCTCGCTCATTTTTCGAATTAAAATAATAACAGTATTTTCTAACATTAAAAATTACTGTTTTGAAGTCTTTAAAACACGATTTATTTTACTTTTTTTTAATTTTTAACCTTTAGCAAACTATTAACAAAACGTAAAGTTTAAAACGTAAGAACAATTTTTTAACGGCTTTGCAGATTACGAAAGTTTCGAAATTACGAAAATTATTTCCGGCAACTGTTTTCCGGTACCAATAGAAATATATTATTCTTACAATAAATTAATTGATTAAAATTAATTAAACTAAGGAATATGAATCTCTTGCAATTAGTTGTCCAGGTTTAATAAAGGCTATTGTAATGTACAATACAGAATAAATATGCCCAGTATTATATTTGTTATAAATAGAATATCACGGTTAAATGTGTACCTTTATTCTAAATATATGACTGGCTTAGTCATTAATCATATAGTCTGAAATGTCTAACTTTTCCTCGTCTACTCCGTCCCATATGAGGTCATACAAGTAATGAAGTAGACGAGCCAGAAGCCAAACTTTCACCCAATAGCTAAAAGATCATAGAAGATCATAGGATCATGTTGCTATTAAGTGATGCAATTCATGTTTGGAGGTAGTAGTTTTTATACAACATTAACCCCGATTTTGTTGTTCTAAAATTTTTGTAAGGGTATTTTGACTTCGACTTAAAAAAAAGTATTTACGACTAAAACAACATTCTATTAATTAAACTATGCACCTTCTTTCTACTCTTTTGTACACAAATGAGTACAAAAAGTATAGGACAAGACTTTACGGTTTTTCGAAGACCTTTCCACAATTGTGCGCTATGTTTTGGACTTCGCAATATCTATGATATGTCTATATACCCGCCTTAACCCCAAATCCACAGTCTAGCTATAAAAACCAGCGGGCCAACGTGTTTAATTTCCTCGGTGGATAATTGTCGAGAAGTTGTGGTCAGTCGTAAAATGCGGGATCGGATTCGTGATGACAATTGGCACAAAGGGGTCCGAGGGACCCAGCCTTGGGTATTGTGTAAACATGAGTACCGATGCGCGGATTAAATGAAAGACGACTGATTGTCTGGCGTTAATTAAATTTTGGCCTTTAATTCGAGAAGATTTTTTTAATATGAGTATTTTAATTGTGTCTATAATGAATTTGATCATTAGTTTTTCTACTCTTCATTGCCAGAGATACTTATTGTATTAATAATATAGTCTTTATAGTACACAATGCACTCCTACCCAAAGAAGCTAAATTATTTTTACAATTTATAACATAATTGGCGGCGTTATAGCTTGGAGCGATTCCAAGTAACATATGAATGAAAATATGAAACACAGCAGTTCGATCTATTATATAATATTATAAAAGAAAATTAAATAATACATTGAAAAGATTAATTAGAATATATTAATGACTTCACGACAAAAATTCTAGCCCACTTAGATAATAATTTTTCGGTGACAGCAAGATACAACACAAAAAAAAACAATTAAGTTAAAATATCATAGCAAATTTATTACATAATTTCAACAATTTTCTGTTCCTTTTTAGGATTTAATAGAGCTTACTTTTCCAATAATCAATTAGTGTCAATAGATTAGGAAAAGTTAAACTGTTTTAATTTGTTTATTATTATGTAGGTATAAAACAAAAATCTATTATAATTATATTTTGGTAATTTCCCTCACCATGAAAACGTGTTAAAAAATAATATATTCTCATAACCTCCTATACATTGACTTCACTTCGAAATAAGTAGTTTAAATCCTACTGATAGCAGTCAACAGAGCAATTACAAATCATCGTGTTCAATATATCACCAATCGATAGTCGTCTATAACTATCACGCTAGGCAGGTATGGTAGCAATCACAGAGCGTAGCTTCACGACGGGAATGCTGCTACTCACTCCCGCCTTGTTGCACCTGAGCTGTTTGGGTGCTTATACCGCCATCTTTTGGTTTTGTTTCCTCAGTGGTACTGGGTGAGGATGCAACCTTGCACGTACTAAGCGTACCATCGGATCCGTTCATGGGTGCAATAGTTCTATTATATGAATCAGCTGGTCATTTCAAGTACATCGTGACGTCATAGTTTATTGTATTCGTAGTTTCATAGCGTATATCCTTTTATGTTACATTGTCATTTCTTTTATATATCTAAATCGATAAAAAAGTGACGTCTGCGTGAAAGTAAACGCCACCGCAACCTGTAGACGCTCATACTAGGATATCACTAACCTTGTGACTTAAAGATATAACATTACTTAGTAATTTTATATTGAAACCTATTTATGAGAAACTTTTTTTTCCAATGAGTCGACAAACAAGCATACAGTCCACGTGATCGCAAGCGTAACTGCAGCCTATATATCACAAGAATATAACTAAAGCGTTGCCAACCTTGTGCCTTGAAGATATTATGTTACAATACACAGTAATATCCTGCCTTTTTCACCCTTCAAATGGGGCACAGCATTGCGGACCCTTTTATTTGGTGGTAAAAGTAAGTGAGAGTGAGGTACCAATACAGATGACCTTTCCTCATTCAAACGTTCATGTATATCATTTTTTGAGTTTCAAATTTATTCCAATTAGCTTTATTCTAATGTTTTAATAAAACGATCGTATCACTCATTGTACAAAAAAGGGTTCTATATTATTTTATTATTGAAATCCTGCTCTCAGTTAACACCCTAATCTACATACAAAAGCCTTAAAAGGTTTGATTAAATTTAAAACACCAGCTTAATTTACATCACGGACGAAGCGTTTAAAACTCGTCGAGATTTTATTTGTCAAAAATATTACACACATTCAGTTATTTACTTAGAAATGTATCCTTATATTTAGGACTATAAAACAGATAATTATTCTACATATGTAGGGCCCATGGCGCAGGTGGTAGTGATCCTATTTATTATTCCCTCTGTACCAGGAATCAAGAATCACGTTCAGTCAGCCACCACGTCTGCTCACGTTAAGTAAAAATCACCCTGTTGGGAAGGATTATGGTCAACAATAGACTTTCTACATTACTTTTTATGTGTTCTTATATATATATAGGAAGTCGTAGGAAGTCTACCATATATTATAAAAGCTTACCGTCGTATCGTCACAAAATATATTACTAACGTATCGTCAACCTTGAGAATTTTCATTTATCCCTCAATGTCACTGTCTTTCTAACCCTTCAAACCGGAACACAGCAATGCGAACACTGCTATTTGACATTAGAAATATGTGAGAGTGAAGTGTAGTGAACCCTACCCCTAGTATAATCTTTTTAATCAAAAATTTAAAAAAATATCGAGGTATATCATATTCTGTACTGTTATCACAATAAAAATGCTTGTATTTTTCTTAGTATTTTGTATTATTATTTCAAAGTGTTTATTAAACTCAGATCCCAATTTACTAGATCACAAATATAGTCAATACAAATGTTTTCTAAGCCAATCGAATTGTCTAGGCTTCACCTTGAAAGTTTCAGAGGCAATATTTGCTGGCTATAATAAACGATCAAACAAATCAGAACAATCCACATAAACACGCACGACAGCGGATAAAGCAAATTAATCTAAAGCTCACTTCGTAAACGGTAGGGTTGCCAAATTAAACAATGCTGGAGTTGAGCCAGTCGTTTCCAAACTTGTAACCCTTGTCATTTAGTCTAGGATGACGGGATTAAAAAAATAGTCTATGAAGTACACAATGGAATTAAGTAAGTGATTTTGATCATAGAGTAACTCAGGTCAAGCCTAAACAGCCAAAATAAATTAGATTTAAAATAACCGCAACATAATAAACTTACTGTCTTATGTCTTAACTGGCTGATCTTAAAGCAGGTCACACGTCAATAAAAGCAGGTCACAAGTCAATAAGTTATTTATTTTCTCTGCACAGATCTATACATGTAAATACAATTTAAATGTTTGTTTGTAAAACTAGAATAACAGCTTTGTAAATAGGCACAAGAAAGTATGGACGTTATTTTTATATGACGACAAGCGATCTGTCCCGGCTTCGCATGATTTCAATGAGGATAAAACACAATTATAGTGATAACCTACAAAACTTAGGGATGAACATAAACAACTTTTTAAAGACCTTTTTAAAAACAACTTTGGAACGTTAATCTATCGTCTATACTAATATAATAAAGAGGAAATATTTAATTGTTAGTTGTAATTCACGGTTTAACTCACGGTTTAGCTCTCTAATGGTGAAAAAAATATTTTAACTACTCGAGCAATTTAAATAATTCTTTCGCCATTAGAGAGCTATCCTCACCGAGCAACATAGGTATTAAGATATTTCATAAAATCAAACTATTTTAGCTATTTTATACTTTTGCTTGACCTTGGGGTACCGTCAGAGTAGAAAAGTACCTCCTCCTATATCATATTACGTGTCGTAAAAAGTTATACAGCACAACAGTGTAGTTCAAGTATAAAGGGTGAGCAGCAGCTTTGCCGTCGCGAAGCTACACTATGTTTTACACTTGCGTTGATGATATTTTATCTCAGTATTCAAACTTCAGGGTAGTTAGTAATAGTATAGTAGTAATATAACAGCATGCCGTGGGGTACCGACAGACTAGAATAGTACCTCCCCTGTACCAGGTGTCGTAAGAGGCGACTAAGGTACTAAAACCGACAGATGGCGGTATATCCATTCGAAAAGGTATTGTTAAAAGGCACAGGGTGGGGATGGCAGCATCCTCGTTGCAAAAACTGCCCTCTGCGATTGCCACCACGCTTGCCAAGAGCGACAATTATGGGTAAAGATCCCCCTTTCTTAGGGAAGCCTATGTTCAGCAGCGGAACAGCTGATATGATGATGATCATGAATATAACAGTAATATATATTTGGTAGGCAGACAAAGTAGCGGGTTGGCGCATGGCATATCAATAAAATTTCATCAACCGATATTTAACCTCGCGGGATCTCTTCGTGTGCAGAACGAAATTGGATTCGCCTATCTGAGTTTTTAAACTTCCCGCAATTCGTATTTACTCAATTAAATATTCCGGTTTGATTATCCCCTTTGATTGTGCATTTTCAGTTGTTCGTTCGGAAAAATCTGCTTTAGTTCTATTTGTTTGAGTAATTTTAAAGAGCGTTGTTTATTGCAATTTGCTTATGATAAATTTATCACGGTAAACAAAATGTCAGTTATATTC
This sequence comes from Heortia vitessoides, assembly GCA_020976665.1. NCBI lineage: Eukaryota > Metazoa > Arthropoda > Insecta > Lepidoptera > Crambidae > Heortia > Heortia vitessoides. Next base: position 5,024,040 of record JACJUM010002496.1, read on the forward strand.
TTTGAAGTTCTTATAAAGATATGTCAATAATTTCGTATTAAAATATGTTAGTTATAATCAGAATCAGTATATATTTATGCCAATTGTGAATATCATAACATGATATGTAACCTGCTAAAATTCGAAAAAAACGAAAGTTTGAAGTTTGTTAAATTGTATAACGGTAGAATATTATATTATTACTAAAAATGTAAAAAATAAATAAATGATACAGGGTACCGGTAGCATAGTAATAGTACAAGCATTTTTTTTATATTATGAAGTCAGTAACAAGCATACTGTCCGCTTGGTGGTATTCGAGACCGCAGTCTATAGAAACGCCAACCCTAAGAAATAAAGAATATTATGTCATAGTTACCCAGTAATCTTACTGACTCTCACTCCTCAAACCGAAAAAGGCACTGTCACTTACTTTTACCACCGAATAACATGCATCCAAATTGCTGTGTTTTAATTTGAAGGATGAGAAATTCAGTGAAATTACTGGGTAAATGTGACTAAGTATATTGAGATCGTAAATTAACATCTTTAAGATTTCACATTTTCCATCAAGCGTCCGGTATGCTTCTTTAATGACTTCATAATTAATAAAATAAAAACTCAATTCTTTAGCATATTCCAGGTAATCCCACTATAAAATCCGATTTCACGTTCGTAGGGTTTTTTAAGCAACAGTCTTAGGTATCGCAAAAGGATTCCCACCCAAAAAAACCCATAAGCAAGTTTTAATTTTAATAATCATACCAGCCATTGAAAATCCCCTGCTGGACATAGGCCTCTCGAAGTGTAGAGGTTTTTTTGCCTATAATTGCCGCGCTGGCCAAGTGTGTTGGCAGTGGCAGAGCGCAGCTTTCACGATGGTGATGCTGACGATGGTGACGATCTGACAGAAACCGCAGGATCGCGCTGGATACATGCCATATACAATTATGGCTGATATGACGATGATGATTCTACGATCACACGTTTTACGAGTCTATGAAGAAATGTTTCATTATAGTATTTCTTTTCATTACCTGTCGTGTTCGTGTAAGACTTTTATATTTTTATAATATTTCCTTATTGTAATATGGAGTCTACATTATAAGTTAGATCATTTATAAATACTGCTTTAGGTATTATCTTTGTTGCTCAAATAAACATATCGTATATAATTTTATTTTTAAATCTGACTGGCCCATTGGTCCAAATGGTAATGAAACTACGACTATCTTGTCCACCAAGACTGGTGGTTTAGATCCCCTGAACAAATATTTATATAAGTTATATTTGTATGTGAACTAAATATATGTGGGTGTTAAAAATGTATGTGTAAGTATTATATATATGATAATCTTGGACTAAGTGAATAATCTCGAAGTCAGGTAACTGTTTAAAATGTTCCGTGAGATTATAATTAATATTTATTATTTGCAATATACATTTCTCAGTCTGAATATATTTTTGACCATACACGCGTTCACTACTTATAAAACTACTCCTGTCACGATAAAAAACCGAAACAATGAACAAAAAAAAATATAGGTTAAATACACTGCGTTTCAAAGCCGTTAAAATGTTTTTTTTGTTGTATTATATACCAGTCTGCTACGATTGGTTATGTATATAGATTACTTAACAACAAACCAAGATAAGATCACCGTACAAAGTTAACTGTAATTCTCAACAGACTATGGCTGCGTCTTCTGATTAGAGTTTAATGGAGCCATTTCCATTTTCATCTCACAGCTATCTGTTATCGTAACCCGGCCAAAGCATATAGATCAAATAGATGTACGAGTAATCGGCATAGAGGAATCATGTGATCAAAGATTTAGTTTATAACATTTGTAACATGAGCATAAAACGGGGACACAAAAATAATACGGCTTTATTATATATATATATATATATATATATGAATATATTAATATGCGATGATATGTTAGTCTGTCAGCTTCACCTTATACAGATACAGATACATATTTATATATATATATATATATATATATATACATATATCTGTCAGTCAGCTTCTACTCTGATATATAAAATAACAAATCATAAAGTCCTGATAGTATATACAGTGAAACAAAATTAAATCTTAAAAATACTTATAATATAAATGACATAGCAGACAGCAAAAAAAATAAGAAAAAAATGGGGGTCAATGAATCGAATTAGATCATGCATTCGATCGTGAATCACCAAAACTCACAAAGAAATGTTTCAATAAAACATGCTTCGAACCGCCACGAAGCCCTTTCTAACCCTTTATTATAATCTTTTATTTTTTTGTTCTCGTTAACCAAACCAATTAACGTGATTAGGGTTGCCACCTTTTATTTGAGCTAACAGGTGAATGAATCCGTTGTAAATTAAAGGAAAAAAGCGGGTACGACAAAAGTCTCTATTAAACACGACTGAATGACTAAAATATTTATATTCCCGTAATTAGGGATAACTTTTTTCTACTGTAAAGTTAGGTAATTGATAGACAAAGCTTATAATTCCTTCAAGGGAGTTTGAGCGAATGTATATCTTTAAACGGCCACGCGTGGTAAATGCTTGCATGGATGACAAAATTAAATATGATTTTTCCACCCATTGGAAGTCCAATGCTGACATAGGCCTCTCCAAGAATAAGGGAATTTTGCCCATTATTGCCGCGCTGAGCAAGCGTGTTGTCAATCGCAGAGTGCAGCTCTCGCGATTGGGATGGTGCTGCCTAGCTGCACTATCTCGGATGGATATACCGCCACCTGTCGGCTTTGGTATTTCAGTTGCCTCTTACGACACCTAGTACAGGGGGAGGTAGGTACTTTTCTACTCTGTCGGTACCTCACAGCACTAAATTAGGTATATGTTTAATATATGTTAAGGTTCAAAGGGATATAAATTCATAATTGACCACGTATTTGTGTTATGGGCATCAAACAACAATGGTATTGTGATTCCTAAGTATTCATCATAAAAATATTTGCCTTGGGTTCGAATCCACGACATTTGCACACAAGATATTTTATCCGTGCCGTTTGCGCCAACAGGCACCCTGAACCAAACAAATCATATTTAAAAAATATATATAATTTTGCAATACATGTGCATCCAATATTTCTTGTTTTATTTTTTTATATATCCACTTCTCTTCATAGTCGGGTTGTGTAATATGCTAAATGCGTTCAAAGGTTTTATAAAGTGATTGCAATGTGTCATAGATTTTTTTATGTTTTCTTATAAAAAAAGATCATAGATTATAGATAGACAATAGTAAACTAAACAATTTATGGATAACGACTGTTAAAAAACTGCTTTGATGCGGTCGGAGATTGTCTTAATAGATGTATAGAAACAATCATTGAAGCTAAGAAGGTATATCGTGTCAAGTTTTAAGTTTTTGAAGCCTACACAAGTAACTTAACATTTATTTATATACATACATATCAGTTGTGTAAACAACAACGTATTTATTAATAAATCAGTACTTTCTGCAAGACTATTTCTTACGGGAGACGCAGTGTCTTTTGGGAAGAACTGTTCTCCTACTGTATTGTCCTATCAAAAGGACTAGTAAAGATTGGAGCCACTATGCTGGCGCGGTGCGTAGAAGATAATTAAAATAATATTTATGAATAAAAATGAAGGTCGTCTAACTAATATTGTGTTCTTAAAGTTAATAATAAACACAGCCGAAATATTTAATATGAAGAAATTAAATTTTCTTAATTTTTTTATATTGTATAAGCATTTTTATTTGGTACTCAAATGTCGTGTCATCTTCAAATTTACTTATTGACGTATTTAACAACATACTTAACGTGCTTTGAAATAATTATACAACTTGCATGATATAGCTAAAACTTATCATCCATTTCAACGTCAAAGTTTATGATCAAAAGATTGTAAACTGTCGAGACATTGATAAAGTGTGCGACAGGTTGGCAATTCAACAGAGTTGTTCACACGTATTACAGTTGTAATATAAACGAATGCGGACACAGGCCGCATACAACCATTCTATTGGAGATTACTTGGGGAGGCCTATGTCCAGCAGAGAACGTCTTATGGCTGATATGATGATGACGATGATGAAGGGAGAAGTTTGTTTGCTTTTATTGGGTTGTATTTTGTTGCATGCCATGTCAGCCTTCAAGTATACCAGAAATTTAATATGTATGTATATAATAAGTGTATCTATTATTGGTTACATATCGTTTGTTATATTGGTTGTCCTTAAATTTGATAAATAACTTCGAGCACTTGTGATACCGATATCAGACAACAGAGGAATTCCCAATATAATACTTTGATTAATAACATATTATTGGTGTTAAAGACCAAATTCAAATATACATTCATAGTTTTACTGGGTGGGGATCGAACCCACGACCTTTGGCGTAGGATCACTACCACCTGCGCTATCAGGCATCAACATTACTTGTTATGTAAAAAAGAAAGTTAAACAGTAGTTGTACTATTGTAGGCAACTTGACTTAAGATAATTAGTGAGCTCGAGAGATTCATGCATTTAATCTCATTTAAACACTAAACACTTTAAATAAGCTAATAATCTTCAAAAGCATGTTATCACTTACAAACGTAAGTCAAGCAGTGAACATCGTTACTTTGACGCTCCGCGATAAGTTAATACGACTTCCAAGTTCGGGATTAACATACAGTTATGACAAACTTGTGAATACAGGATAACATGATTTCCTTGTAATTTTCGGGGACAAATGTAACTTGCATATCAATTGGATGACTTTGAGAAACTCGGTAAACTACACGTGAGAGTTTCAAAATCAAAGAGAAGACTTGGAATTATATCACGAACTAGCACTTGCAACATTGCGTTAGTAAGATCTGTTTGTTATTTAATTTATGAAGTAAAAGCCATATCTCAATATGTAAAAATTTAAAATAAAACAGTCCTGTAAAGAGTATTTTTAGTAAAAAAAAAAAATTGCTTGACCCACCCATCAGAATAAAATTATTCTATTTCTATGTCTGAAACCACTTAAATTTTCTCTAAATGTATATCTTATTCAATTTGAAACGAAGTATTGTTAAGCTTAATGTTTTTCGTTTTATAACGCCACAAGTTTTCTCGAAAATTTTAAATATACTCATGCTGAATCAAAATTTTCATAAATCTGATTTTTATTTTTTAACTTACGCCTAATCGCTAAAAGCTTTAGATTCCGACTGATTTAAATATTTTTTATTTATAAATGAGTATACTGGTCACATATAATATTAATGCAAATTGTGCGGATTTATAAATTAACTTGTCCCTAACTGAAACGTCATTTATAGGTTTATACCTTGCCTTGAGGTACTGGCAGAGTAGAATAGCGGGGATGGGCAGCAGCGTCCCCATCACCAAAGCTGCGCTTTGCAATTGTCAGCGCGGCCATTTTGGGCAAATTCTCCCTTTCTTGGGAGGCTTATGTCTATCAGTGGACTTCCAATAGCTGGTAAGTTGAAGGTATAAAATTATGGCCATTGAAGAAGGTTTGATATGTAAGACTAATAAATTCACACAAAATATCATAAATTGATCTTAATACATGATAAAAAGCTTGTGTTGCAGATATCAGACAACAAAGGAATTATAAATATATACATTTAAATATATAAATACCTAGAGACAGAATCAGAATACATCGAAGATAAAGTCTTTGATGGCGCAGTAGTACAACTTTTTATTTAATAACTTTAAAATTGCATAGTTGCATTCATTAAAAGCTTCTAGATTCTACAAAGTAGTTAATACACTAGCAAAGTCTGTTTACGTTGGCCGGGTGATGGCGTACAAATTGCATGTCAGATTTCACATCAAATGTTTATGACGATGCATAGCACATAGCAGCTGTATGAATTTCCGTTGAAACATAATTTATGCAAGCAATATTGTGGGATTTCTGAATTAAGAGCTAGCTTAAGTTAACTTAGGTAAACTTGGTTGTAGTTTCACTTGCGTTTAAGAAAAAGAACATTTATTCTTCGAAACACGTTCATTTTATAAAAATTAATGAGGTTACAGCCTTTGCAGCGCTGCTTTAATGGTTTAACTTATAGGGATAATTTAGCACATCTAAAATCGTGCCTTAATTTTGTCAAGATAATATCATCGTCATTATCAGCCGTTGAACGTCCATTATTGGACATAGGTCACCCCGAGTGTGTAGGAAGTATGCCCATAATCACTGCGCTTGGAAAGCGTAATGGCAATAGCAAAAGTCTCGTGACAGAAAAATTGCTGCCTAAATATATCAGGGCATAGTCCCTGCTATATTTTAGCTACTCTTTCAGATGGATATAGCTCCGTCTGTCAATCCTGATACATCGATCATCATCGTCAATTTTCAGTAACTAATATCTATATATATAAAAGGATAAGCTGGATTACAGACTGAATGACTGATCTGCTAATTGACTGAGTGATATATCAACGCAGTGCCTAAATTATAAGAGTTGTAAATTAAAAGTTATGCATTCAATAACGTAAAGCACTAAGAAAGGATTTTTTGAAAATTCATTTTCTAAGGGGGTATAACAGAGGTGCAAAGTTATTATGAAACTTTGCTGTTTTTTATGTTATTCGAATGAACTTCATAAGATAGGTTCTTAATAAAAAGTCATTAAACACGTGTATTTTTTTTTGAAAATCATCTCTAGAGAATTTATTTAAATTTGTGGAAAAATCAAATAAGGATGTTTTGAACCTACTCAAAACTCACAAAATCTACTTTCTTTACGTTGGAAAATACGACGCGCGTAATTGTTCTTCAATCTCTAAGAATAACAAATGATTTTGTTTATTTGTCAGCTTCTAAAGATAGTGTTTCGAAGGCCATTTGTTTATCGCAATAGCATGCAAATTGCACGTCAAGTCTCGCGGTCGCAGTCGTCCGCTTTATAAAGAGTGCCATTCAGGGCAACGACCACTTGTTAAAGCCTTAGTTGACAATTTGAATTATTATTACTGCACATTTTCATGAAGCTTTTGCTTCTATATTTTTATGACGCAACTTAACGTTGTAACATACTTTATCTTACCACTAAATTAAATAAGATGTTCTATATCACAGTGACTAATTGACGTGTATTTTCAGATTTGATTTAGGGTTACTTGTTACGTTCAGATATCATTTGTGTGTTCTATTATACATGCATACTCGTTTCGCGTGTTTGAAAATTGTAGCCCTAAATTTATAATTTATTGAACGATTTTGCTATTATTACATTACACGTAAATTTACGCGTGATTTGCGTATCATCGCTTAACTCTTTAAAAGGTTCCATTATGGTTTTAGCTTAACCCCTTTGGTAAGTTTTCGTTATTTTGACATGGCATTCTTTGAAGTTCCTTATTTTATCCATAGTTTTGATGGCGTATGATCAGATAGAGATGGTAAAACTAACAATGATTATAGTATATATCTCTTGTAATAAAACAATAAATTTCCACAAAAACTCATACATTGACTTGACTCCGTGATAAGTCGCTTAATGCACTTGTATTACGGACATTAAACAACAGAGGAATCACAAATATACTACTTAAATACATATATGTATATTACTACTTAAATAATAACACCGAGACACAGAATAGACACAAATATTATCATATAAATATCTGTCCTAGGTGAGGTTAGAACCTACTTCCCTTGTCGCACAAGATAGGATCACTACCATCTGCGCCACCAGGTCCGTCTATAAGAAGAGGGTTGGGAGGGACGTAACGTTGAAAAGGCAATGTTTTATACTAATTGAGAACACTTGAAACTATGCATGGTGTGAGTTTGTGAGATAGATAAAAGAATGGTGTATTAACAGATCAATGTACTGTTAAAAAATAATATTGTGACAATAATAGAGAATTACTACAAAATTATAAAAAGTGAAAGTGAATAGAAGAAGAGGTATTCAAGAAGGGCCAAATCAGAAATACCAATATTTAACGAGCTATTATGAAAAGACTAATATAAGTAAGGAAATCGAGAGAGGTATGATCGTAGCAAGTAGAGATCCATTGTCTCTGTCTATCCCGATGGAACACAGGCGTGATGTATTTATGTAGATATATGTATTTTATATCATATGCATTTATTGCGTTTATTTATACAAATATGTATGCCACGTTTATCTATTTCGTATATATATTGTCTGCACCACTATATATATATATTTTTTTTTCTGTTTAGTGTAATGATTAACTAGGAGATCATGCCACCTGGCATTAAGTCCGCCATTTGTACATTTTGTAACATTTTGTGCAATAAAGTATAATAAATAAATAAACAGTATTTAACAATTATATTAATGTGTTAATTAAAACAGTTTTTTCCTGCTAAGCAAATGTATCCTACTAAAAACAGACTCAACAAACCAAACACACTAAAGATGAGACTATATAGTTCGCGCTTTTAAAAAGTTAACATATCTAATATAGACCCTAGCTTCTGATCTAAACGCTCTAACTCTATTAGTCCTTACTGCGCAAAATCTTAATCTCAATCAAAAGAACTAACTTGGCCGTTTCATGACTACAAGAAGTATTGCAAAATGGTAAGGTACCGAAAAAATAGAATAGGAACTCCCCCTGTACCGGGTATAGTAAGAGGTGCGGCAGCAGCATCCTAGTCACGAAAGCTGCGGCCTGCGATTGTCAACACGCATGCTCAGCATGGCAATTATGGGCTAAAATCCTCCTTTCTTGGGGAGGCCACCAGCAGTCCAGCAGTGAACTTCCAATGGCTGATATGGGGCTGATATGATGATGATATGATTATTGTATAACGAAGTCAAATTTAAATTTAAAAGGTGAATATTTTTTTCAGCTTTCGGTACTGGTAGATTATTATCTGTAGCATAGACCTAAACGATGCAAGAATAAATTGTATATACATTGTTTTGTCAACCATAAACTCGTTCCCATTTCTAATACGTCAAACACATAAAAACCCGTTTAGCCAGTTTCAAAGGCTCTCATTTGTAAACGTAGAGTACAATCAAAATCCTTTTTTCCTCTCGGTAAAATTTTTTTTTTGGCTTTTTCAATTTAGATTCAGGCTAACCGTTAATTGTTTAGAGAATAAGTATTTGGATCAATATATAACTATATAACTTATTTTCTTTATAAATATTTTTTAAAGTTGTTCAACACTAGACTGAGTCAATATTTATTCTTTGTGCAATATACTAGCAGCGCCTCACGGTTCCGCCCGCGTTAAGTTGTAAAACAAACCTAGTATAATTTATACTCCGCTATTTCTCAAGAAGTGATGTAACACTAATTTTTTTTAACCTTTTAGTTTACGGCCGAATACCAAAGTGAAAAATGAAGAATTAAAGTTTATTTTGAAACAACTTAAACGATGGGTCTTATGAATTGAGTTGTTAAATTCAATTCACTCAACTCATGTAAAAACTGCTCAACCGACACAAAAATAAAAGGATTTTTAATCATTGTGGATACATCAAAATGGATACTGTACAATAATCTGAAGCGCTCGTCGCAATAGCTGAACCCTGGAGATCCGACCAAATCCTACCCAAAACGAAAATTAACACAGGAAAAGTTACTTGTGAGCTTCAGTTCAGCTTCTTTAAATCTGGCCAAACAAGTACGGCATATCTATGGTCAGCAACTGCAAACCATGAAGGAAGAACTAGCTGCTAAACAATCGAGATCGGTCAATCTCTCCAGGCCACTGCTGTTTCACAATTTCGCAAGACCACACACTGCACAACAAACAACTACTAAGTTAGATGAGCTACAGTGGGAATGTCTGCAATATTCACAGTACTCGAAGCTTGCTCCGACAAATCACCATTTACAGAAATTTGGACAACTTCTTCTAAAGAAAATAAATAACTTCGACGTGGAAGTCCAAACCGCCTTCAAAGAGTTTATTGATTCTTGCCCCCATGGTCTTTCTAATCAATACTTAATACTACCAACACGTGGTGAGAAGTCATACACGAGTGTTGTCAGATACAACGCCATTCCAAAGTTCTATACGCGGGGTTTGCAGTATTCATGTGATACGCAAATCTGCTCGTGAAGGAAACACAAATTTGCAACTCACATTGCTTATGAAGCTGATGTTTAATGCTTATTACACTCATGTTGCGGAATACTGTTTGCAGGAATTTAGATTGCTTTCTTGTTTTTGTATTTTGTTGGTTTGACACGATCGTTTATTGAATAGTGTTAGAGCAAATGAGAGGAAATTGCAGAGTAATTCACGCAATACATGATCAGTTCCCAAGATAAGTAGCTAAAAGCACTTGTTACACGGATATTAGAAAACCGAGAAAAAAAATACTTTACTTGACCTCTTACATACCGTGAAGGACCGGTAGAGTAGAACTGTACCAGGTGTCGTGAGAGGCGAATAAAATGGCAGTGGTACCGACAGATGGCGGTATATCCATCCGAGATAGTGTAGCTCAAATGCATAGGATGGGAATGGGCAGCAGCGTCCCCGTCGTGATAGCTGCGCTCTGCAATTGCCAACACGCTCGCCCAGTGCGGCAATAATGAGCAAAATTAACCCTTTCTTGCGGAGGTACCTTAGTACCTCACTCTTATCTATTTATACAGCCAAATAGCTGTGTTTGCATTACTGTGTTCCGGTTTAAAAGGTGAGAGAGGCAGTAATATTACTGGGTAAACGTAGCATTGTTTTTTCAGTTCACAAAGTTATAGTTATATGCTAATGATATCTTTGCGATGACCCAAGTGTCTATAGGCTGAGGCTAATAACCGTAGTTTATAGACACCGTACCGGACCGTATGCTTGTTTGCAAGCCTAACACTTGCTTAATAAGAAAAAAAATATATATATACATATATATGTAACATTTAAATTCATATTTTTAACACATACATGTTTGTCCTAGATGGGGATCAAACCCTCGATCCCTGGCCAACAAGATAGGATCACTATCATCAGTACCATCAAACATTAACAACCTTCACCATATCGGCTTATAGATATTTAATAATAATAATATACTCTTTATTGTACACCAATAAAAGCAACACAAGACCATCACAAAACATGGAATTGTAGGTACAAGAGTATATTTCTGATAGGATCAATCAGGGGTCATTATCATATCAGCTATAAAAAGTCAAAATTGCCCAAAAGCCTCCCCAAGAAAAGTTTTGTCCATAATTGCTGCTGGCCTGCCATAGTGACAATTGCAGAGCGCAATTTCAGGACGAGGATATAGCTTCCTCATTTAAACTGTTTTTAATATATTTAGCACCATCTGTCGGAACCGGTACCTAAGTCGTCATTGATGTGACCTGGTACAACGGGAGGTACTATTCTACGCCGCCAGTGCCCCACGGCTCTGGGGTGTTTACTAAAAATTGCCACTCGAGTGACGTGTAATCGCAGCGGATGGTGCTGCCCATATCGGACCTGTTGCATGTGAGCTGCACTGATTCGGATGGATCTATCGGTTCCGGTACCTTATTCAATTAGTGCTAATTTACGTGCTGTTCTTCTTTGCGAGTACTCCACGGCTTTCATAAAAATAAATTGAGGTAACAAATATAACATGTAATAAAAAACCAATAATTTTTATTTACTGTACTTATTCGGGATAATCATTAAAATGCCTAAAATCATTAAATGTGACTTTATGTAGCTAACGGTGACTATTTTAAAAATTACTTTTTATCAATTGAAATATTATGAATTGTAGCATACGATACTTTAACTATCAAAGAGAATAAACAAAAAAACTCTCTACTCTCCAAGAAAGTAAGAACTGATTGTTAAATAAGTAGTTATTCTCTACAGAAGTACATTTAGATTTTAACGTCTTCAAAACTTTTCACATTTTTCGTGCGTGGTATTGGCTATCTCATAGTAGTAACCTTGAACTTAGATAACGGTTTTGCAGAATTTTAAAGTAATTTTATAAACGTTAACGCGTAAATGGTAGAAAATAGAATAAAAAAAATAGATTTTCCTTTGACTTCTTGTGACTTTGGATAGCCGCAGCCCAGCAGCAAATCATTCAAAAACGAAGTAAAAAGAGGGCGACCATTACGGCAGTCAGACATATATGAATATTAATTCTGAAGGACTTAAGCTTCTTTCTGTCGTCGTAATACAAAATTTACATAAAATATACTTCTGGCAAAAGCCAGACGCATAAAATTATATAAAGAAAGAAGTTTTTTTTTTTGTTTAACTTGCCTTACCATCAGCATTCTGATCTCTCTATTGCTACCACATTAGAGGTGTTAATGCTGATTAAAATAATGACATACATACGCATTGACATAAGATATTCTGAGAAATCAAATGCCACTAGAACTATGTCATTGAATTTGTCCAGGTTTTCATAACACACGGCCGCTTCTCGGTCTGTTTACAAATACAGCATACATTTTATATGTAGATATGTAAGGCACAGTAAATTTATTTTTATCTTAGTCTTTGTCATTTCTGAACTACAAACATATACTATAATAATTGTAAATTAAAATCAAATTATGAAAATTAATATAAAAAACCGTTGCATCTGTTTCAAATGCTATTTGCATCGCGTATTCTGTCCATCGCGCCATTAGATTCAAATTAAAAAGTTAAAATGGTCATTTAAATCTCTTATATAATAGTAAACCGAAAAAAAAATAACTTATCTTAAGTGTCAGGCGGGACTCGAACCTGTATCTCTCCCAAACCGAAGGACTGCACTTCCGTTATGCTACTGAGACCTCAGTATACATGTTGAATGTTTGCTAGTATCCCTCTTTGTGAGAAGTCAGTTTCTATGCATTGAACAATGCTGCATCTTATATTTAATATAATATATATTTAATACAGTCGATAGCTGAAAGATCATTGAATTAATCTTTAAAAATAGCTAAGAGTTGCGGAGATGTATATTAAAAACACATGGCCAAAGGAAACAGATTTAGGACATCACCGAGCATTCGCGCGAGGGTAGACGTCGCCGAAGCTTATAGACGCTCGTGTCATCATAAAGGGCACAAGTCCATCGCTAACTCTACCTACAAGAATTATAACCATTCACCAAGTAGTATTACTGTTTTTGTCAGAATTCTAACTAGAACAAATCGATACAAACACTGCTGTTTGTGCAGTAAGAATAGAATAGAGTTAACCGTTGCGGTAATGACAGGCCCGATCGCAGATAATAGCAATTCTATCTTGTGCGCCAATGGTCCTGAGATCGATGCCCTCCCGAGATAAACACATATGTGTTGAATATGTGTGGGTTTTTTCTGTGTCTGGGTGTTAAATATTGTGTAAATAATTTATGTATTATATTTGTAACTCCTCTGTTGTCCGTAACACAAGTGTTTTAAGCGATTTATCACGAAATAGGCTGATACATGAGATGATGTAGACCGTAAGGTACCGGCAGAGTAATGTAGTATCTCCCATTGTCATAGAAGGTAACTAAGGTACCAGAACCAACAGATAGCGGTATATCCGAATAAATGTTTACTTTTGGCCACGTTTCAGCGTAACCCTTCTGTCAATGGCAACACCAAGAAAGCGGGGTATTATCAATGTTTACAATACACAATAATGTTGCCACACGAGAAATTGACAAATAAGGTGTTTAGCTTCCAAAATATACACGTCATATACCCCATAATAAAAGGTCGAGGAATGGCCGCCTCAACATTATCGAAAACCTATAAAAAAGTCGTAAAAATGAAACACAGTCCATCGCTTTATTGTTAGCAACACAACAGTAAAACGGGCATCCATTTATGAGATATGGCGGGAAAAAAAACTGTTACACAATATTTTAGATAATGGAAATTTTAGAGGTCGCTGAACTTTCTACGTCATGTTTTGTTTTTATGGAATTCATGTAGTATGAAATTGGGCACTGAAGTTCAGCACAACTTCTCAAGTAAGTGAAAGACTACCTACTCTCTATTATATTGGTCTTCCCAAAATATTTCCATTAATACCGGTTGTATGCATCGTGCATCCAGTATGATCCTGCATCATCATTTCATGGGGTAGACCTCATACAAAGGTTGTCTATATTGGCACCTCACTCTCACTTATTTCTAATGAAGAGCAGTTTTACCCTAGCTGTGTTCCGCTTTGAAAGGTTTCACCTTTGACACAGTTAAAATTACTGAGTACGCGCGCTGAGTACGAGCTACGCGCTAGTATTATCGTCATTTTGTTACGTGTGTTTACGGGCTGTAGTAACGCTTCTATATATATGTATACATATATCGCCTACCAGCAAGAATTGTTTCACTTGTATGACAAGAAAAGTGAACTTTAATGATTTTTTTTCATTTATACGTCAATATTTAAAAACTGTAAAAGTGTGAGCGTAAAATGTAATGATAAAATTGCATTTTTTGTGGTTATGTCATTTCGTACCTAACATGTGTTGCGACACTTTTCTTGCCGAGAAGCGATGTACATATATAGATGGCAGACAATATTACTTATATCGTTGTGATATATTTTCTGATATTATATAAATACTATAGATAACTAAGGTATCGCTGTCGACCAATACGTCATTATATCTGATTGCTAATCGTTATGGGATATAAAAATCCCAGTCGATGCATGTCTTTAAATTTATACAACCAAAAATCACAATTTGTAAAAAAAATAATTTATACTATAATTACAAGTGCAGAAGTCTATCTGTCTATCACACGATCAGTTTGTAATGTATTCACGATCAAAGCGATAAACTAATTTTGACGATATTTGGTCCCAGTAAATCCTGAAATACATTCAGTACCATCAGTTGCATGAGATACAAAGACAGAGCCAGTCGCTTTTGGAAAGGTAGGCTCAATACTAATTGGTTATTAATTAACAGAATTTATTACATACACAATCAATCCTAAACAATTGAATCAACAAACTCAAAGAGTATATATAAATATTTATTTAATATCCATGTTCATCATATCAGCTTATCAGAATTCCCAACAACAGACAACATGCCCAGCGGATAGTTAATTTCCAGCTCATAACATAAACGGAACAACCGACAAACTATTACGAGGCGAATTATCCAAGCAAACGCCTGTCCCGGGGCAGAGCGGCTGTAGTGTAAATAAAGACATCAGAACCTAATCCCCCCGAAACTCGTGAAAAATGCACGAATTACGACGCTTGGACAAATTGCGTCCGCGTTTCCCCGGATTCCGAGGCGAGTTAATCTTTTCTACAGTCATTTTTAGCTCCACCTTTTCTGTTACAGTCCTCAAAAAGTCCTGGAATACTTCAGCGTCACAAAGGCAACGGTGTCGCCTGACGCACGTGCCAAAGGAATGAATAACATAGATCCTTTTTTTTAAGTACACCAATTCACAAAAAATTCTTAGGTTCTTTAAACATAAAGGTCAGTTTTGACAACCGGTTTGTTTACATTTAACAGAAATTTAAACGAATCTTTTAATTTTTTCAAGTAGTGTATTTCTAAACGAATAAATATTAATATAGCGTTATAACGAATACTCATTACTTTCCCCTAACGACACACAAAAAGGGGTAAATAGGGAAATATTGTTATATTGTTAATTTCATATATTTTTGCAATGCTGTGTCCGTAGTTTGAACGTATTAACGTATTTATAGCTACACCTAAACTGCTATGTTCAAATTTTATATCTTTGAAATAATAATGATGTAGGTATTATAAGTACAATTTATAATACCTATATAATAATTTTGCAACATTTAAATACGCCAAGTTATATACTTCAAACCGGGTTACAGCAATGCGAACACTGCTATTTATGAGATAGAGGTACCAATATAGACGAATTTTGAATAAATGGAAGGAGAACTTCATGTAGTTTATCAATCATTGGTTAAGTATAGAAGATAATTTGGTGAACAGCAAAATATTGCTGCCCAATGGTTGTTTGTGGCTTAAACAGCCGTTAAACAATTCTGGTAATAATTCGTTGGTGAGCTAATGTCTGACAAAAACTGTTGTCATTAAATAAAGTGACTTTGTAATACAAAAAATCAATTCCTCAATTTCAATTATTCTGTACACGTTTTCCCGTGTAATTATCTAAAGTTACGTTATTTATGGTATATTGTAACCTTTTTTGTTTCGTTGTCGGACAACCATGGATCGGGCAACCACAATAAACGCTTTATTGGCAAATAATGTAAAAAAAAGTATTGTTGTTCACTTCAGATTGCCCTTTATAAAAAACAGCTTGATTACTTTTGTATAATACCTTTTTTTATTCGATATGGATTACATGGAATTGAACAAAATATCTGATGTAACTAATAGTGATGACATGTTATCATCTCCGCCATTTTCTTTTGTTCTTGTGTGGGAACACTCCAGAGCTTCTGACTATCTCTAATCTACGTGTAGTCAATACTCAATAAAAATAACTTAAATACTTGCACGTTTATTTCACGAAACATTAAATATCAAACGGATTGGTGTAAGGCGTAATGTATCGCAAAATCAACTAGGAATCAGAAGATATGTTACTACACAATCGCACTTGATCGTTTAACGTAATCTTTAGAAGGGGTAATGGAAAAAAGAGGTTTGTTTATACGTATGTCGAAATTATCGGCATAGTACATAAGATTATCTAGATGAAGTGGTACTTGAAAGCGTGGCAGACAGAGGTGCGTCGTACAAAAAGGACAGAAAAGCGATCATTGCACATGTGCTAATGTTGTCCTTATTTAAAGTTTGAGTTAATGTCTTCGTATTATTGTTTACCGATTTGAACGGATTTTATTTATTTATTATATGTACACTTACAGATTACTGGCATCATCGTCATCATACCAGCTGGAATTGAAATGAGACATCCACTGCTGGACATAAGCCTCTCCAAGAAAAGAGATTTTTTGCCCATATTTGCCGCGCTGGGAAAACGTGTTGGCACAAATGTTAGTAAAAAGCTATGTCCATTGGCGTACGAGATTAGGACACAACAAAATGCGCCACCAGACTCGTCAAACAATATTTCAAGTCATATAATCTTCATATATATAATAAAAAATTATTGCTTCTTGGCGTCTCGCATTATACTAATATATTCAAAAGATTGATCATAAAGTCAGAGATATAAATTTCATCTAGCTGATTAAGTTACTGTAAAATCACTGTCATATTTATATGGGTCCTTTTCTGGTGATTATTCCTTTCATCTAGTTTTGTTTTTTTATTAATCAATTCATACAATCTATCATACAACAACCTATCTCGAAACGAGTCCTTAAATCTCTTATGTTAGGGATTTCACACAACAGAGACACAACACATAAATACAATACTTACAAACGTATATAAACTAGACATAGAAGAAACACAAATATTCATCATAAAAATGTTTTTCCTGCGCGGGACTCATAACCTTTGACACACAAATAAGAACGACGTTGTAAGACGTTAATGGTGCTGCCCATCCACGTCGTGTTTTATTTGAACTACGCTGTTTTGAATGGTTATAACGCCATCTGTCGGCTCCAATACCTTAGTATTTATACGACATCTCATACATTGACCTGACTCCGTGGTAAGTCGCTTAAAGCACTTGTGTTACAGACATCAGCCAACAGAGTAATCACAAATATAATACCTAAATACATATTTTTAACAACCAGACACAGGACAAACACAAATATCATCATATAAATATTTTT
This sequence comes from Heortia vitessoides, assembly GCA_020976665.1. Taxonomy (NCBI): domain Eukaryota; kingdom Metazoa; phylum Arthropoda; class Insecta; order Lepidoptera; family Crambidae; genus Heortia; species Heortia vitessoides. The sequence goes on from JACJUM010002496.1 coordinate 5,041,718, forward strand.
CCTTGGTGGGGATCGAACCCTCACTACTATTTACGCCATCAGGTCTGTCAAAATTGCTACATTGTTACATGCCATGCAACACTCAGACAGCAGGCAAGCACAATATGCCACAGCTTTATTGGTGCGAAACCCGCACAGTCGAGAATGACACGCAGAATCCAATTAGCCATGAAAAATAGTTGCCATACCGAACACCGCGAGTGATTCATCAGTTCCGGAGTCGATCGAACACTTCGCACCTGTACCGCTGGCAAAAAAATCTTTTGTGTTCTAAATTATTTGGAAAACCGAGATGGTATCTAACTTGTATGCTTCTAATTCATTCATTGGGTTGTGCTTTTCATGGCGTGCAGCATTAGCTATTCATGATATTTTTTTCTTATATACTTTTTAGATTCTCCTTTAAAAGCGGTTTTTCAACGAGGAATCTGATTGGCATTGAATTAGTGATATATTATTACAATTATTAATTCAATGAACGTCTCATACAATGACCTGACACCGTAATAAATCGCTTAGAATCTGGTGAGTAAATACTATATAAAGAAATCAAAAATATGAATTCTTAATACATATTTACTTCACAGACGTAGAACAATAATATAAAAGTTTGTACTGAAAATCTGGAACAAGCCATGCAGAAAATATTTAAGCTCAAAATATTTCTTATTTTCATCATAACAGTTCACTGGATGACCCATTTTGACCACGCAGCGCAGGCTCACACCGGAGGATGCTGCTACCCATCCCTGCTCTGTTGCATACGAAATATACCGTACTTGATCGGTTTACCGCCAGCTGTCAGTTCCGGTACACAGATCGCGTCGAACTTCATCTGGTACTGGAGTAGAATAAGATACCAAGACCGACAGATTACGGTATATATATCCGAAACAGTGTAGCTCAAATGCTAAGGCAAGCAATAATGCAGAGATGGGTAGCCGCGTCCCCTTCACAAAAGTTGCTCTTTGCGATTGCCAACATGCAGCAATTATGGGCGAAATTCCCTATTTCTCCGGGAGACCTTTGTCCAGCAGTGGACTTGCAATGAATTATATATATGATGATGATTCCAAAACTTTACAATTAATAATAATAATAATAACTTTATTATTATTAAAATACATTTTGATACTTAGGTACCTAAACTAGGTCTAGCCTGTTCTTATAGGCACCTAATTAATGCAGTTCCTATCAGTTTGAAACTTCGGTTCACTTATCATTAAGTTTTCATATTTTGAAATACAAAAGAAACGTGAATCAACTGTTTGTTAGTAATCGATACAAAAAATCATGACCATCATAACAGCCAAGGATTCTCAATAAGACCGATTATATGCAGCCTACATCCGGCGTGATGCCGCGCTTCAGATAGATTGCGCTCATGTTATTTTAATAAATTTACCTGGGATTATAAGCCTTACGGACCCTAGTAGTCTCTATATCACTTCAAGGATTCATCCAATCGAACCCACTCGCGACATCTAGTAAATTTACAATAAAATTTCAGTGAATAATTTTAAATGTGCCTGAATATGGTCCATAACATGGATTTTGACGACTATCATAAAAATAAACTGACATTAAAAGTTTATAACAGCGGAATGTCTATTGCTTCAAAACAATACAAACATGGTTTCTAAACTGACCCGTCTAAAATATAGACAGTCACTGATTGATCTCCCTCGGGATACCCGTCACGGTACAGCGAGCACAGACATTCCCAGTGGTAGGAAATACTCCTCGACTTCAGTTAGGAATTTAGGGCATAACTACAAACACTAAAAGCCTTTATATCTATCTACACTAGCATAAAATATAATTTTTCAAAATTAACAATCGAAATTGAATACGAATTACATTGGTAACAATCTTCAAATAGTTGTTGAAACGTTTATTATACCGTTTTCTTTATAACTAACTCATTAAATTGCTTCCCACGGGATCATTTACAGGTATATTAGAAAGGAATAATACATTAGGAATCCAAATTTTCACCCTTTAAAATCAGTCTTAAATGGATTTTAAATAGACGATCTTGTTGGCAGAGCCATGGGGTTCCGGCAGTGTAGAATATATAGTACCTTACCTTATAGCAGTTGTCGTAAGAATAGACTGAGGTACCAGAGCCGAAAAGTGGCGGTATATCTACCCGAAATAGTGTAACTCAAATGCACAAGGCAGGGATATACAGCAGCATCCCCGTCACGATAGCTAGGTTCTGTGATTGCCACCACGCTGCCCAGCGTGGCTATTATAGGCAAAATCCTTACCTTGGGGAGGCCTATATCTAACATTAGACTTCCAATAGTGTATAATGATGGTGATCGAGTTGCAGTGCAGTATTACGAAACTAATTCTGTGTTACACCAATATCTGGAGTATCTTGCGCGACAAAATCTTCAAGCTCGATCTCCACCGAGGACTAAAATATGATAAATATTTTTGATTATCCTGCGTCTAGGCATAAAACATATATTAAAGTAAATTTGTGATTCGTCTGCTATCTGATGTCCGTAAAGCAAGCCCTTTAAGCGATATATCTCGGAGTCAGGACAATGTATGCTGAGGATTGTGAAATTTTAAGAGATTATTAAATATTTTTTTAAATTTTTTTAAATCTAAAAATATCGCAGCAAAAAAGACTTAACGATAATAATTATAGATATATTCGACTCTGGGATAACAAATACTGTTTGTTTATAAATAAAAATGAAAATTTGCTACGACAAAAAGTCTGGAAATAATGTGCGACAATAACGACAGATCCAGGTAATAAATCAAATAAACGGGGCATTATCCAAATATATCGGCCTCGTTTTTATATTTTTTTAAAGTAATTGAATGTAATTTACAGACGTGCAACGTATGAATTGAATTGAATAAATTAGTCGAATTGAAAAAAAGATTTTTTTAAAGGATTAATGTTCACTGAGGGTGACACCACATTATATAGGTGTTAATGGAATATTAACCATCACCGATTTCACTTGCAGGTGGGGAACCTACAAGTGAAATTGTGGTGGCTCATATAATAATCTGCAAGAAACTAGTATTTGCACTTGTCACCTTAGGTACCAGGTACCTTAGTCACCTCTTACTACACCTAACAGCATATAAAATACGGTCTACTATATCATCATCATCACACCAGACTTGATGTATTAATTTTTTACCTTGACAATTAATAATTATAACAATAATATTTAAAGCAGATTTCAGAAGGTTAACAATCATTATTATCGATAATCGCATCTAAACAATGAGTTGCATTACAAATTGAATTTGACCACATTTCCATGTTCAAATTATTACAAAGATCTATATGGCATGATAGCAATCACTAAGCGTAGTTTTGCAACGTATGTTTGCCCAATTTTGCCTTGTTGAATCACAGGAATATTGTATTTTGATATAATTAAATCAGTAAATAATTATGTACTCGTTACACACAAAAAACGTCACCACACCCTATAGATGCTCGGATTATAATAAGAACATCACTGGCAGATTGTCAACTTTGTAGCTTGAAAATTATCTCACATTAGTAATGTATATTCCTTAGCTTTTTCGCCAGTCTGTACTGAAACGACATATTAAAATGTATCCCAGCCCCATCTTAATTGAGCCGCTGTTAACCGCAACGGCGCAGTTTTCGATTGATCATTAAGGGATCATCAACGCTCTGTGGTGCAAATGGCATCATACGTCTATAATATGAAGGGTTTGAAGCTTGTCATTAATCGAAGAACAGATTGCTCTCCAATTAGCTTACGTAAACATATCTAATTATCGTAGACCAGATTTCATACAAATTGTAATATTATGAAGCCATTATTTCGCTAGGTTGATAAACAAGCATATAGTCTGCGTGATAGTAAGTGTCACAAAAGGCTGTTTAATTATGTTAAATCACAAGGATATCTTGTGATTAAGATACAATGTCACATTACCCAGTAATCTTGCAGTCACTCTCACCGTTTAAAGTGGAACACATGCGTAAACTGTTATTTGGCGGAAAAATACGTTAAAAAGGGGCACCAGTGCAGACAATCTGTATATTTGGTCTACCTCAAGTAAATTCTTATCATATCGTTCTTAGGATGTCCACTGTTGGATAAAGGCCTCTCCAATGATCTTACGGCAGTCATATAGCGTCATATCTTTGACCTCTGTATCAGAGGTGATAAACCTAATATAGGGGTCAAGGACTTCATTACAAATATGTGCCATTTTTTATGTTTCAATAGATATTATTATTATTATTCTATATCATCAGGTTTGTCGTTGTTCGCCGTTCCACTCGGTCTGCACACCGGATATGTTCAGTGGACTATCTGTTTATACTCATCCAGGCAGTCCACTAAACATGTTAGTGTGCATTGTCACATCATCATCATCAATGTTTTCTTTACACATATAGAATGCTGCATGGGTTAAAAAAACATTCTGCAGCGAATACACTTCTCAGTAGACATGCACACTCCTAATTGGATCACCCGACTTTCTACTACGTTGAATAATTAATAGGCATGCATAGCAAAAGCCGTGTGCGGCGTGGAGTGCGGCGAAATAGGATAGTACTTCTAATAATCAGCACCAGGTGTAGTAACAGGTGACCGAAGTACCAAAACCGACAGATGGTGGTATATTCATCCAAAACTGCGCAGTTTAATTACAACAGGGCGGGGATGGGCAATTGCCTCCCCATCGCAAAGCTACGCTACGTACACAAATTGTTGGTAATTAGTGAAAGTACTACGGTTATGATGAGCGAAAGCACTGGTAACATCATACATGTAAAAAATATCACGTACCAACATAGGCGAAAATAATATGTTAACCACAGTGCAATTAGTAAAAATGAAATAGAATTCTATGGCTTGCTTTTGAGCACCTTTTTTTGAACAGGCGCAGGCGCATAAGTGTCTTTGGATACAAGCTTATGGTTGGTGTTGTCTTATGGTTTGATCGCCAACCAGGACAATCATTCATAAGCGAAAAAACGTTTACAAAATACATTCTTCAAGAATACTTTTTATAATAGGAGGAAATGTTTAAATAGACTTAATCGACAAACATGCATACGGTCCGCGTGATAAGCGTCACTGCAGTATATAGACGGTCGTACTATCACATGGAAATCACTAGTGCGTTGCCATCCTTGTGATCTTGTGTTAAGATATGTTACCACATTACAAAGTAATGTCACCAATGCAAACATTGAAACGAAGAGATCGCTCTGAGAGATAATTTTGCGAACCGTATTGTTGTAAGTTGTCAGCCTATATTCTTTCTCATTATGTATTTTTATTGTATAATAAAAAGTATTATTATTATTACATTCTCACCCTACAAACCACAATATAGCAATGCAAACATAGCTGTTTAGCGGTAGAAATAAGTGTGAGTGAGGTCCCAATCTTCAACACAGCACCATAAGTAAATATAAAACAGATTTGTGTCAATTTATATGGTTCTCGTTAAAAATAACAAGTGAGTACTATTAAAATTGACACTACATTCAATATGAGTGTATCATAATAATTCGAATCCAGCAACATTGTTTGATATAAAAATGCAAAGTGCTTAACTGATGCCAACCCATCCTGTGTGACCTGAATCCTCACAATGATCCAAACATTTTTATCGAACAACTTTTATTTTACGACCGCCAAATAGGTATAGCTGTAATCCACCAGCGCTATTCAAAACGGTGGCCCCTTGTGCACTGGGTAATTTTAGAATAGGATCCAAAGTTAAATTAATATCTCTTACGGATCGAATGGAGATCAGACTTTAAAATAGCTGATATATATTTGTCCTGTTATAGTTTCAAGGTGAGAAAAAGAAAAATAATAATTTCATCACCGATTGTTAAAAGTCAACTTACAAATTTTCCAACTCTCTTCACATACCGACATTTTTTAATTGTATGCTACTTATATCAGCAACAAGCAGAAGGGTCCATGATGGTACTGCAAAACTACAAAGAAACTGCGCTCTAATCCTCAACTTACGTCAATTTCGAATATGACACAAGTTTTGCCTTGCGCCAATACATTACATATACACTAGCGGCCCGTCCCGGCTTCGCATGGGTAGACATAAATATGTACATATATTTAAGTAATAAGCATGATAATTAAAACGACCATAAATCCCCAATTTGAAAATAATGTATGCTTATCTTAAAGCCTCCCTGTACACTACGTTGGCTGTGGTATTTGTAGGTGGCAACGAAGCGTATTCATTTTTAGGAGATCCTACTCGAGAAAGTGCCAAATACAATTGCTCTCATCGAGTTAGTTACTCGATGCGCTGCGTAGCGGCCGCCACTGGCATGTATTTTTATTTTAATTTCATGATATCTTTTGAATGGAAGATTCGATTTCAATAATTCAAAAAGTAATCTTCAGGTATCAATACAGTTTTTAATATTAAATTATTTATTTGGATAAAAAATTATAAATGGTATGGATAACACGGTCTGATTGATTTTGATCAGCATTTCTATCAATTTGTTAAATGTAAAAAAGTAGTTATAGTGACGTAACTACAATAGTTAGACATATTGCCTCACGAAATTTTTTGTAGATATTTATAAATTCTATAATATTGTCAAACAATTTTTGTCCTTTCATTAATATTCTAATCTGCCAGTACCTCACCGCTAAAATAAAATAATATAAGTAGAATAATATATGGGTGCCATGAGGTACTGCTAGAATAGTGCCCCCCTATCGTCCTGTGTTTGGGTTATCTTTAACGGTCTTCGATCCACAAGGATAATGTTAAATGTGACCAGGACTGTATAATATACGGTTTCGAATGTAAAACAGACATATATATATTATATGTATTAATTAGATCCTCTCATCACGTCAGCAATTAAATTTTTGTTGAACTTATCTTTTAAAATATTATTGTTTGATGTAATAATTAGTTTGTTTGTTGTGTTTTATTCTATTTAATTATAATCAATCTAGTATAAGAATTCCCAGGTAAATTAGAAGGTTTTCTTTAAAATAAATCTCCTTTTAAACGGCTTTAAAAAGCGGTTTAGAGCCGTTAAAGATAAAACACTTACTTTTATAATGAGTAATGAACGCGTAAATGTTAAAAAGATATGACTGGATATCAAGCAGGTGATATTTTTCATACATCTACGTCGAGGAATTTAATTTTAAACATTTTTTCATCGCCCCGAATACGTTAAAATATAAAAGATTGAGAGCCTGTGAACAAGGCAGCCTACTGCCGCCTGATATATGTCAGATACTCCGAAGGCTTCTGAAATTTTATATATAAAAACAGAATTAAGTACGTCATGAATTTATGATCTTTTTTTGCTGTTGATCCGCAACCTCCGTCATTGTTGTTTTAACGATTTTGTGTTTGTTGGCTATGTAGTATTCACGCCTATTCAAATTATTACGAATGTTCTGAAATATTTTGTTTTTTATTTGTTGTATCGTACTATTACAGTACTATAGACACAAAGAAGGTATTATATCTAATTCACTAATTAGAAGTATTTTTCTCTAACTAGAATTTTCTGGAAACTTATAGTGTATCTTTTATACTTTATGCTTATAGTATATCTTTTGTGAACAGACGAAAAAGACTATGATATAATGAGATTCCATAATAAAAAATTCAAGGCAATATTCATAAAAGGGCTTAATTTTTTTTTAAATACTGCTTGTTGTGAATTGAAAAATTTTATCCAAATTTCAAATAACATTTTCGATGTCGATAATTTGAGAAAAGTTAGAAATATATCTAAGTTAGCGGTTAACTACGTGTGCGTACATACAGACGAATTTAAAGTCGGCTTGTAATTATGAAATTTGGATGCATTAAGTCTAATATATTTGGATGCTAATTCAAAACATTTCTGCGTATTCTTTTGGTCAGGGGAGCGTCGTAGTCGTGTAACTACGGTCTACGACGGCCTAAACGCTTGCACAGCGCGACAATAATAGGTAAAATATCCCCTCCGGAAGGCCTAAACCCAGCAGTGGTCTTGCAAATGATAATTATAATGAGGGCATCGTGAATTTTGTTTCCATTAATTTTGTAAATATAAGCAAACTAGAGGACTACTTAAAATAAACGTTTCACAAAAGAAATTTCCTACACTAACGGGTATTTTCTTTATATTTCGTATAATATTTGATTTTGTTCTTTGTTGAAGTACTATAAATAATGCTTTCTATTAAAGATGCTCTCTCTAAACCGTGTTTAAGCAGAACTAATTCTAAATTAAATTATCTATGATTGAAGTTTTCAGTGAAACGTGCATTCAAAAAGAGATATTTCTTTAGATTTTTGTGTACGATTATTTATATATGTCACAGATGATACGGATGTTCAGCAATTTACTGCTTCTGAATATTTCCTTACTTTTTACACCGTATGTGTACTATATACTGATATAATAAAAAATAAAGATTATCCTTTCGGAATAATAAACAAACAACTATCAAATGCAACAAAAATATATTTTTGCGGTGTGAAAATCCGTTACTAATCCTTTGCTTTTCAACTAGCAGCTTTTCAAATACAGGTTATCAAATTCACTTTTCTACCAAAGTTATTAATCAAATTGAGTAAGCGAAAATGTATCTGCAACACTGATAGATATATAACAAAACAAACGATATACCTACAGCTTGATATTCTATAGCCAAACAAGCTTTGAAACAATTCCATTATTTGAAAAAAGAATAGCTACCAATTCCAAAGCGGCCAACTTAAAATTTTTCGCTTACTAACAGCTTTGCGGGAGAGCTCGGGTTTTAACCAATAACCGCGTACCAGCGCCCATAATTTGAACTTTATCTCTGTGACATAAAGTTGAAAACTGGTGAGTGTTTCACAGAAAACGGCATGGCGTTGATAAGGCAGCTTGCCTTTGATTAATTATCTGGATCAACCTTGTTGGGGCTGTTTCGTCAGTTTCATAGTTAGTAACGTTTCAACCGTTACTGGTGGCTATATAAAAAATGCTTCTTTGGATTGGATAGGGATACAAAACGGTCTCGAAAAAGTAACTTGGCAAGGACTTTTTTGCTGGTCTGGTTATATTGAGCGTACTTCGCAATTACTTTGGCTTGTCATAGAGTACTGTTCGATATAAAGGAGGTTTTAGCAGATTTTTACCGGATCAACTAATATTACTATTTCAAATTTGATTGGAATTTTTGAGCCTGGATATTGACCTATATTTTTGTAAATTATAAACACATTAGATTTATTCATTATCGTCATATTAGACATTGGAAGTCCACTTCTGGACATAGAACTCCTCGAGAAAGAAGGGGAGGTACTAGTCTACTTTGCCGATACCTCACGGCTAAGATAGATTACTTAGGTAGTCATTGTTAACACAGCATTGTTTTAAGTTTCTGCACAACATTTTCATATTAACATAATGATATTAGTCTAATGATTGGGATAAATTAAATAAAGACGTAATTGTGTTTCTCTGTAATGAGAAAATTATTTACAAAATGCATTTTCTTTACATTTAAACAATGACATTAAGTTCTTATATTCAACAAAATATTACTTTACCTGTAATAATCAAAGAAACAACATTTAAAGTCTTTATTTCAGGACTTTTTATACTTAAATTTAAATAAATTTTATTGATGTGAAATATATCATAATTATATTTTTCAATAAAACGCAAAGACAAACTTAAAAAAAAGATCGTAAATCAAAGAAGTTTTCTTTTCATTCATTTGCTGTACTCAATACTGTTCTTGGTATAAAACCGTTACATTATATCTTATTACATTATATCTTATTAAAATGACAAAGTCGACAAACAAACAAATGATCCGCGTAAATAGAGGTGCTTGTGTTATTTCGATAAAATTAAAATATTCGGAATAAATCAACTAATTTTTACAGTAGACATAAAGTATCTTTCCTCTGCGCTTTTATGGTGAACTCTGAACTGATATTACACCCGGCACTATTGAGGTGACTATGGTTTACTGAGTGATTGAACCAATAATTGGACTTGAAAACTAAATCTCATTGAAACTTAGGTCCAAACAGCGTAATTGGCTTTTAGCTGGGAACGCTCAGCTCGTTAGCATTAAAACGGCAACTATTCATAAAACTCGTTCTTTGATTAATTATAGAGATCCGACTTGCACCAGTTATTTAATGTTCAACAGTAGAACAAACAGCCTTATTACATTATAACAAACGCTGGAAATAGATCTTCCTGTACTTTCTGTTATGTTTTAATAGTAACGCTTCATCATCACCGTCATATCAGCCGCAAGACGTCCACTGCTGGACTTGAGCGTCCATAAGTAATCTCCAAATGGACCGGTTGTATGCGGCGTGTGGCCACCGCGATCCTGTCCGTCCATCTTGTCTGTCTGTCCATCTTGCGGGTAGCCACCCTACGCTGTGCTTGCCGATCAGTAGCCTCCACTCTAGAAACTTACGGCTCCATCGCCCATCGGTTCTGAGTACCAAATGCCCTGCCACTTCAACTTATTAATCCGCCGGGCTATGCCAGTAACTTTGATTCTGTTACGGACCTCCTCATTCCTGAATTGATCGCGCAAAGATATTTCGAACATTAGCCCTCTCCATAGCTCGTTGAGCTATTTTGAGTTGGCTTAGAACGCCAATAGTAAGAGACCATTAATTAACGATTATTCGAGATTAATTACGCGTTGCTTTGATCAAAGATTTAATAGAAATACAAATTTGTCATGAGGATTTATTTCTTGGCAAATTCAAGTAATTTTTTTAGAGATTTAAATTTAGTTTTTGAATTTGAGTTAATGTTTTATTGGTTTCGGTGTTGTGAGCTGTCATTGAATATATAAATATGGGTAATTGCATTGGACACCGTATGTAGTTGCTAGATATAGCATGCATGGCCCGAAAATAAAGTAGTGTTCCTATTCTATGCGCGAAGGGTCATGGTTTTAATCCCATCCAGGACAAGTATTTATATAATCACTATTTTTGTTAATAATGTGTATTTATATATTATATTTATTATACCTTCGTTGTGATACACGAGTGCTTTAAGCGACTTATCTCGAATAAGGGAAATGTATGAGATGTTGTGTGAATTATGTATTATTGTTATTGAGATTTAGTGATTCCTTTTTATTTTTAAAATACTACATTTTATTTATTTTTCCTAATGTTTTAACATTGTTCGGGTTAATTAAACTATTTTGTTTACTAATTTGGATTGTAATTGTTCTCTTTTCCACCAGCTGTCTCTACGATGCACGAGTTTTTAATTAAATTAAATATTTTATATTGTTCTTTTTAATTAAACATATAATATTGCACGATTCTCTAATAAAATAAAACGAAGAATTATAAAAAAACACGTATATTAAAAAAAAAGAAATCTACTTTTATCATAACTTTTTCTACAAATTGTGGGAATACGCCGTGTGTCCTCTAATCTGTCTGTAATCAAGTGTCTAAGTTTAGCTATCTTAAATCATCTAATTATATTTAAAAAAGTCTAAAACAATGTAATTTCTAATTTGATTTGATAAGTTCAAATACCCGGCTTTTATCACGTAAAGGGAAAACAGTAGTTATCTCGTCATTAACACTAAGCTTTAATTAAAACTATTGCATCCGACGACGTTGGTCATTAAACTCGAAGAAACTTTTTAATGAACCGAAGCAAACAGAGCCAAAACATGGGGGACAAACGACGATCGGGGACAAAGACCCCGCCAATGGACCTCCGCGCAAATTCTTCTCAACTCCCACAATGGTCACGTCATAGCTGTGTACCTTGGATTACAGAAGCGGATTAGGCTACAAGTAATTAAAGAGCGTGCCAATTAATTTCGTAAGACGCGAATTTTTTTTTAAATATTCACTTTGGAATTTATATAATACAAAAGAAAAAGCTGATTGACTGACTGACTGACATATCAACCCAGGGCCTTAACTATAAGACAGATAAGGGCTAGAAATTTAAAATATACAGGGTTTATTTTTTAGGTAGGAGAGAGGCAATAAGAAAGGGTTTCAAGGAAAATTTACCCCCTAAGTGGGTTTAACGAGGTTGCAAATTTTGTATGAAACTTCTTTATTTTAAGGTTATTCGAATGAAATTCAGTATAACGGTTCTTCGTTGAAAGTCATGCACACGACTTATATATTTTTTAGACTTAAAGAGGGTGAAAAGTTAGTATGAAAATTCTACAAATTAACGTGGGTAAAAAGCAGTCTTAGTTTTTATATTAGTATAAGATTTTAGTAATTTTTCAATTGTTAATACGGTATAAAGCTACAGATTGAGGAAGTACGTATATTGTAAACATAGTATATTGGCTTTTCATTTTCAAAATATCTGCATGTATTTACAATTCCAAAGTAAAGAAAGAAATACATGTGGTAAAATGCAGATATACATGTAGTATCTCATACATAGGTCGTCCGCAATGGTACCTCACTCTCACATATTTCTACCGCCAAATAGCAGTGCCCGCATTACTGTGTTCCGGTTTGAAGGAACTTACTAAGGCTTAATAATATCTTCAAGTCACAAGTTTGATAACGCGCTATTCATATCCTTGTGATAATATAACAAGTATCTATAGGTTGCAGTGACTCTTAGTATCTCGCGAATTGTTTGCTTGTTTGTCGACATGGACTAATAAAATTAAGGTTCACGTATACCACGTAATAAATGACAGAAATATAAATTCTTTTGTACCTATAACAAACATAAACTCAGGGATATTTCCCAACGGATTGAGCAACTTTTGATTTCCATTTGCTACGATCCTGACATACATGTCTGTTTAACCGTACCAAACTTTTTATGAGAAGAATACGTCGTAGCATCCACGCATTAGTGTTTATCTTCAAAAATCGCGTTCACAAATTAATTTATTTTTTTATCAATTTTCAAATTTTTTTATAATTTTCACAAATATTTTTATCTTTAGGTTGCTCTGTTATTGAACTTGTCATCAAATTTCACCCGCAAAATAGGGTCAGCCACTTTTAACTTCTAATGTATTTATAACTATAAATGGTGCATGCATATACATGTGCTGTCTTTTAAACAAACGTCTCCATTTCTTTTTTGGTTTGGGTAAATAAGATCAGATATTCTACTACTACTCTCTCCGTGGCTCCACCTTCCTATTCATGACTGTCGCACAATTTATGTTTTAGCCACATTATTTTCAGTACTTTTTGGTCGCACCCACTTATTTTAGACTTTCTTCTAAAGACAGATTCAAATTCCTCTCTTCCTGCCACGAACGTAATCTCTGTCCCTCTAATACTCTCTCGGTTTCTTTAAAACCCTTACTTCCTTTATTGCTATACTCTATCGCTTCTAACTTCTCCTCATTTATGATTGATTCTCTGAAATTCCCAGAATGATACTTACTTGACATTATAATGAGAAAAAGAATGCATAATAATATTTTCAAACGTTTATGTGTTTCTATTGTTAATAATATCATATTTAATTCATAACGCGGCCTAGTTAACTTTTTATTTGCAACACTGCCCGATTATAAATTACTCTCAGGTTCTACTGCGAAGAACATGAAATTTCAAAATCAGAACAAAAATACTAGTGCGTATCGTAGCTGTAATATCATTTTCACATTTTAACAATTTTTTGACAATCTCGAAAAGAATACAAGCGAAACGTCGAACTTCGTTTTTAGGCCGTTAAAGTATTTTTACTACGATTAATACCTACTTAAATATTTATAAACCAAACATGGAACGTTACTAGACTGAGCAATAATATGTATTCCTAATTCGACCCTGCCTCGCAGCTATAAAAGTGGCAAACTAGTTGACCGCGGCATGGGTATTACATCCTTAATTGCTCGTGCAGACCTTCGGGTGCCCTAAACTGCTGGTGTTCCACAGTTAAGTGTTATTTAGTTATTTATGAGTGCCTAAAGCCCATTAACGTGGTCTCGTTAGGCGTGCAAACAAAATCAAGGGAATATTGAAGATGCTGTTATGCTGGCGTTATTTGTGCCTGTAATGAGGCGGCGTTACACTGCAGGGGATTGTGACTTGTGAAAGGAACTCGCGGCCTGGGAGTGTCGTTATTCGTTTGTTTGTTAGTATTAATTTTGTGCTATCATTTTATACATGGATTTTTATCAAAGGGTTGAACAATTTTGATACAAATCATATGTTATTTTTATATATATGGTGTGGTGTACTGCCTTAAGAAGTGTGGCTTAATATATTGTCGATGACTTCATTGGTAGCTGCAGGTTTCGCTATTAGAATATATATATTTATATTCTGACATTTTACTCTTTTTTTTATTGAAAGTCTTTTCCAATTATTATCTAAAGCGTTTATATAATAACGATTTGTTTTTTGTTGTGAATTATTTCGTATATCAGTTTTTTTGTATATATATTATTTTGTATATCAAAAAATTAATTAATAAATGTAATTCTTTTTTCGTTATATAGATACTTTTATGCATATTCAATTTTTCGTTCGATTTGGACGACATAACTTTGAATATGTATATCATTGATATCAAATTGAAATCGTTGTGATAAATATAAACATACACTGCCGAATTCATACTAAATTTAAATCAATTACCTATAAACTAAACTAGTTGCTATTGGATAGATCGAAAACTGAAAGCAATATATCTCGGCAAATATTTTTAATCCCAAATTTGTGATATCCTAAAAGTAATTCGACCCTCCAATGTTATCCTATTTCCAGTCTAAACCTAAGGCGAGACAATATTTATTATCAATTTCAATTCCATTGCGGGCTAACCCTTGTTTTACAAAACACTTATTCACAATAAACAGATGATACTGCCAGATGTGTCCCTAAGGATCGACGGCACTGTTCTCTTGCAATATACCATAACAGAAACGCGTGCCATATTTTACACGCTTTCTACAGATTATATTGGAGCATATATTTAACATAGCAACTCTAGTGCTTTTTATATCCTCATTTTTGAAATATTCCTGTAAAACTTCGAATGAGAAACGCCATCAACCCTGATTTTAAATTAAGGAAGAGTCTGAGAGTAATCATTTTATTAACCTTCAATAATCGTAAACAAAATATTTTAATGCCTCCAGAAATAAGTTTTAGTATGAGAAGTGAATTCAGAATTATAAGAGAGTAGAGTAAGAATAAAATAAGTATTAGAAAGTAGCTATCGCCCGGTACTTTCTCCGCTAGGTCTTTATCGTATCCAGACAGAAATTCCAGACATTATCAGATTATCGATAGTCTCTGTGCCAAATTTCATTTAAACTATTCTTCACCCATTCCGGCTGTACAGAGTAAAAAGCATTCTACACTCACTAATTTTCACGTTTATAATATCAGCAAGGTTGTGCACTAAAGGCCCTGGATTCAATAACCCAGGACAAATACTTATATGAAGATATTTATATTTGTTCTGTGTCTGCCTATTAAATTTATAGTTTGAAGTAGTATATTAGTGATTACTCTATTATCTGATGTCTGTGGCACAAGTTATTTAAGTAACTATGTATATCACGGAGTCAGGTGAGATGTTGTGGTAATTTATTGTTTATTGTGGTTATAAGAGCAATTAGCCGAGCATGTCATTTTGAATTCATTATCATCATATCAGCTATCTAGTCTACTGCAGGACTTAAGCTTGTCCAAGAAAGGGGAATATTGTCTGATTGATTTTGATTTTGATGTGATTTTGTGTTGGCAATCGCGGAGCGCAGCTTTCGACCTTATCAATGTACGCATTCGAGTTACAATGTCTCGGATGAATAAGCCGCCATCTGTCGGTTCCGATAACTTAGACGCCTCTTAGGACACCTGGTAAAGAGAGTTACAATTCTACTCTGCCGGTACCTCAAGGAAAATCACAAATTCTTTAATAGAATAAATATAATAATTTAAACTTTTACACGAACAAGATCCCGGTCAAATCCCGAGGTGGTATCGGAATAAAATTTTTGATTCTGTAGCTGTATCATAGAAATAATATGAAATCTATATTAACTACAATATAATATTGTATATATTGGACAGTGTCTTCGTATCAAATAAAACAACAAGGCTGACCATAAAATATAAGGTCTATCTGTAAATTAATAGATATGTTCATTGAAGAACATTATTTTTCTCTATATGTTAATTTAATACGATATCTTTGTACATTTTTTCAAGAAATTACGTGAACGAATTAACATCGAATATGAAACAGAGTTCATGTGAAGAAGCAATTTAATTATTTTTTTTATAAAATGCACTAGAAGTACTAAGCTAAATTAATATTAATATACATTACACACAGTACACGTACACACAAACACACAAACTAAACACATACATACACACGTACACATCAAACTTCCCTATCAAATATTCTTTGCTTATGTCCATTCAAAAGTTCGCTCTGTGCGATAAGGCCGCCAATTGTATTATAATTTATAAGTTTTATTTTGTTTATGTAATTTTCTGTGTACAATAAAGATTAAATTATTACTATTATTAAAATAAGCAAGCATAGGTTAGGCTAGCGATAGGTTTTCTTGCTAAAGATAACGTAGCCGAGTAATAATGAATATTGGACGAATATTATTTATATTTATGTAGTCAATATATATAATTTGAGTTGTTTGAAGAAAATTACTTCCTTCGTAGATGTATCAATAGTCGTTAGAAGAGATCCATCTTTGCGCATCTTACATTAATATTAATAAAAAAAGGGAATATATCCTTCCATCGCAACATTAATCCCCTGGGTACTTATTTCGGAATATCATTTATCAATACTCGCATGCGTGACGAGGAAGAACTGAGCAAAAGTTTCCTATAATACTATACGGAAGCTTCGCTGGGTTATATACTTTCGACGGCCCTGAAGGCGCATATGGAAGTGAGCCTATATTATCCGCCAAGGGTTGTGGGTTCGATATCCACCCAAGGCAAACAATTATATGATGATATTTGTGCTTGTTCCGTGTCTGAATGTTAATGTATATGTATTTCAGTATTACATTACAGTTAAAATTGTATTATTCTCTTCTTCTTATTCTCTTTTGTTTGAAATCATTAAGACAAGTGCATTAAGCCAGAGTCATGAATCGCAAATATAAATAAATTAAAGACATATTTAAGACAAATAGAACCAGATAAAAGACAAATAAAAGTATTCATTATATAAATGTTTGTCCTGTGTGGGGATTGAATCCACGACCCTTGGCACACAAGATAGAATCACTACCATCTGCGCCATTGATCCCGCCCCGAAATGTTGTGCAAATTCCACCTGCCAGTTCGGCTATTGTGGGCCAAAATCCCCCTTTTTTAGGGACGCTTAAGACAATAGATTTCTTGAAGCTGATGTGATGATGATGAATTCTATCAAATTACATAGAATAATAAAACAATAAAAATAATCAATAAAAAATAATAACAAAGAACAATATAAATAATAATACATTTCCACATCATCTCATACATTGACCAGACTCCGAGGTAAGTCGCTGAAAGCACTTGTGTTACGGATGACAGACAACAGAAGAATCACAAATATAGAACTTTAATACATATTTTAATACCCAGACACAGAAAAAATACTAATATTATCACGACCCTCGGTGCACAAGATAGGATAACTACCATCTGCTCCATCGGGCCCGTCGATAGATAGCCCTCCAAATATACTAGGAAATATAAATGGAAACTTATGAGTTTCCACCAAGAGTTTTTTATTATTTAATTACGAGTATTATAGACGTATTTTTATTACACTTAAATACTTCAGTAAAACAAAATGGCGTACAGTTTGGAAAATCTGCCCGAGTTACATTTCCAGTGCACGTAAGTCGAAGATAGCGTCAACGGGCCATCCGTTCAACTTGAAAATTTGTTCCATATCGAGCGACCTGGTCTCGAGGTTCTAGGAACGCTCCAGCTCTTTAGTTTAGTAAATCGTCTCTTCGCTCGGACGACACATAACTCCACTTTATGGCGACATAAAACAAACTAAACCTAATAAGTTTTGCTTGAAAATGGCGATAATATCTAAGCGCCTTAGAATTTATTACACGAATATTTTCATGTTATTATATTATATATTATAAACCGATAATTCGGAGTCATTTATCATAATTAAGGGGTAAATTTATAGATAGGAAATGAAATTAAATAGCCTTTAATGAAATAATTAGTTTGCTTTAGGAGAAGAGTATTTTTAAGAGTAAATGTTATATCATTCATAAGAGCAGACCATTTAAATCTACTCCAAAGATATACTTTATTATAAATGGACTAAGATATAAAAAATAATATTATATTTAACTAAACACCACTATACTGTATAGTATTTTTTTTTGTATATTTTATATTTGGTAAATTATTATTTAATGTACCGCTAGAGTAGAATAGTTCATTCCCATTTGTTGTCTTAAAAAGTTACTAAAGTACTGAAACCAATAGGTAGCGGTAGATGGGCAGCTACATTCTCGGCTACGCTCTGGGATTACCGCCACCCTTGCCCAGCGCGGCAATAATGGGTAAATTCCTTCTTTCATAGGAAGGCCTATGTTCAGCAGGTGACGTTTTTAAGGCCGCCGTGTTGATGATGGTGATGAAATTATTATTTCAGTTAAGTAAGATTATTGGTTTAGGTCTTCATTAACTTATACTAGATGTCACTGTGACGCTGACTGTACGAGGTACCTTCTACATACTACCGCAAGTTGATAGTCATGTAACAATAGTTTAGTGTTAGTTATATACTTATTAGGCTGTTTTGGTGTATATTAGTTCAACCTTCACAAATATAAAGAATATTATTAAAATTCCAATATCCAGTTCCGGTGAAAATCCGTAAAACCTGATTTACGGATTAAGAGTCCGAACTCTCGAACACCTTTCCGGCTAAACTGTGCTCATCCTTTGGATATCGGGATACGCATTCGGCCTATTACCCTATTTTCCAATAAGCTAGATAAAAAAAATGTTTGTATAAAAACTAGCTGAAACTAGAAAAAGTCGGTAACTTTATTTTGAAATAAAAAGACGTGCTAAATTGCTATACGACTTAGAACTAAACCAAGGATAAAAGAAGATAAGACAAAGTTTGCCTTATTATCCTAAATAATTCCAAACTAGTGCTTAATCTAGTCGTCAACAAATTGGATGTACAAAACATTATCTTTTTTTCCTTATATTCCTGATTAAACTTTCCCAAGAAAAAAACCTCAATTTCCCATTTTCAAGTAATTAGTCTACAAAGTTGCAAAACTCTTCCATACTAGTGAGTTTCAACAATTGTAAAAAAATCTTATTGGCAATATGTAAAACTATTGTTTATTGAACGGGCCTGATGGCGCAGATGGATCCTATATTATGCACTAGGGGTCGTAGGGTCTATTCCCACCCAAAACAAATATTAATATTATGAATATTTGATTATGTTTTGTGTCGGTGTTATTTATATGTATTTCAGTATGTTTGTAATAACTGTTTTCTGATACCCGTAACACAAGCACTTTAATCTATTTATTTCAGAGTCAGATAAATATTTGAAATGTTATGTGAATATATTTTTTTTATTTATATAATAAAATAAAATATGTATTGTACGGATAATTTTGCTAAAATATGAATAACTAAAGTTTTGCAAATGTTTTCGATATGCAGTTAGACAAGTTTTTTTTATGAACTTTAAAGCCTCAACTTCAAATTAATATGACAGAAATATAATTGATACGATAAATAAAAATAAAGAGTACATATTTAATAGATAATTATAGATTAAGAGGTAGCTGTACTTTTTATAAGAAAACTAACGACCCGCCCCAACTTCGCACGCAACTAATAATTTGTCCAAGTGGGGATCAAACCCACGACCTTGGCGCATAAGATTAGATCACTACCAACTGCGCCATCGGGCCAGTCATTAATACCTATAAAATTTGGTTATTGTGGATTCTTCCTTAGTGAGAGACACATACCAGAGACACATACTTTTTTGTAAACCATTTGCAATGTAATCGCAAAAAAAAGTATTTATTTAAGACATCACATCAGAAAATTCTAAAATTATTATTGTTTCTCTACTATATTATGCTCGTGTTAAACATATAAACATTTCTCTTGAATCATTTTATCTATTGAAAACACCGCATCAAAATCGCCAAGTAATTATTAATATCTAAGCATATATAGGCACAGAATGCGGAAAGCGGCTTTGTTTTATACAATAAAAAAATACATACGTAATAAAATGATATCGAAAATCGCTTTCTTACAGTATTTTTAAAACTATATGGAAAAATTACTCAAAAATTATATAATAATATCTAAATAACAAATATTATGTCATTTCCTTTTCAAACTTTGAAACAGAAAATCTTTTAAAAACATTAAATTAATGATTTTTTTTTCAGTTTACTAGAATTTATAACATGCATCTTAAATTCCAAATATTATTAGTTGCATGTATATCGAGGTAGTAAATCCCTTACATTGCTAGAGCAACCTCCACACTGAACTGTTTATTTCTAACCTGTCTCTGTGGCGATGGGCCCTGGTGTCCATCCAATAGGACACCAATGGCAGTATCTTCTGTAGGTTATCACGATTGCAGGTGTATATCGATTGCAAAATTTATAAGTGGTTTTTTTGCCTCTTTATGTACTTACAATGCTTTTGACATGATTAAATATAAAACTGAAAATATTCCTTATTTAGATACACTGAGATTATAAGCATGTTAAAAGTAATATATTTGTTGGTATGGGACTATTAAACTTAAGTTTTCGATAAAACTCGATGGCTCTTACAAACAATCTTATTAAAGGTCACTTAGGGAGCAATATGTCTTCTTTCTTTCTTGAAGAAATCGTTAAAACAAATTATTCTTATGTTTTTTACTGTGTATTTGGGCTACATTGTTGTACTATTTTCTCAATATATATAAATAACAATAAATTAAAATATGGCATACAAGACAATAATACCAGTCTATCTAGATTGAGCTGAAATTGCATCTGCATGCAGCAGCTTCACTACTGTCATGCATATAAAGTGAGCTGTTACAGATCATCTAGCTCTAGTATAACGGGCCTAATATACAGAACCAGTTGTTCAACAACTCCTATCAGGTATCTTTATGATGTAAGTAAATTATTGTAACTTCAGCTTTAAGTCTAGTCTAGTGATACTTCAGACTAGTTCTTAATGAGGCCGCTTAAAATAATATATGAAGGTTTACTGGCTCATTTGTGTTAAGTTTTATAATCTATACAAATTTTATAAAGAAAAAAGATATGATTCCTTGTTGCGGTTTAAATAAAAACTGCCAGTGCAATTTTTTAAATTCTTTCACTATTGGAGAGCTACTTTTACCAAATAACATAGACTATAATATTATAAATATGATAAAAATAAGAAACCACTAACTAAAATACAACTATGTAAACTGGATAAGTTTGTACGTTTGTAACAAATAAACTCATAAATTGTTGAACTTATTGATGCATAAGTTACATGTTGTCACGAGATGGGGTATCACGTGAATGAAGCCGTGGAGCGCTGCTAGTTATTTATATGTTTGATCACCATAAGTATATCAGATGAAACACGTTCACACGTCCACTTCTGTACATGAGACTGCGGGAGAAGTGATTTGTGAGTTACTTGGTAATCATTTCACCCAATAATTTTTCCGGCGCTTTCCCGGAATCTTAAATTCAATAAACTCAGAAAAAAATACAAGGAACCGGCTAATTTTAATGCTAGTATTTATTTTTTTTTTGGGTTCGAGCTATCGCAAATGCTCATTGAGATCCTTTCACCCGTTTTTTTTAACAAATGGACAAATACACTTTCGTATTTTTATTATTAACTAGTTATCAATGCTAATAAACCCAATCATAATTATTACATTTAATTCATCATCATCATTATACCAGCCATTGAAAATCCACTGCTGGATAAAGGCCTCCCTCCCCAAGAAAGGAGGATTTTTGCCCATAATTGCTGGGCAAGCGATTGCACAATCGCATAGTTCAGATTTCGCGACGGGGATGCTACTGCCCATACCCGCCCTGTGCATTTGAGCAGCACTGTTTCGGGTGGATTTTCTACCACCTGTCGGTTCTGGTACCTTACTTGCCTCCTACGATACCTGGTACAGCGGGAGATTTCTGCCGGTACCTCACGGCAATATTTTATTAAATTCTGTAAAAATCTTTTATCACTTGCTTGGCATTCAATAGACAATATATGCTTATTGGATTTAAGTATGTCAATGTATTATTTTAATAGTAGTGCGTAATGGTTTTTATTAATTGAGAGTATTATTACTGGAGATTTTTTTAAAGCTTTCAATCACTTCTTCTCTACATTATCTTTAACGGTACACAAATTTCACGTTTATCCTTTCACGCAATTTCCTTAAAAAGGGGTATAAAGTTTTCAGTTCACGAATTAATATATAGATATGGATTTCCTACTTATTTTTCAGCTTTCATATACCATCCGTATAAATCCAAAGATTCCTTACGTCACAAGGCATTCGTGTTTATTTATTGCTTGGGTAAAGCCGCGTTTTTATGTTGTTGTTTGACCTCCATCCTTTATTTGTTGGATAGTTGCGGTCTTTACGTATTATTTGAAAATATCAGCCGTTTAAGTATAAACTATTAACACCATATTCACCGATGAAGTTCCTCTAGAAACAGACCTCTCCAAAAGATTTTCTAATGGACCAGTAGAACGTAGACGTAGACTGTCTTCAGTGCGATCGATCCGGGGATCTTTCCACCCCGTGGGTGGACGGCCTATGCTTGTGCAAAGACTTGATTCTAGAACCTTAAATTGCTTCTCGCAAAGCTTCTTTACGTGGAATGTAAAATTAGTTTTTTTCCAAAATCGACACACCTTCACCCTGTTGTCAATAACTAAAAGTTGTATGTCCGAGAACCTATATAGAAAGCTAACCTGAAAAATAGATGATGTACATCTCAAACAAAGGTCGTCTGCACCTCAAAGGTACCCTAGTCTCACCCATTTTTATTGCCAAATAACAGTGTTCACATTGCTGTTTACCGGTTTGAAAGTTGAGAGAGTAAGTGAGATTAGATATAATGTGACATAATATCTTTAAATCACATGGTTCGCAATGCGTTAGTAATATTAATTAGTATGTTTGTATGCTTGTTTGTCGACCTGGTCTAATAAAATCATCATATCAGCCATTGGAAGTCCACTGCTGGCCATAGGCCTCCCCAAGAAAGGGGGAATTTTACCCGTAATTGCCGCGCTAGGCAATCGCAAAGCGCAGCCTTCACGTCGGGGTTGCTGCTGCCCATACCGCCCTGTACATTTGAGCTGCACTTTTCTAGATGGATATACCACCATCTGTCGGTTACAGTACCGTAGTCGCCTTTAACGACACCTGGTACAGGGGGAGGTACTATTCTACTCTGCCGTTACCTAACGGCGTACTCTCACAAAATAAATAATCTAAATCCTATTAAGTACCACAAAAAGCAATTTGAACCTTAAGTTATCCTTATTATCAGAAAAGAACTCTTTCAAAGAACTTATTTTTGTGAAAAACAATCTGAAGGTAACATACTGAAAACGACATTGCTTTTACGATTGCATGAAGTAAATAACGTAAATAAAAATTTGTATAAGTATTGAGCAATTACTTTACCACGAAATAACGACTTTTCAGTAGAGTACGCTTAGAACTCTATGTTAAAGGTAGCGGTAGCTAAATTCGTATTTAATAGCATGAAATGTGTTTGATGAATGTGCGGAAGCAACCTATAGTTTATGAGCTGTTATACGTCTCTGGCATATATACTAAGATAATATAATGCAACTAACCTATTTATTAAATTTACTTGCGTAATGGCCGATTATCTATTAATTCTAGCCTACATTTTACTGTTGAAGTTATTTATTTTCATAGCTAAGAAAGATAGTTGGAGCTCTAGGACAATATATAAGATACGTTCGGACTTTGAAAAGTTTGCAGAACGGTATATAAAATGAGACAGACCTCAAACAAAGATCATCTGCATTGGTACTTCGCTTTCACTATTTCTACCGCCAAATATCAGTTTGTTGTCAGTTGTATTGCTGTACTGCGGTTTAAAAGGTGAAAAAGCCTTTGAAATTACTGAGTAATATAACATAACATCAGGTAACAAGGCTGGCAACGCATCAGGATATCACATATCCTTGTAACATAACGATCGTCTACAGGCTGCTGACGACTCCGTAACGCTTACTTGTTTACCGACCTGGTCTAATAAAAAAAATTACGCAGACGGAGTCGCAGGCGCAAATTTGCGGTTCATCTACTGTCTTATTTGTCTACTTGTTTTATCTCATTGGTTAAGCGGGTAGCTGTGGTTAAGTTAAATATTAAATACACTAGTTTGTTTGAGGAAAAACGCAATATTTTCCGTTTTCACACAGGTAAATCAGTGCAGCAGGTGCGGTCAGCATCAAAAGTATATCTACAATATAAAACTTTATCATAGAGAAATAACAGTCAACGAGTAATCAATAGTACTCGTATATGTTATAGTGATAAGGTATTAAAGTATACATTTACTTATAATGCTCACTTTGTAATAATTGATTTTTTTTTGAGATACGGTGATGTATTTAAGATGATCGAAATATATTATCTTATTTACAAGAGTTAAACTTCTATACAAAGGTCGTCTACCTATGATTTTGTAGGGTGAGAGAGGCAGTGAAATTACAAGATTGGCAGCACGCTTGTGGTATCCTTGTGATATTACAAGCGCATACAGGCTGCAGTGACGCTTACTATTATGCGGACTGCAGGCTTATTTGTAGACCTGATCTAACAAAAATTATTATAGGTACCATTTATTAAAAGTCATCATAAATTCTCACAACATATAAATTGACCTGATTCTGTGGTAAGTCACTTAAAGCACTTGAGTTTCGGACGCCAGACAACAGAGGAATCTCAATATACTTAAATACATATATTTAACACCTAGACACAGAACAAACATAAGTATCATCATGTAAATATTTGTTCTGGGTGGGAATCGAACCCACGACCCTTGGCGCACAAGATAGGATTACTAGCATCTACGCCATCGAGCCCGTCTGATCATAATCATGGTATTTAAGTTATCAGGAATAAGCAAATAAATCGTAATAGAATTGATTCATTCATTGGAATGTATAAATCCGGTCCATTGAGTGTAACATTTTCACCATGAAAAACAGACTATCTACGCAGTGTTGGTAGCAATGTAATATTTTTCTATTTTGTTATGTTGGTAACACTCCTCTCCGCACTGTCATGGCCGATATTGTGCAGTGTATAAAAAAAACGTCTGATTAAATAAATAAAAGTCTGCTTTAAGTTAAACTATTGTTTTACTTACATTTCTACAGGTTATGGGCCCAGGCACATAATCCTGAGAAAAAGTAAAACAATCAAAACTTTTTTTCGTCAAAAACCAAAAAGTGAAAATTGTCCGCGTGTGGTTGAGGTTAGAAACCGGCGGGAAGAAAAAAAATACTTGCGAGTGATTGAAGCAAGGTCGGGACGAACAGACAGGAAGATGGCGGACGACAATTCTTTGAAACTCCAAACGTACATAAAGCTCGAGGGAACATCCAATTGGAATATTTGGAAATTCCAAACCATCGTTTTGTTACGGAGTCAAGGCTTACTGGAAGTGACAGACGGAAGCAGGGTGAAACCGGAGGAGGCGGTTGAGAAGGCTTTATGGGAAAAGAAAGACGCGAAGGCTCAATCATGGATTGTTACAAGAATGTCAGAAAGCGTGATGATGCATATCATAACATGTACTACGTCAGCCGAAATGTGGCGAAAACTTGCGAGCGTGTATGAGCAAAAATCTGAAACAAGTATACATATCGTACAACAACGCTTCTTCCAATACAAGTACGAGGAGGGCACGGCGATGTCTATGTTCTTATCTAAAATAGAGGAATTAAGAAACCAGCTCAAACAGATGGGAGAAGACATTTCAGAAAGATTCGTAATAACAAAAGTGCTAATGTCTCTTCCAGATGCCTATAAACATTTTGTGTCGGCGTGGGAGTCCGCGCCCGACGATAAACAAACGCTAGAAAATCTTGTCGCGAGATTACTGATTGAAGAAGAACGTATTAACGACAAGGAGCCGCAAAACTCGTCAGCATCAGCGTTTGTAGCTAAGAAAAACATTAAGTGCTATAAGTGCAATAAGCTGGGACACTATCAAAGTGAGTGTAATCAAAACAAGGGTTCGGGACATGACAATAGACCGGTTAAAAAGTGTTATTATTGTAAAAAAATGGGACATACTAAAAGTGAGTGCTACTTCAAGAAGAATCGGGAAAAAGACAGTACGAGTAATGCATTTATGGTGATGAACTCAAATAGTAACGTTCAAGAATCTAAGTGGTTAGTGGACTCAGGCGCTAGCCAACATATGTGCCGTGATCGTAACCTATTTGCAACATACTTAACGATGAACAATAAAACAGTGATAGTCGGAAATGGCGAGGAGATTAGTGCGCTCGGGTGTGGACAGGTGGCGGTACAGGTCTACAACGGCCGCGGATGGGTAAACACAACCATAGACAATGTACTCTTCGTTCCGAAATTGAAAACAAACTTGTTATCTGTCAAATGCGCTACAGAGAGGGGTTATGTTGTTAAAATGGACAATAACTTGTGTAAAATCTACAAAGGAAATACTGTGAGTGCCGTAGCGAGTCGTAACGGAGATATGTACTATATGGACGTGCGTTACAAATGTGAGATAGCGAACGCGATTGAAGTGAAATCTGGACTTAAAGAGTGGCACGAAAAACTTGCTCATCAAAACTTACAGTATGTGCGAATGGTGCTTAAAAACAAGAACACTGTTGAAGTTAAAAGAGATGTCATATTTCTAGAAAAAGGTGAAAAACAGAAGGAACAATTAGTTATACTGGACACTACAATGGAGGAGAAGAAGGTCATTAGTCAAGAAGAAGCACAGACTGAAGAGGAAAAGGTAGAGGAGACCCTTAATATGTCTGGCGAAAGTGACAGTGTCTACTTACCGTGTTCCAGTGATGACGAATTCAGCGATGATGATAATGGAGAGATACAGACGCGTGAGAAGAGTACTCGAATTAGGAAACAGACTTCATTTTACAAGTGTCATCATGTCTATGTTGAGGGAAATGAACCGAAGACTTACCAAGATGCCATGCAACGGAAAGATGCGAGTAAATGGAAAGAAGCAATGCAGAGAGAATTGAATACCCTCAAAGAAAATAATACTTGGACTATTTGTGAAGAACCTGTAACTGATAAGACTGTAAGTAGTAGGTGGGTATTTAAAATCAAAAACTCTAATAGTAATGTAGAATATAAAGCGAGACTAGTGGCGAGAGGTTTTGAGCAGTGTGATACAATGGAACTATGTGATTTATATGCACCAGTAGCTAAATTGTCAACTTTCAGGTTATTTATTTGTATAGCAGCAAAATTAAACTTGCCGATCAGTCAAATGGATGTTACAGGTGCCTTCCTATATGGAGAAATTGATAAAAAAGTGTATTTAGAATTGCCTGAAGGTGCATATTGTGGTGATAAAAATATTGTTAGATTAAATAAATCTATATATGGGTTAAAAAAATCACCCAAATATTGGAATGACAAATTTAATTCAGTCATTATGAAACAAGGTTTTGTAAAATCAAAAAGTGATTCATGTCTGTACACAAAATGTGAAGGCGACGCCAGAACATATGTTTTACTGTATGTAGACGATTTATTAATATTTGGAAATAATCAAAAGCAGATTTGTGACCTTAAGTCATTATTAAATAATGAATTCAAAATGAAAGATTTGGGATTAGTTTCAAATTTCTTAGGTATTCATGTAAAACAAGATTTAGTTACAGGGATCACTGAACTTAATCAAAAGGAATATTTGGAAAGTGTATTGCAAAAATTTGATATGCAAAATTGTAAAGAAATATGTACACCAATGGATCTGAACTTTAACACTAAAATATTAGAAGATAACAATGATTCTGTGATTGATAAAAACATTGAAAATAAATGTAGAAAAATTATAGGTTGCTTGTCGTATGCTGTATTAGGAACAAGGCCTGATTTGTGTATTGCTGTGTCAATTCTGAGCAGATATCAAAATAATGCAAATAATGTTTTATTAACTGCCTTAAAAAGAGTGTTAAGATATGTAAAACATACAATAAATTACAAACTTGTCTACAAATGTAATAGCAACTTATTAGTGGGATACTGTGATGCAAATTGGGGAGGGGATTTGAAGGATAGAAGGTCGACAACTGGATACTGTTTTAAGTTCGCAGATTGCTTAATTTCATGGTCATCTAAAAAACAGGCCAGTGTCAGTCTATCTTCTACCGAGTCAGAGTATATAGCTATAAGTATGGCTACTAGCGAAGCATGTTGGTTGATTAATTTGCTTAAAGATTTTAATATTGTAAAAGTGTGTCCTGTCACAATATATTGTGACAATCAGAGTGCTATAATGGTAGCGAATACTGAAAGTGTCAAAAGATTAAAACATATTGATATCAGATATCATTTCATAAAAGAGTTGATTAAACGTGGAAAATTAATGTTAAAATATATTAAAACTGAAGACCAAACCGCAGATATGTTCACAAAAGTATTAAATAAAAATTTATTGTTAAGATTTATTAAAAACTGTGGTTTGTATGAATAAATATGTGACTGTAAGGGTGTATTACATTGAGAGGGGGTGTTGGTAGCAATGTAATATTTTTCTATTTTGTTATGTTGGTAACACTCCTCTCCGCACTGTCATGGCCGATATTGTGCAGTGTATAAAAAAAACGTCTGATTAAAT
Source organism: Heortia vitessoides (assembly GCA_020976665.1). Taxonomy (NCBI): domain Eukaryota; kingdom Metazoa; phylum Arthropoda; class Insecta; order Lepidoptera; family Crambidae; genus Heortia; species Heortia vitessoides. The sequence goes on from JACJUM010002496.1 coordinate 5,070,655, forward strand.
AAATAAAAGTCTGCTTTAAGTTAAACTATTGTTTTACTTACATTTCTTTCTGCAGGCCGGGATATTTGTACTATGGACACACGAGTATTTTTGCTGTTCCTTTACTGAACCGGTAAAAATTCGTATTGATAGTCGTGAAGTACCTGCAGAGTAAAATAATACCTTCCACTGTACCAGGTGTAAGCGTAAGAGGCGGCTAAGGTACCAGAACCGGTAGATGGCGATATACCCATCTAAAACTGTGCAGTTCAAATGCATAGGATGGGGATGGGCAGCAGCATCCCCGTCGCGAAAGCTGCGCTCTACGATTGCCAACTCGCTTGCCTAGCACGGCAATTATGGGCAACCTTTCTTGGGGAGGCCCATGTCCAGCAGTAGACTTTCAATGGCCGGTATGATAATTATATTTGCTATAAAATGTTACCTGTATGTTCTGATTAAATAATAATTATTATATTTTAAACAGACGATACAGTATGAATTGTACCCAAGGTGACTGAGTACTAGAACTGGAAGATGGCGGTACATCAACCCAAAACAGCGTACCTCATATACCTTAGGATTGGAAAACATCATTCCTGTCGCGATGCTACGCTCTGCGACACGCATGTTCAGCGCAGCAATTAAGAATATTCCTCCCTTTCTTGGTGGACTTGTGTCTAGCACTGTACTTTGATATGACGAAGTCGACAAAAGAGCATATGGACCGGCGTTACGGTACAGCGTGATAGTAAGTGTTACCGTAGCCTGAAAACGCTCGTATCATCAAATAGATAATCGCCGCAGTAAAGAGTTGCCGATGACTTAAAGATGTTACATCTCTATGTAGTCGACCTTAATATGAGGTTTACCTCTAGTAATTGACCCAAGTTGCCAACGACATGAAGATAAATATTACATTACGTAGCCCAATAATTTCAAAACCTCTGTCACTCTTTAAACCAACATAACAATGCAAAGACTGATGTTTAGCGGTAAAAATAGATGAGAGTGAGGCATCAATGCAGTCGACTTTCGTATTAGGTCTAACTCTAGTGAATAATTCCGGGTTGGTCGCGAGTTGTACTCCGCGATTGTCCCTACCCCTACCAATGAGAGAGGCCTACAAAGAGGACAAAGTGGTCGTAATAAAATGAGGCTGGTAAAGAGAGGCTGACATAATAAAAGAAAAGTCTACAGCACGATTAATACAGTCCATCTATGTAGTATCCTGCTGTGCACGTAAGTAGCTATCTGAACTCGCATTGCTGTAACCCCGAATTAAGGATGATTGGACTTGTAATTAATTATTGGGATAACAAGAGGGTGTAGAGGCTATATTAACGGCTATATCTGGTCTATAGAAATCTTTCATCGCAGAGCTACTATGAAATTTTATTTTGTAACAACAACCATTGCTTTCGATTTCGTCATGTACATGTTGATGTTGAAAACAGATATGTTTTTTCCACAAATATGAAAATAGCATAGAGTTTTGGTTCATAGTTCATAAGTAAAATATTTATTCTAAAACAGTTTGTTTTGTTTTATATTTTTATAAAAGACTCGTATAACATACATTTATATATGTTTTTGTGTAGGTTCATTTTTGATGAAGCTTGATATAAGCACTGCAAGGGAGATTTTTCCTTATAATTGCCGCGCTGAGCATATGTCATAACAATTGCGGAGAATGGATTTGTAATGGGCATGCTGCTGCCCATCCCCGCTCTGTGGCGTTTAAGCTACACTGATTTTCTACACTAATATTATAAAGAGGAAATGTCATATTTTAGTATGTTGGTACGAATAAACTAAGAACTATTAGACGGATTTCCATTATAGTTTCACCTTTAGACAACTAGATACATTATTCCTGAGTAGCAAAGGCTATATATATACGTGCGCGTAGAGTTTGAGACGTCGTCGCCGAAATCAGGGTCTTCAGCTGCAGGGTTCATGGCGAAGGTCTCAGGTCAATTAAACCACTCACTTAGCAGAAAAGAAACTTGGTATAATCATAAAGTCTACAGATTACAGTAAGCTTGGTTAAAGTCGGAATTGAGTGAACCAGCGATTTCGTATTTGAAGTCCAACCCGGTCAACTGCCAAAAAAAGAGTGGCTCGTAACACACACAAAATGTTACAAGAAACCGATAATTTGCGCCAAGACATTTCCGCTTACTATCAGTCACTCAACTGACTAATTTTATTAAAGTGACGTGACGTCATTCATTTACTTTCGGTACAACGGAAGTCAAATTAATGACTTTTAAACACTTAGAAAAATAATTAAAATCGGCGACATATATATTACTGAAATACATTTTACTAAAATAAAAATTAATAATCCCTACAAAAACTTCAATAATGTAATTCAAGCTCCCTTGATCGCATGCGCTTCGGATGTATTGGATCGTAGGTACAAGATTTTCAAGATCAGTTTTAGCTAAATAATATTATTTTGGATAAAGTTTGGATCGTTAGCCGTAAAGCACCGACAGAGTAGAATAGTACCTTCCAGATTTCAGGAATAGTAATACCAGGTGTCGTAAGAGGCAACTAAAGTACCAGAACCGACTTTTATTCTATTCTTAATACTGTAGCTTAAGTTCACAGGGCGGGGATGTGCAATAGCGTCCCCTTCGCAAAGGCTGCACTCTGCGATTGCCAACACGCTTGCCAAGGCCGACAATTATAAGCAAAATTTCCCATTTCTCGGGGAGACCAATGTTAAGCAGTGATCTTATCTTGTGTGCCAGGGATCGTGGGATCGATTCTTCTGTAGCCTGGCGTCCGTAAAACAAATGCTTTAAGCGACTTACAACGGAGTCTGGTCAATGTTTGAGATGTTGTGGTAATTATTATAAAAAAAATGTTTCTTTGATTGGAAAATTCTTCTTACCACAATTACGACTTAAAATTTTCTAGATGGAACAATATTAACATTCGATACGTGACCGCCCATAGCAACCCTCACCGAATTAAATATTTATTGATATTACCTATTTATAAGAAGTGCAAACCATATTTCCGATAAACTCTATTTGGTGGAATCCGCGCTAGTCTCGGCCCGGCGATAACAAATTCAGCGGAACGACCAGGAATATTGCCCTGAACAGATGCGCCTCGAGACGAATACGGGAACTATACATGGATCTAGTACAATAAACCAGAATACAGATTTTTGCGAACTATTTGTACGCTCGTACGTTAAACTTTAGCTGGGAAATGTAAGCTATGTACAATAGCAATGGATAGTAAACATTTTATATATGCCTAGTAGCTTGCTATAACTATTTATACGTATACATCTATATACAATTTGTTCATAGTATTTTGTTATTTTAAGATATAGTTTATTTAATTTTCGCAAAATCTGTTTTTACGAATATTACTCGTTCTTCTATTTAGAGCTTTCCGTTGCAACGTGTATTAAGGCAACACCTAATATCGACTAAGTAATTAAATGGGATGAAGACGCATTCAGTAGTATTTTTGTTTGCGCGTTAAATGTCGTGGGTTCAATCCCCACCAAACAAACATTTATATAATATAAATAGATGATATTATATAATTTCAGAAATGTATTTATACTGCGTCTGCGTGTACACAATATTTGTAATTCCTCTGTTGTCTGATGTCTGTAATAAAAGTATTTTAAGCGATTTGTCACGGAGTCAGATCAATATATATATTATTATATATTGTGTATAATCATTATTATTAAAATTAAATGTAATTTATTACTTATTTACTTATAAGTTTCGAGTATGATCTTGATGATAATTTAATAAATAAATAATAGTAGCAGAAAGGCTAAGATATAATTTTGATAATAGCTTAGTACTATAGTAAGTAAAAGATTGCATTTTAACAAGAAAATAATAATAAATTGTATACCCGCGTAACTATAGTGCAAACTAATCTTTCTTTACCAGGATCGTCTGCATTGGTACCTCATTCTCACGTATTTCTACCGACAAATAGCAGTGTTCGCATTGCTGTGTTCCGGTTTGAAGGGTGAGAGAGGCAGTGAAATTACTAGGTAAATGTGATATTGTATCTTCAATTTACAAGTTTAGCGACACGCTAGTGATATCTTTGTGACACGAGTATCTACAGGCTGCGGTCACGTTCATCATCAAGCGGACCGTATGCTTGATTGCTGTCATCAAAATATAAAAAAAATTGACATATAAACATTACATGTCAAGGTGTTTGTCTGGGATCTACTTGTATACTCTTACTGTGTATACTTTGACCCGACTTTAATTTATGTATATTAATTTATAATCGCAATTTTTATATATTTAAAACTGGATGATATCTGACGAGTGAGCTAGTATTTGTATAATAGGTTTATAAGGCACATGTTTGATTAATCTGTAACACCATATAATAGTTATTCGTGAACCAGATGCGTAACCATTAGTAACAATGTAGTGCAAAGGAATCCAATAACCTATGCTAATGTATATTGCTTTATGCTACATAGCTTATGGTAAAGTAAAAACAGATATATACAGCATTATTGTAAGTAATTTATGAACTAATTGCACTATCGAATGGTAAAGTATATCGTGACACAGAATCCTTTTGAGTATGGATGTATATAGTAATAATTCACACCGGAACATCCGAACAGATTTGGATAAAATTTGGCATTGGGATTATTAAAAGTCTGGAGTAGAGTAAAGTAGCAGGCACACTTTTTACCGCGAAACCATCTTTCCGGGCTAGAGATCTGGTCTCATTTTGTTTTCCTATGAAATCGGCACGACTTTTTGCCCAGTTTAGCGTTCTAGAATAACAAGAGATCTTCAGCGATGAGATATATAGTAGTCGCAGGCCACGCCTCGGGTGGAATTCCAGTAATTTATAGCTTACACACACAAATATTTTGTTGCCTGTGTGTATATAGCGGTACATTATGTATTATCTGATGCCTTTACTTTGTATAAAGTATACCATGTGTCGTAAAAGGCGACTAAGATACCCGAATCGACAGATGGCGGTATATCCATCCGAAATAATGCAGCTCAAATCTTGCTCGCTTGCCCAGCTATGCAATTATGGTCAAAATGCCCCATTTCCTGGGGAGGCCTATGTCCAGCAGAACATTTCCAATGGCTGGTATGATGACTTAATATAAATACAGTGTATTATATATATTTTTTCTGTGTTAGAGTGTTAAATATATGTATTTAAGTAGTATATTTGTGTTTCCTCTGTTGTCTAATGTCCGTAACACTTTAAGTGCATAATTATCACGGAATCAGGTCATTGTATGATATGTATATAGTCTATTATTTTTATGACAGGGATTTTAAATCGCTGGTGATAACATCATTGGGTCATGGTCATTCTAATATTGTACTTACGCTTGTTCTCCCACATATTATACCTATCAAAATTAATACCGACTTGTAAAAAAGTTTGACTGGCTCGATAGTGTATTCGGTATTGCTCTTACATTATGCGCTAAGTTTGTGGGCTCGCTCCCTATTTAGGACAATTATTTCTATGTTGAATATTTGTTTTTATCTAGTGGCTGTGGTACCTATTAAATATTTGAGTAGTTACAAAATGAGAACTTTTTACTAATCTCAAAGCCAGGTTAATGTATGAAATGTTGTGTGTAAAAATATATAAATATATTTAGACAATTTGATATTCGAGAATTTTTGGAAAAATATCTATTATTTAAAATAGAATTCGTTTCATTTATGCCATGTCAAATACAGACATATTTAGTTCACACAAGAAATAGTTTTATTTGAACTAAATAAAGCTTTTACTATCGCTGTACAAGTGAAAAGGATAATTTGACCAAACGCTCCCGAATCTCTCACGGTTTTCAATCTGTCAAACAGAAGTTACTGTCAAATTGTGCTTTTTAAATTGTTATTTTTCAATTCATTTTCAAAGCCAACTTAATGTTTTTGTGATAAGTATAGAGGCAGTTGCAGTTAATTTTAGTATTATAATTCATCATCATCGTATCAGTCATTGGAAGTCCACAATTGAACACAGAGGTTTCCAAGAATGCTGCTGCCCATTCCCGCCTTGTGCATTTGAGCTACACTGTTTCGGACGGATATACCGCCATCTGTTGGATCTAGTACTATAGTCACTTTTTACGACACCTGGTACAGGGGCAGGTACCATTCTACTCCCCCGATAACCCACGGAATGAATTATATTTGTGATTCCTATATTGTTCGATGTCCGTAACACTTATGCATTTAAGCGACGTACCTCGGTGTTGGTGTTAGGCCAATATTGAAGATGTTGTATAAATATTATTATTACATATTGAGAAGTCTAGACTGCACACACACGCACGTAACACGTATTTTTTATGTTATGTTATGAAGTCAGCAAACTAGCTTGCGGCCCGCTGGATGATAAACGTGACAGCTTTGTAAGAAGTCTCTTTAGAATGTTTACACCTTATATACTATATATATATATATATATATATATATATATATATATATATATGTATATATATATATATATGTATATATATATATATACATATACTTCATTTACCTTTCTTTAACCTCTTCTGTTTTATTAATTATCATTACTGTAGCTACTGCAATCATTTTGCAAAACGATTAGACTCTTTAATACATATTTTTCACTAACATAAATATTCACATAAAAATGGTTGTCCTGTGTGGAGAATGAACTTACAACCCCTGATCTGTAAGATGGTATCACTACCGTTTGTACCAACGAGCCCCTCAATAGGTAAGTGTCTTTTATTTTTATGATTGTTTGACACAGGTGTAAAATATGGTTTAGCGAGGCGATAAATGTACACTTCAAACAACAAAAATAAAGTAACGCACTTCACTTTACTTCGCTATAAATCCTCCACATACATTTCAACCATTTTCAACCTATAAAAAGCTTTCAGCACCCTTATCAAAAATCAAAAACATTTAAACAAAGGAATCGTTTGAATCGATTCGAGCCTGATAAATAATTCAAAGCTGGGGTGTTTTACTCTTTGTAATGTTAAATAGTCGATGGAATTTAATTTGCTTCACGAAAATTTGTTCCAACATAAATAGATACTAAGAATCCAACATGAAAAAATATCGTCCCTTTTGATTTCAACGGTATATTTTAAGAGAACACCTTAAAAACCTACAATTTCCTTAGATTTTCCTTTTTTCGCGAATGTTCAGGAATGGGCCTGTTTCCCAAACCTTACACTAATTTTAGGTAATGTGACATATTATCTTGTCTAGTCTTGTCTATGTCACAAGGTGGGCAACGTGCTGATGATATCCTTGTAATACGGGTTGCCGTTAGGCTTACTATCACGCGGACCGTGTGATTGTCATGTGCGATAGAAATACGAATACTGCTGTTTGGCGGTAGAAATAGCTGATAGTAAGGTACCAATACAGAGGACCTTTGTATAAGGACGCCATGTTATTATTACGATTAAAGCCTTTCACGAGCTAGTTTTTTTATTTGAGTTTATAATTCCTGTATAGGGTTCTCCATTAAAAGTAAAACAATAGCACTTGTGGCATCGATTAATTACCATCTCTTCCAAAAAAGCTCCAAATACCTTCTTTATTGTAGGATTGGAGACAATAGATAATACATTTATCAGACATCAGACATCGGATAACAATACTATAGAATAAATTAATTTAATCAAGTAAGTTTTGTAAAAGTGCCAACTTCTTTGAGGTGGAAAAATACTTTGAATCTATCGTAATTAGAAAATACGGACGAATTTTCATTGGTTTTGGTTTAATTTATATGACGGCTTCTTTCACTTGAATATTGAAATTCGACAAAGTATACTCTCAATACGAGGAAACAGGAATCCAAATTCATTATTTTACTAAGTAATTGTAATTCAATCTTTTGTATTTAAGATTCTAAATAGGGATGCTGCTGCCGATCCCCGCCCTGTGCATTTAGGCTACCCTAAATCGAACGGATATATCTATCCGATCTAGTACCATAGTCGCCTCTTACGCCACTTGATACAGTGGGAGGTACTATTCTTCTCTGTCGGTACTTAAGGTCATAGATTCTAGCTATATATAAAAAAAAGTATTCTAATATATAGAAAATCAACAACAAAATTAATCCATATGAAAATTGATGTTTTCATTAATACATTTTTATTCTTAAACATATTTAATTTAATAATTATTACAATAACTATAAATAATTCTCAATTTTTCTTATAAGTCCCTTGGGGTGTAGGAGCCTCTTGCAATTTTTATGACTTTCCCTTATTATCAGGAAATTATCTTAATCTTTCATCGAACCTGATAGCGACATGGTTATATCCCTATTCTGTGCGATAAGGGTCGTGAGTTCGATCAAGCCAGGACAAACGTGTTATGCACATGCATGTTTGTTCTGTGTCTGGATGTTATAGATATATATTGAAGTGAAACAATTACAAATATTCTATCATTTAATATCTGTAACATAAGCTTTTAGCTACTTAGGAGGCAAATCAAAGTATGAGACGTTGTATGGATTATTTAGTTATATCTCTTGAATTAACGATAATATTTATTAAGTTTTTTTAATACATATAAATTCTAAACTAATATATATTTATCTTATTTAAATATATCTATCCAAAAAAATTGTGTCCATTGAATTTTTTTTCCATTTTGAGACTAATTTTTCTTCAAAATAAATGCAATATAGTATATATATATATATATATATATATATATACATTTATATATATATATATATATACATTTATTTAGAATTATCATAAAAATATAGACAAGAAGTTATGAAGAGAGTTCAAACAGGAGACAAGGCATTACATTATGTCTTCTATACATAATAATATTAAAAATATAAGTTAATCGACCTACGACCTACGTAGTCTCTGATCATTTTTCTTTTATTACTGATATTTTTTGTGACAATAGAAGATTTTCTATGAAAGATTAAATATTTTTATTCGAGTGTATTCTTTGAAGGAATTAAGATATAAATAACAACGTCAATAGAACTACTCTTTTCGATCGCAACTTCGTACACGTGGCTTGGACATCAATCTAAAGGTTAAAGTTTAAAATCAAAATAAAGGTTAAAGTTTTTCATATGCTTAACTTTTCATCTTTTGATTTATTTAAAAAACAATCAAAAAAACAATATAGCTTTTGTGCATGAATCATTATAGTTACTTGTTTGTAATAAAGCATTAAATCACGCTAAATCCTTAAATATTGCAGGCGTCCGTTTATTGTTATAACCGCTAAATCGTGAGAAGGTTTTTACAGGAAATAAAACACTATAAAAAGATCCTAAGATAAAGTGAATACGCAGAAAATAGCCGCCGGTAAAAAAACCATCACGGGGCATTCTACAATGGATTCATTTTTGGTATCTCACTTTTAGCAAGTCTATTCGTCACGTTAACTCCGCTGCTGTTTTTCTTCCGTAATTAATTAGTTGCCGTGTTTTTGTGGCAAAACGGCTGACGGTTGATTAATATCTGCAAAGGAAGGATCGCTCTCAACTTTCGCATTGTTTATTGTGGCCGTGACAAAGCACAATACAGCTGATCTTGTTGATTACAATTCAAATGTTTCGGCTGAATTCAAAATGGTGACAATCAAGTTTGATTATGTTATTTTTTGATAATTTTGATAGCTTCCATGGCTTGGAATTAAACCTTATACATAGGTCATTTAGAAGACCTCAAGTAAATAACCTGCTTACCTGAGGTCTGCCTAGACTTCTATACTACTTACCTATTTCGACCGCCAAGTAAATATAACAAAATAGCTTAGAGGCTTAACAAGTTAAAGTGGTATAAAGTTTTCGAATAGAAATTACTTAAGTACACGCAAGGACACACAATTACAACCGCAGGATCAAGCTGAATGCACTTAATATATTCGTACGACTGGGCCTGAAAAAATCTCTTAATGCTGGAACTATTTCCAGCAGTCAGCATCTGCTATGAGGATGATAACACTTACATATAAGTAATTTATAAATAATACTGACTTACCGATATTATAAATGCGAAAGTTTGAAGTATTAATATGAGTGAAGAAGATATGAATGAATGTTAGTTACTCTTTCTTTATTTATTTAGCACAGAGATCATTGATAGCCTGAACTAACACATATGCTACTTTTTATCACGAAAGCATGCTTGACTGCGATAAATCTTTTGCTTAAGCAAATATTCGTGCCGATTCCATAGAGAAAAAATCTCTATGGAATCGGCACGAATCTTTGCATAGTTTGGCTGTCAAGGAGGGAGTTAAACTTTTCCGACTTAAACCGGAATAACATGGGATCCTCAGGGGGCGAGATATAAGTTGAAGTTTTCGCAGGCAAAGTTGCAAGCGGAAAGATGTAAATACACTCACTACAGTGTAAACTTTAGATTTATTACGTTACGTAATTATTAGGCCTACGAGTTTCTGAGATTGCATTTCTCATCAATATCTTCAATAATGATTTATCTACCATTATTTAAGCCATACCATCATTTACATTACATGTTAAGTATAGTATATGCTATGTTGTTATTTTAGTATTTTAGGGACGTTTAACCCTGATGTTTTTATTGCTTAAAGTTAAGTTATTTTTAGTATATATTAATCCCTGCCGGTCTAATTTTAAAGTTTTATCGCAAACAAATTCCAAAGTTTCAAGCAAACTTTAAAGGATTTCACCACTTGATGACTTTTAAAAAAGTATTTTATCTTTAAATATAAACGTCCCATAGCTGGACAAACAGGATTGCCAGATATATTTGGTGACATCATTTGAAATTCGCATCATACTTGGAATCGCGCCAAAAATCAGTGACAGACAGCGGGCGGCAAATTTTACCAGTCATATAGAACGAACTTTAAAATGAATGTTATCTCCAATTTAAAGCAATTGACCATGACTCAATCTAAGGTACAAAGTAAAATCTTAATTTATCTATTAACCAAATGAAATATATTCTTTTCTTTTTTACTTTCAAACGAATGGATGGAAACTTTACAATAATATGCCATAACGTGAAGCAGGAGACGATAGTCGAACGTCGCTAGACATTTTATTTATTTAACTTTATTGCACAAAATGTTACAAAATGTACAAATGGCGGACTTAATGCCAGATGGCATTATCTTCCAGTCAACCATTACACAAAACTGAAAAATATATATATATAGTGGTGCAGGCAATATATATACAAAATAAATAAACGTGGCATACATATTTGTATAAATAAACGCAATAAATGCATATGATATAAATATATATATATGTATATATATACATAAAATAACGTACATCAGAAATAGGGTTATAAAGTACGGAGACAGCGTTTCAGGTTAAATTTGACATTTTATATTACACTCCTTGGAGAAAACGGCAACCACTTCTAACTGCAATTTTATGTAGATTTTATAATTAACGTAAACTATCTCATTATTTTCTTGAATTGGACATAGAAAAGAAACTTGTCAGACCTTAGTGTTTTTTGACTTCTTTTTGAACGTACTCGTATTTGGCATATCGTGGTCTCAACAAATAATTAGCGGAGTGGATTTTTTGTATTATTATTATTTTTTTGTTGACAAGAGAAAGAATTGATATGAGTATTTTGAGAAAAATAAAAAATGCGCTATAATATTAGGAAATTTGATGAAATATTAATGTTTGTCAGTCGTTCGACAGAAGGTGCATGGAAAATATCTTATTATTAGTTATATTAATTAGAAGTCAACAATCATTATAAGGAAAGAAGAAAAGTTGAACTTAGAGTGTTTTATAATCGTGTCAATAAGTAGTTTTATTACGAGTAGGATATAGATATTAGAATACTTGTATAGTGATAGAGAAATGATCACAAAAAGTACGAAAAATTAAACATTAGAGTCAAGAACATTAAACTAAAACTTCATTGAAACTTACTTTTTTTTCGCAAATAAATACGTACATATTTATTTTGCTTCAAGTGAAACAAGTACTTACATACATTAAATAAGTCAAGACACATGCAAGCCCTGTTCACACATGTCTCCAGTTTATATAATAGTAGAACCGCCATGCTAGCGGCGTTTGGCACCCCCACCCTGGACTGACTCCAAGCCCGTAAAATATGCCCATCCCGTGGGAACCCGCTTACGCCTAAATTATCGGGTGCAAAAAATAACACTCCTTCGTCGCATTAAGCGGAAGTAGGTGCGTCATACTTTAAGATTTTGGTGATAAAGCCTAAGTCACAACCGTATTATAAAACAAAATGGCGTTCTGCACCTGTGCCATTGGGCACGTCTAAACTTTCTCATTATTATATTTTACTAGTTCTGCCACGCTGTTCTTAACGCTTTAGTAATAACGCGTTAGGTATTATCCGGTTTATTTCGTTCATTGCGAGTTTTGACTTGCTTTGGTCAGATTGGCGGTAACTAGTTCACAGAAAAAATACCATCGCAAGTAGAATAACAGTCCTCAACAGCCTTGCCTCTGAATAAATTCAACAAATATGTTAGATATAAGCTATTTCGTTAAAGAATATGTCAACGATAAAACTGTTTAGGGTTGAATTGCTTAACCATTAGCTTGAAGACAATTGTCTGTTAGCATTGACGCTGGTAGCGGTTTCATTAACGCTAACTATTAACTACCTAGTTGGTGTTGGTGGGACCTTTATCGCCACCAGTTTTAGTTGCAGGTTCCTTTCTGGTGCGTCGTCTTATAAACCTGCAGTACATTTATTTTTAAGACTCTTCTGCTGCCGGCATACCAGTTTAAGCTGGGCCTACGACACCTGGTACCGTAGGTTGGTACTATTCTACTCTGCCGGTACTTCACGGTTTATGTGATTATTACCTTTTTATTATTATTTATTAATTGATTGATGATATGATATGATTTAAAAGTGCTGCTAACGAGCCTACTAGATTTAAGTATATTTGAATTTAAAATTTAGAACGAAAGGGTTGTTTTGTCAAGAGAAATGAAAAAAAAATCAAGAACTGCCACGCATAGAATATTTAATTTTAGGCTTATGAAATTATAATATAACCTGGAGACATAGTATAGTAGATTATAAATGGATGATTGAAACTTTCAGTTCCTAGAATTTCAATCAAACCAAAGCGTGTATAACCAAGCACTTCATCGGTAAAATAGATTAAGTTTTATCAGTTCACCTACAATGACTTTCATACATTAATTAATAATGTAATGTAATAAGATAGATTACGTGTACTTCAACAATAAATATGGCGAAGAAAACGTTAAAGACTAATATAATTCAATTGTATCTTGTGGCTTGTACTAACGGATTATATTTCCCACTTGCGTTATTTAATTATATCAGCTGCGTAATTCCCCACTAGACGTGTGCGAATCGTACACGTCACGGCAAATCGCTAAACGGGACTGACATGACTTGAACTGCCGTGCGTCTCCATTGACTGACACACAACATTCATAAAGCTAACTTATAACCCTAATAAGTTTAATTATCTTATTGTTTTGCTGATAACAGGTCTATAATCTAATATACTAAACCTAAAAAAAACACTTTAATATATAATTTGAGGTAGATCTCACAAAAAGGTCTTATTCTTCAAAAATACTTGCTATGAATAAATCATATATATCGGTTCAAAGTATCAAAACTCAAAACAGCCCAATGATCTATGGAGAGGGCAACGCTTAGAGACTTTTTTTTTAATTGATTTATTCGAACAAATCAGGAGTGATGAGATCAGTAACAGAACCAAAGTTACCGATATAGCACTTAGTATGCAGATCCGATGGCCGATAGAGTTGTTGGGTTTTAGAATGGAAACTACTCGTCCACCCGCAAGGTGGATAGACGATCTGACTAAAACCGCAGGATTGCCATAGACGCAGGCCGCATACAACCAGTCCTATTAAAAATATCTCGGAGAAACCTACGTTCAGTAGATGTCCTACGGTTAATATAATGATAAAAGTATGAAAAAAGGCTGTGAAATTACTGAATTGATGTGTAATGTTTTTAGGCTTCAAAGTTGATGACGCATTGACGACACAAAAGTGATATAATTTTAAAAACACGAGCGTTTACAGTTTATCTCTCTGCTTCTCTGCCAATTTATAATTTTAAATATCAAGTTTTTAATCAAACCTAAGCAAATTAAAAACTTAATTTTAAATAAAAAATAATTGAAACGTAGACAAAGTAACCAAATGAAAGGCATATTGTCATTTCGAAAATAACACTTTGCTGTGTTACAATTTAGAGAAGCCTCGTATTAACAAACCCTCATTTAACTTAGGTCTAGGGTACGCCTGATGACAGCAGTTTGTTTAAAAGTTGTCCAGAACTCCCATTTATCTGTCTGTCTGCTTGGTCATCAAGGTGATTGTTCATTCTACTTTAATATTTAGCATATATTATTCTCTCTATATAAAAAAATGAGTGTTAGTCCAGTTAGTACAGTTTGTACCACTGTACAGTAATGTACTTGTACAGCCTGATTAAACTTGATAGATAGGATAATATATATGTATATATATATATCAATGCATAGTCGCAATTCTTTTTCAAGATTAACATACCCATAAAGTTACATTTTGACACTGTATCGAGTCAGCTATCTTAGGAGTATATAAAAGTTTATATTATTATTGTGAGACGAAAGCTAAATTAGCTTTGGAAATAGCGCAAAGCTGTAGGATCCCCTTAGGTACACTAAGCTTACGTAGCCTGCCTACTATGGGGGTACTAATTATTTATTAACCTAGATTTTGAAGGGCCTGACGGTGCAGATAATAGAGATCTTTTATTGTGTGCAATAGTCGTGAAATCAATCACAACTTCGTCGATGTGTCACTTAAAAAATGAATTTTATGGTTGATACCATAATCTAGGTGATTGCACCTATGTATTATTATATTTGTAATACTTCTTTAGTCGGATGTCCAATATCTGCGATATTGTTCTAATTAATGTATTTTAAAAATATATGGTAAAAATTGGCAGGGTCCTGTAGCGTGGAAATCTTGTCCTACTCTACCGATACCCGACAGCAGACTTATTGCTATATGATTTTTATATCACATTTATATTCAGTATTAAGATGCTGCAAGTTGCCGTGAAACATTGGAAACAAGCCCTTATCCGAGCCGGGTACAATTACCACCGGGTTGAACGACGGCTCAGCCGGGGTAGCCGCGACCCGCATGCCGGATACAGATACATTGTATGGGATAGAAATTATGTATACTAAAACGCTTTGTTTCTTGGATTTATGGAATAATAATGAAAAATGTATGTATATGATATCTCACGTCATACTCCATAGTTTTTGGTTATAAACATTATAGATTAGCTAAGGCTGGCTGGAATTGATATGACTCTGCCTGCGCACCTTCGGGAAAATGTATTGTATTTTGTCTTTTCAAAAATATGCGTGTAGTTAGGTTTAGTTGAATAAAAATATTTAGATTTTTATTTTATATGATAAATTGTAGAACTTTTATAGTAACTTTATATCCCCTTTTTACCAACCTAATGATGGATAACTTAGAAAAAGAAATTACACTAGTATTAAGATTTTCCATGAATAACCAAGAAAAGAACATGTTTTTTAATAATATCTAATTTGAGTTTTTTTAAACTTATTTTCACAAAGTATATATCAGGATGGAATGCGATGAAAGCTACGCCAGTTTATATTAGTGCAGCTATCAACGTAAACACAGTGCGAGTAAACATCCCAAATATAAATAAGTGTATCGCTATTATATATTATAACTCTTGTTTGTAAATTAAATAAATACTTACCATTTAAATTACAGTCTTGGACTTTCTGAGAAAGTGTAAGACAAATGTATTTATGTATACCGTTTATCTATTTACGGTGCATATACATCTGTGTAATGACTGAATGCAACAAACACTTAGTGCTTCAGAACACTAAGCATTTGTTGCATTTGACTAAATTTAATTTTGAAGCTCGATTATTTTTATACATTTAATATAAAAATTAGCTATTATTATTACCTTTCGTTATTATATAATTACTCTTTCTATCACTAAAGTGAATATATACGACACGACTTTGTAGATTACCATAAACAAAGGGAAAAAAACATTATCTCTGTAAGGTCATTCATCACTTGCTAATTCACCGGGCCGTGTCGATAAAATTGGTTCCTTTACAGATCTCCTCATTCCTGACAGCTAGTTGATCCTTGATCCGTAATAGTGAGTTGGCAAGATTATAAAAAAAAATGTGTCATAGCAAAGAAAATAATTGTCACAGGTGACTTTTAATTTACCCTTGTATTTAACCTATTTGTAGTCATAACGACATCTTCGTAACAACTAGATAACTCATTAAATTAAACAAGAGACTAGACTCCATTACAAGAACAAATGCTAACCATCTCCCTAATACTTAATTTAACTGACAAAAAATAAATGATCATAATGTAAAAACAGCTCCCAAATCTGAATAAAACAAAAGTAACCGAATATATCAAAACAACGGACGACAAGTTCAAATAAAACTTTTGTAAAACATCTCTATACATTCATCTTCATAAAGCCGTGATATTTAACAACATTCACAAACTCTTTCGTTATATCACAAGAGCTGGGAGACAGTATTGACACAAACAACGAAGGCTTATATGTGTAGAAATCAGCTGACCCCTTTATATAGTAAAGTTTTTTTTATTTTTTAAGTTTGAAAATTGCTAATCGCCGTGGGGCACCAACAGATAAAATAGTACTTCCCCAGGATCAGGTGCCGTAAGAAGCGACTAAGGTATCGGAGTCAACAGATGGTAGTAAACCCATCAAGAATGTTATTTGCTTTTCCCCACCCTGTGGCGTTAACATTCTCATCCTCGTCGCGAAGCTACATTCTGGGATTTCGACCAGGCCTGCCCAGCGGAGCAAATATAAATTGTCCCTTTCTTGGGGAGACCTATAGCTAACTGGACAGTTAATATGGCTGATTATCATTATGATGTCAAATCATTTAGTGCAAATCATTTAGTGAGCTTGTTTGAGTGAGTTTAATGTCTGGTTATTGTATTTGAAAATAATCTAAAACATTTGATAGATATTTGAGACACGTTACAATTAATTATCTCGATAACTTTAGGACTTAGAACTTTCCATTCCCACCCGAAACTCCGTCTTCACTTATATAACTTCTCACGGAAACTTTTCGATACCATCGCCCTTAACTACTCTCTATTTCCCCAACCCTATGAAGACAACTATCCTTATTTCAAATTATACCAGAATCAATTTTCCGTGAAAGCGTAACAAATAGGCAGACGAAATTTTGCATATCGTTAGTATGGATTAGATCTCAGCCCAATTTGACTTTGTATATTGATAAAACAATAGAAGTCCACGCTTATAAAGTCCACCTCTGCCCGTCCCGCATCCTCCTGCATTTGTATCTTTCTTATCTTTTTCTACTGCCAAACAGCAGTATTTATAATGCTGTATTATATTTAGATGGCGAGAGAGAGAGGGGGGGGAGAGGGAAGGATGATAGAGAGGGGGGGGGGGGGTGAGAGAAAGAGAGATCTTTATATCAAATTTACAAAGTGAAAGTACTTTGTAAATCTGATATGAGGATCACAAGGTAGATGACGCGCTAGTGATATCTATGTGATGACACAAGCGTCTACAGGCTACAGTAAAGCTTACAATGGTAAGCTAACTGTCTCCCAGCTCTCTTACAATAAGGAAATTACTGTACTTTTGTGTCGCATTTATCCGCTCTATCTGACGCAACTTTTGTTTACGCTCCACGATTTGTTTGTATTTTTGGTTATCTCGTTATTAAATATAAACTTTTGCATTCTAGATGTTGCCTTTTCGTTGTAACGTAAGAAAGTTAGTTCTAGAATCGAAATATAATGATAATTAAATGTAATGAACGAAAATGCAGTATGTAATAGAGACAAAGAGCAGTATATCTAAGATGTAATATTTTTAGCATTCACATGTTTACTACTCATAATAAATTTCAGCCGGCAGAGTAGAATAGTACCTCCCACTGCACCAGGTGTCGTAAGAGGAGACAAAGGTACCAGAACCGACAGATGGCGTTATATCCATCCGGAAAAGTGCAGCTCAGATGCACAAGGCGGGGATGGGCAGCAGTACCCCCGTCGCGAAAGTTGCGCTCTGCGATTGCCAACACGCTTGCCCAGCACGGCAATTATAGGCAAAAATAACCTCCTTTCTTGGAGAGGCCTATGTCTAGCTGTAGACCTTAAATGGATGGTATGATGATGATCACCTGTTAACATTATGACGTAGTGCTATAATTAATTGTTCGAAAGAAAATATCTTCGCTATATTTTGTAGCACATTAGCTTGTAATGCCAGAAAAAGACTACGAGACGAGCGATAAAAACTAATTCAGCGCGGACTCGCTTAGTTGCAAAACGGTTGGGATGAATAAACAGACGATATGGCTTTTCCGTTCATCTTATATAGACCGGTAGGTGAACGGTTTCCTGTGTTGGGGTGGCGTGTTCGTAATCACCTTACTGGAGAAAAAGCCTGGTTATCAGCTGATTAGAGATATGGTAAACTCATTAACTCTCACTCAACTCATTCGTTATCATAGAGAGCGAATATTGAAGTTCTGAGTGCAGAATTACAAAAGAAAAAACGGACGTCATAAGATATATAGAGAATCTTGATGTACCCATCCCAGTATCAGATGGGAACTTGCTTCTTAAATTTGTCGACATATATCTAAGACAAATTGTAAAGTAAAGTAAGTTCAAAAATGAGGTCTATCGCCGAATTTCGAGTCGACTAAATAGCGTTTGTTAAAATGCGAAACATTCCGGTCCGGCGTATTAGCAAGGTAAAGTGCCAATGGCTATTGCAAATAATACGCAGAACCACAAGAAGCTTGCAGGGCACGTAGTAAGGTCCCGGAATAGGAATCACATGCTAGCGAGCGCAGCGCAGGACGGTGCAGAAGGTGACCAAAGATTTGATCAAAGCCTATTGATTCTGATTGATCAAGATCTGATCAAAGCCTGTTTGCGCTGGACGCAGGCTCGTACAACCGGTCTTATTGAGAATCACTTGAAAAGCAGTTCAACAGTGGACGTCTTACGGCTGATATGATGCTGATGATTTTTAAAAATTCTTCAAATTATTTCTTGGTTATTGCCACCACACATACCTAGCACGGCAATTACGGGCGAAAGTCCTCCTATATTGAGGAGACCTATGCCCACTAGTGGACTTTCTATGGCTGATAAGATAATTATTTTTAATTATCGGTATCCTAATATAAGCCGTAGAATGCCCACAGATCAACTTTAAAATCTCGTGGAGTATTATTAGACTGTAATTCATTTGTGGTAGAAATTGCAGTGGTCTTATGGTTGGATATAAAACCGACTATCAGTCATGTTAAATTAGTTGCCTCTTACGACAACTTGCATTGCGGGTGGCACCATTTTGTTATTAACCCTCACGACCCATTCGTTACATAACAATCTAGGGGTAAATTATTGTTAAATATAATCGCTCATAATTCTCAAACTAAGTGTATATATATATATATATATGTATTTAGCTTTATTCTTATTCTTTTTTACTTAGAGCTATGCAAAATGGGACAACGACCCTCTGAAATCTGACCTTCTAAGCCATTCCATGTTCAAGAATGAACTAGAGTGAGCGACTTTTTACTTACAAAACGTATAAACATTGTATAAATATTATGTATTTGTATATATAGGACGAAAATTTTTCTTCAACAAATCCATCTCTATCAAAATCCTTACCTTCATAGATTACCTTAAACATATTGCTCTTAGCGACAAACGCCTTTGCCTATACTAGTTTAGTTTCAATTTTTTTTACATTGTTATTATTTTGTATGATGTAAACATATAAGCAATAAAATGGATATACTATCTATATATATATCGCCCATAAATAAATAATTATATAATAAATAATATATATTCTTCTAAATCATCTCATTTATAAACGAATAATATAACTGGCAACTGCTCAAGTTGACAAGCTCGTTAAAGAAAACTGTTGAGATCAGCATCAAAAGAAGTTTCTCTAACTATCTCCAGCCAGCGCGAAGTCAAATTACGTCCCTGAAAACAGTACTAATACTGACGGCTTAAGTATGAAAGCTCATAATTACTCTCGTTTTTGCGGCCGTTAGAATTCTACAAAAATCCCTTGTTAACTTGCCTGTATCGCCTGCTATGGTCTTAGTTTTTTTTTAATATTAAAAGTTTTTTTTTTATATTAAGAGTTTTTTTTAAAGTACGTTACTTTGACGGTCACATTTTGTCAATATACTTTGATGAATTTTGTCAATAAGATAATATTTAAAAATCCGTAAAAAACCACATGTTTATGTAAGTTTTTCGTCTTATATAAGAGTAAATATCCAAAAACATAATTATCGCCGAATTAAATCGCCGTTTCCATGAAATGCGCGAGAAAACAAAACTTTGAATTAAAAAAGGACCCTATATTTATTTTAATTTGTAATTACTTTTTAGCTGTTAGGTGCTAATGGTATCTTGTAATCTGGCAGTGCTGTGATCCAAAATTAAAAACCAAATATAAATTACAAATTGTGATGGTAGTAATTGTAAATTTTTAAATACCGACACAACATATTTTGTCAGTCTTAAGAATGGTTACCGAAAGGTAAATGAAACGTCAAACAAAAAAAAATAAAAAGTACAATTAACCGCGTTTTAAAGCCGTTAAAAGTAGTTTTTTTTTTTAAATATTATTGGTTAATTGCCTGAGAGTATAATATTTGAAATAAGAACCAAGCCGAAACAAACCCAATAAAACCCTATAAATACGCTGAATTAAAAAAAAAACAACATCGGTATTACACGAAGCTAAAAAGCAACAATAACGGAGAATGAGACGAATTACGTCTTCATTGAAAATAATGAGATGACATAAGTCGATGGGAATTTGTCGCGCGCGCCTTCTGTTTCCACCCTTGTTATTAATGGAGAACCGGCACGTCTCGGCCTCAGGCTTTTAAATAAAAAATGTGGTAAAGATGATGAATCAGCACGCAAATACCAATGTAAAGAATTCAAGTAACAGTACATTCAGAGGTCATAAACCTTTACGCGGTCACAGATAAACGAATGAAAAATAAATGTAAATAAAACAATTTTCTAATAGCTTCACAAAAGTTTATTTTGTGATGTGAACTCTTCAATATCAGTATTTACCATTGCTTCTAACAGTATCAGCTTACACTGAGCATACTATGCAAGTGTATATATATAACGGAAAAACTGTCATCTACATTACCCTGACACCGTTTCACTTTACTTGTGCCAATTACCAGAGGTGCTCCTGCTAGCAAGGGTAGGGCAAGAGGTATTCAGAAATTATGTAAAAAGGTTTTGAGTTGTATATAAGTTAATTTATTTATTCATTCATTCATTTAGTCATGCATTTATCCATTAATCCATAATGAAATTATTCAGCTATTTATCAAAATACTTGTAGCTCTTGTAGCTTGTAGAAAATCCAAATCGCTTACAAGCCTAGTGCCAACACAAATCTTTTACAAAAATTCAAACAAAAAGTAATTATTTTTAAATAAAACAAGGATACTAAAACATAATTATTAAGAACATTAATAAATACAACAGTTGAAATGATAAATAAAAAAAGAATAAACAAACATGTGAAGTCGTTAAATCTCAAATATTAACAATAAAATAATAACAATTACAAATAATGAAGGTACCATGTCAAAAAATCAATAAAAATATATAATTAAAATTAAAATGTCTACATGTCATTTATCTCCTGAAACAAAGTTTGAACGCTCGTTACGTTATCAGCAAATATGTCAATGTCTAAGTGCTGTGTAAATATGTTCTCATAAACTGTACTCGTAACCGGCTTTTACAAAAGCCGCGGTGTTCGGCAAGCAGCAACCGTCCCAGCGTCATTACGCTGAAGGCGACGAGGTACCAATAGACCAAAGCTCCCTATGTTTGATGAGCTCTCTATTTTATAATGAATAATCCGCAAATAATGTGTAATAGTTGCCATTGCTCTTGACACCTGATACAGGGGGAGGTACTATTCTGCCCTGCCGGTACCACACATACACATATTAAAATTGTGCCTATATAGTATTTGAGATTGAGAACTGTTCAAGGGCTGCAACTGCCCTCAGTCGCCTTCGAACTTTATAAAAGTGATGTAATGGAAGGTAGAAAAGTATCACGGTCTGTGATGAGTGAAAGTATGCTAGTGTTATATAACTTGGTTTTTTTTTGTATTTAACTAATTCAACAAATAAGCATATGGTACGCGTGATAGTAAGCGTTACAGCAGCCTATAGAGACTCATAATATCACAAGGATATCACTAGCGCTTTGCCAACTTTGTGATTTACAGATATTATGTCACATTACTCAGTTATTTCACTGTCTTTCATCCTTGAATCCGCGGCACAGCAATGCGAACACTGCTATATATTAGTAGAAATAGGTGTGGAAAAGTTTACCGTAAAGTACCAATGCAGACGAACTATGTATGTGGTCTTCCATAATATGTGTCTACATTTTCACTCGTACTAAGTCTCGTATGTGATTTCTACCTTGAGCAAACAAACCTTAGCAAATACCAAATCAAATATAGTTGTAACATAATACTTCATACCTAAACTACACTCTTCAAGAAACGAGATAAGTCAAAGAATATGTACGCGAAGTAGTCACGATCCCTTTCTCATGTCTTACTTCGAATTGGATAACAAACGTTTAGTTAGTTGTCGGTGTTTTGGTCAGTATTAAAGAATAGAGATGCTAAGTGAATAAATTGAGTGTGTGGAGAGTTCGTTGCAGTTTGCCTTTACATGGTGTATTCTTGTCAGGTATTGAAACATTATATATACATACTGATTAAAGTCAATTTATGTTTGCAATTATTACTCGTACCTAGAAACAAAAAATGTTGTAAATATGAAAAAAAAACTGAAAAATAAAATCCTAACTAGGATTTTTTTGTATCGATTTAATAACAAAGTTCTAACGCATAATGGACTGTTCATCTAGTTGATGCATCTGAGACGTTGCAAGTGAGACGTTACTATTGAGGCGTTTGACTTTGTTTGACTTTTTATGAGTTGTTCTGATGATACCGACTGAATTACCGATTCCAGTACCACGATCGCTTCTTACGACCATGGTAAAGTATATAGTTTAATCATCATACATATAAAAAGTGGGTGCAAAGTAATTTAAAAGTTCTACAACTGAACTCGATCTCACCATTAAAAAATATGAATTATTAATTTTGTAAATATACCCGGATCCAAATACATCCAATTATTATAGACCACGAACCATTACGAATAAATGTTGATGCTGTGCGGACGCAAATATACTATGTGGAAACGATTGTTTACCCTTTGAAATAAACATAAATTTTCCACATGTATATTCCTGAACGTGAGCTTGAACACCTATAAATATTTATAACTGATCGGCTCATAGCGCAATCGGTAAGTACATAGTGGCTGTGATATTTTGTCGGTTCGATCCCATAAGATCCCCACACAGTACAAATGATTATGTGATAATAATTGTGTTTGTGGTCATAGACACCAGTTTCCTTTCTTCACGGATATCTACAACACATCCCGGAATCAGGTAAAAATGTGATGTGTGAATTAATTACTATTTATTATAACTAGTTTTACCAATTCATTAGCAAATTTTTTAAGGTAAAATGTTCCTTAGGTAAAAGGGGAAGCTGAATGACTTATATGTCAACGCAGGGCTTAAATTATAAGGGTTGGAAAATTTCCATTTTGCCTGGTAAGTCTTTTATAAAAATAAACATTATTTCTATTTAATGTTTTATATGTGTTTAAAAAAAGACAATCTGCATTAGAGACGTCATTACATCCGTGAATGGCTAGGAATACAAAGAAATCGCTCATGCAGGGAGGGAATAGGCCGGGCTTCGCACCACGGTTGTGTTGCTCATTACGATAGCTCCAGGGACGGAGTGAGGAACACGTTTTTATACTACTATAATAAATAAATTCACACAATATACATACATAGACTGGATTTTGAATTAGTTTTAAGCATTTGTGCTACGGACATCAGGCAACAGATGTATCGTAAATATAATACTTAAATACATATTTAATACCCAGATATAGGACATACATAGGATTATGAACAAAAAATGTCTATTCTGGGTTAGAATCGGACCATTGATTCACAAGATACGATCACTACCATCAGCGTCATCAGTTATTTTATTAGTCACAATATCACGCGTAACTTTATGGCATTTAACATGATTGTCAATCATATGACAGTTGGCGCAAATTGACAGAAAGCGGGCAGCAGAACAAAGCAACATAGTATCGACTAGTGTTGTAATAATTATCGAAAATATAATCTATAACGATTAGGTTGTATTAACTTCGGCCATTTATAATTATGTAATTAATGTATATTTCATAATAATATGTATTAGAATTGAATTGTTTTTCGATAATGACCAGATATTTAACTCCTACATAATATGATATTTTCGAATTAATAATATAATAAATTGAATTCTGAGTACCATTTAAATTTAATAATACACAATACTTCAACAAGTTGAGCATGATTATGCATTTATGCTGAATTCCTATCTACAGGCATATATACCAGAAAATTCGAAATATAACATAAATATAAAGTACTCAAGCTTAGGTAGCAATGTAATAATAGCAAGCTCTATTGCGGTTCTTTATTTATCTTACTATCATGAGCAATGAGCACAGGTTCTCCCCAAAAAAGTGGGAATTTTACCCAAACTTGCCAACGCCTAATCGTAGCGGGTAGTTGGTATGCAGGTTCTTATCCTCGCCCTTCTTAACTTCGTTTGGGCTTGAAGAGTGACAGAAGCAGTGATATTACTAGGTCGTTTTACATAATATCTTCAAGTCACAGGGTTGGAACGCACTAGATATCCTTGTAAAGTTACGAGCGTATATAGGCTGCAGTAATTCTTACTATCACGCGATAGAATATTCTCCTAATAATAGTGTTTTAAGAGTCATTTAAAGAAATAGTTATTGATTGTCCTAAAGTAGGACAATCAATGACAACTGCTATACTAGTCTGCCAGCACCAGGCGGGTCTTATAACAAGGTTTATAGCAAGTTCATTACGCGAGCCATCAGAAAAGAACCTGCAAGAAATCTGAAGGTGATAAAGTAAATGTCATAATGAATAAATTCATACATCACATACGTTGACTTGTCTTTGAGATTAGTTGACTAAACCACTTGTTTTACGGAAATTAGATAATGAAGAAATTACAAATATAATACTTAAACACATATTTAACAGTAAATACACAGACACAGGACAAATATAATTGTTCATCATATAAATGTTTGCCCTTGATGGTAATCGAAACCACATTCTTTGGCGCATAAGACAGAACACTACCGACTACTGCGCCGTTGGGCCTGTCATAAAATACTCCAATGCCCATGAAAAACCGGGGAAGGTCGATAGATGTTACAATAAAAAATAACAAGTCCCACGTGTTTTTTTTACTCGCCACAATGCGTCCCTGTGTTTCGTATACTATTGTCTGCAAGTACGTAATTTTGTATTTTTCCAAGGAAATACGAGGCGGAGGCTTCTACCCGCATTCTCGTTTCGCTCTAGATAGGAAAGTAAACGCAATATTCTAATGGTGGTTACACGTTTCTGTAATTTTTTCCGCAATTCGCTATTTCAATTCCACTAAGTTTATTGTGTGTAATTTCTTGTGTGTCCGACCTCGACAAATCTAGTTTTCAATCTTTGCTAGTAACACTGTATTTGCTTAAGGATATACAAATGTTTTGTTCTAGCTATTTAATGTTGTTTGATTAATTTAACTTTCGCATAATTATACGTACGTATGCCGTGAGGTACCGGTGGAGTAGAATAGTACCTCCCTCTGCACCAGGTGTCGTAAGAGGCAATTAAAGTACTGGAACCGACAGATGGTGGTATACCCATCCTAAACAGCACAACTTAAATATTATAGGGTTGGGAAGTTGTGTTCTGCGATTGCCACCTCGCCTGCACAGCGCGGCAATTATGGGCAAAAATCCCCCTATCTTAAAAAGGCCAATATCCAACAGTGGACTGTTTATAGCTGATATGATGATGACATACATAAATCTGTTACTGGAAAATATTTCATACTTTAAATCATAAAAATTTATAAAGTTCTACTTTTTTCGGGCCCGATTTCGCAGATGGCAGGTGGATCCTTACTTGAGCGCCAAGGGTCGATCTTCAAGACAAAAATATGTACAAATGAATATTTGTGTTTATCCTGCATTTGAGTGGTAAATTTATATACAAATATTATATCTCTGATGCCTCTGACGTCTGATGTTCGCAATAAGCGTGTTTTAAGTGACTTATCTCGGAGTTAAGTCAAAGTTTGAGATATTGTGTGAATTTGTAAATATATATTTTTACCATTTAAAATTTATCTGACTTTAAACATAGACGAGAGGCTTAAATGATTTTAATTAAACTTCTACTTGTAGGTAAAAGGTTCCTTTAAAAAATAATGAAGTGTCTCTTTCATCATCATTGTTATCATATCAGTCATTGCAAGGTCATTGCTGGTTGAGGCCTCTCTCAGAAAAGAGATTTTGTCCATAATTGCAATCTCAGATCGCAGCATTTGCGACGGGGATGCTGCCGCCCATCTCCGCCCTGTGCCAAATGCACTGGCTGCACTGCTGCACTGTTTTGGATCACATACACCGCCATCTGTCAGTTCTTGTACCTTAGTCATCTCTTAAGACACCTGGTGCACTAGGAGGTACTATTCTACTCTGCCACCGGCACCGGCAGTGAGATGATAATATAGTGTCCCATTTATTTTAAAAAAATATTTATTCTTTAACTTTTTTAATTCGATATATTCAATGCCTGTGTTTGTCTATTTGTCTACCTGATTCTCTATTTTTACGTTATTATGATTCAAGTCAGTTTAATGAAATTTAGTGTGAGCATACGGGTAGCTTGAACTCTAAAAATGTAGGTTGATGCCATCAAAACAGGAGTTACCGAAGGACTACATACATAGAAAAGCTATGAATAATAATAATCTTGAGAATAGTTATCGCAAAGTTTAATATTTTCACAGGCAAGCATATAATTTGCGTAATAGTAAACGTCACCACAGCCTATAAAAGCTCGTAAAATCATAAGAATATCACTAGCACGTAGCCAACTTTGAGTCTTGAAGATATTACATCACTTTACCCAGTAATTTCCCTGTCTCTCTCACCCTATAAACCGAAAGACAGTAATGCGAACATTGTTAGCTACCAATACAGACGACCGTCACATGAGGTTTATCTCTTAGTTACAAGAACGTGATACTAAAAGCACTAAAATTGTAGCACTAAATTTTTTGCAGCACTAAAATTGTCGTTTAACGTAAATCGGAATAGGGTAAATGTTGAGATGAATATTTTCAAAAATATTGTTAGGCTAGCTGTGCCCGCGACTTCATCTGCGTGGAATAGTACCTTAACTAATGTAAACTTTGGATGTCATGTTTATTTATATTGAATCAATGGCCTGAAAAATAAGTTATAAGTTTCAAGTTTCTAGCTCTAAAAAAAGCGATACTTCCATACAACTTTCCATACCCCTTTTCGACCCCTTAAAACCCTTATTTTAAATTAAAATAAGGGTTTATCCTTGTCCGATAGCCTATGTCCTTTCTCAGGGTCTAAACATTGTCTGTGCCAAATTACATCAAAATTGGTTGAGAGGTTTAAGCGGGAAAGCGTAACAGACAGACAGAAAGAGTTACTTTCGCATTTATAATATTAGTAGGGATAAAGAGTGAAAAGGTAGCAAAGAAACAAACTTATTTTTGAATTAAATAAGTTGGGATGTTTCCATACAAATAATGTGCTAACATATTATTCATATCAGTAAATAAATCAACATTTTACTAACAGTACTCGCCAAGCGAACATACTGTAACTCAAATACTGCAACATACTAGGTTCAAGTACCATTACGAAGGATTTATCTCAGAGTTATGCGGAGCCAAACTCTACACAGTCTATCTTTCCACTTGGCCGAGCAGCCAATGCGTACGAGGGCTCCCGAGCAAGGAAATTCGAAAATCTCCCGTGGTTAATGTAATGAAAGGCATAAAACTTAAGACTCCTAATACACTGTCATAAGGGAGAAATTTAATTTTATCTCGTGCCAAGGCGGTACGTGACTACGTCAAATAATATATTAGAAATGAAATTGTTTCGCTAAGTGCGCGATGGGAGGCGATGTTGAAGTAAATAAGTATTATGTTACCTAAATTATAATTTGTGACATTATCATACACGGCGGAGTGGTTCCTCGAGCTGTATTGTTATCAGAATACCTTATGTATATCATAAATAGTCTCATAAATAAAACTGATAACTTTGTTGTACACATAGAGCGCGTTTCCATTAACTCGTGACAGGTAAAACGGCTCAGAACGGCCATAGAACGACCTGGATGACTGTTGGATATAGTTTAGGTTATAATTGCGGAGAGTAACTTTGCAACGGCGAATACTGCCACCTTGCCCCGCCATCTTGCGTTTGAACTATGCTGTTTCGCATAGATATACTACAATATATAGGTTCCGGTACCCAAGTCGTTTCTGATTTTTCGTTTCTGATTGATTCGTTGAAGTCGAGTCCTCCTCTTTGACACCTGGTCAATGAGGAGGTAATATATATATATATATATATATATATAAAAGGAGATCCTCTAATTCTTAAAATATCAAGTTATAAGAAAGACTTTTACTGTAATAATATAAAGAAATAGATAGATGTAGCTTGGACAGGTTCAACTTGACGATAATTTAAGCCTATTTCGATCGCTTCTCTAGACAGTTGGCCCTAAAAACCCTCGTATAGGTTCACTAGACACTGAAGGTAGACCTCATACAAAGGTCGCTTGCAATGGTACGTCACTCTCAAATAATTCCAAACAGCATTGGTTCACGTCAATAGCATATCTGTGTTCCGGTTTGATGAATGAAAAGCAGTTCAATTACGGGGTAATGTGGTCACAAAGTGTGCAGTGTTAATGATATTCTTATGATAATCCGAGCGTGTAAAAGTTGCATTGGCACTTACTATCACTTGTTTGTCTACTAAATCACTAGAATAAAACTAGATATGATCTAGCCATCGACGTTTACCCAAGGAGGCCTCTAAAGCAAAACTTCTTGAGGGATTATACTCTGGCAGGGCTGCCTAACGGTGGATGAATCTAAGTTTCAGATACGCCTATGATTCGTCACTCATTTACTAAAAACGGTAACAACGTGGGAGAACATAATTAAAAGGAAGAAGTCTAATAATAAATAATTAATAATCGTTTTATTGTTAGTATAGTGAGAACGCAGCCTTACATGTTATTTTACTAATTCTCGAAAGAGGCTCGTTTCATCGTTTAGGTGTATGATCATGCATATCAAAAATATATTGATAAGGGTTCGATCTCCACCCATGTTAATTTTTCATATGAATATTTTTGTTTGTTCTTTGCCTGGGTGTTCAATATATACTTAAGTATTATATTTGTGATCTATCTGTTGATATCTGTTATACTAGCTAGTGTTTTAAGCGAGTCATCTCGGACTCCGAATTATTATTATATTTCAATAGAAGAAGTACTTAATTCAGTGAAATGTCCCTTAAAATTATTCAGCTGAAGTGGCTGACGGCTGACCATAGAGTGGGGTGACAGGGACAGGGACAGCGGAAAGAGGCCGTTGGGGCGGAAAGGTCAATTGGCGAATACCGACTTCTAACTGATAGATAATGATCCGAGAAAGACTTTAATATAAGCCGGGCTGACATATCCGGCATTCATAATACAATTGAGCATAATACATGTAAAGAAAACTTTCTTTGATTAACGATCAGTTTTCTTAAGTATATCATGACTGACGGTTGTGACATTTTATGGAAAAATGTCATTGTGATATGTTTCGCATCAATAGGATTTATTCGGATTTAATTGTAAAAAGACCTGAAGTAGGTATATATAGGTAGTAAAAGGGCTTTTAATGTTGTCTATTTCACTATAACAGAGAAACGCAATTACGTCTTCATTTCATTTGTTTCATTATATACATTTAAACATATAGATAAACAAATTGCCCGGAAAACAATTAAAAACAAGATTTTCCGTATAGTATCCATACTCTTTAAGTTGCCTAAAAAAGCGGAATGAGTTCTTACTGATGTGGATAATTTCAAAAGATTATTTTAATAAATTATTGAGTAACAATCTCAACGCCACCTTTAATACTTTTTCTACTAATTCTCATTGTATTAGATCAATACTAAAAAAACCTTTTAATTAAGATCATAACATCTGATAAAAATTATATTAAGACGTAAATTAACCCTTCAACAGATCAGAAAGAGGCAAATTTTATATGAAACTTCCATACTTAATAATTGAAGCGCTTTCAAATTACTACAGCATAATTACGTATGAAGAAATTAAAATGTAGTATTTTCTTTTACTAAGCAACTTAAGGGATAATGTCCCTACGTCATTTATACTGTAAATTTATATGAAACTAAATCAGTTTTAGTGCAGCAATTCTAAAATTGCGGCTTATCTCCAAAAAAGCGACATATTTCAGTTCAGGACCCGTTTTACTCCCGCAGTATCCAGATACAAATTCAATATGTACGCATGTATGAAAGGAAATTTTTTATTTGCTAACAAGCATGCGACTCTCGTGACCTCCCTCATGTTATCGCTCGGATATCACGAGCGCAGAACCATGTGACCTAAATTGTCCCATATCTCAGTTATTTTACTTTCCCGCCCTTCACACTGGACTAAATTAAACCTGACCTGAAAAAAAACTTGACCTGACTCAAAAAAAGTACTTAAGGTACTTGTGTAGTAGATATCGGATAACTGGGGTATTACAAGTAAAATAATTAAATCCAGAACGCAGAGGCAGAGAGGAAGATAGTTTAATAATCTATCTAGATAGTTTATTATATACGGATCAAACTCGCAGGGTAAAGGAAACAGTGAAGGAATACCTGAACAAAGTCAAGGTGGGCTGCTATTAAATAATAATTAGTTAATTAAGTCAATAATACAATTGTTAAATAAAATAACATCAATATATCAAAATAATTGCTGTGAGGTACCGGCATAGTGGAATAGTACCAGGTGTCGTAAACGGCAACTAAGGTAACAGAACCGACAGATGGCGGTATATCCATCCGAGACAATGCACAGGGCGGGGATGGGCAGTAGCATCCCCGTCGCGAAAGCTGAGCTCTACGATTGCCAACACACTTGCCCACCGCTATTATGGTCAAAATTCCCTCTTTCTTGGGGAGGCCTATGTTCAGCAGTGGACTTTCAATGGCTGGAATGATGAACTCTTTTGGTGCTTTGCTTTAATGCCGGCCGAATTCATTGGAAGAGGTCATCAGTTCCAACCATATTTCAGCGCCAATTTAACAAACAGTACATTATGTAAGTAAAATAAGTACCGTTTACAATAATAGTCCGTCAGCCTTAGTTATATTTATTATTAAAAAATAAATGTATAGTAAGTTAATTCATAGTAATTTTTCAACGCTATTATTTCAAAGTTGGTACCACTCAAAGGTATCAAGCGCGGCTCATCTCAATGCAGCAAAGGGCACAATTAACATCAGGACGAGTGACACGCGATTTCCAGTTTTAATTTTAAATGGATATTGTCGAGTTTCCAATTTACAACCGTCGCTTTCAATTTCTGTGAACATACCCGAGAGATTCGAACCCAGAAACGGCGAGAAATGTTTTTTCATTTATTCTTTGTGAAAATCGTTCGCTCACAAACTTTTACAGGTGGAACTAGTGCACAATTTTTGCTGTTTAACTTTGATTTGACTCAACTTAACATCTCTCAATGAAGGAATTATATTTACTTTCTTTCAACTAATTGTATATATACATATTGTACTACTACCTACTATAAAAAATATATAAATATAAATAAATTAACTAATTTATATAAGAATGAATTATTATTCACAACAGAATCCATTCTACACAGTTACAGAATATTGAATATACAAAAATATATAAAACTGATAATAATATATAACGTCAATAAATATTAAAAATGTAATGTTAATTAATATAATTATCATTTCTTGTGCGCCAAGGATCATGAGATTGAACGCAATCTCCCTCCAAGACTAATATTTACATCATGCATGTTCTGTGTCTAGGTGTTACATATGTATTTAATTATTATATTTGTGATTCCTCTGCTGTCAAACGAAGTGACTGATTTTAGAGTCAGGTTAATATTAATTTAAGAGTATGTGTGTGTTTATTTATTATTTATTCATTTTACTTTTAAATAATTTTGAAAAGAGCTCTTAAAAGCAATACATATATTTGAATGTAAATGAACATTGAAACATCTCAAAACATTCGTTTGTACTGACCTTTACGAATGAGTATACATATATATATAAAATCTAGACTCTTAGAAATCTTATAGCCGCTTACTGAATACATATCAATCAACTGATTTATGTCGAGGCTCGACGAAAATTTTTAAAAAATTACTTAGAATATATCTGTTAAAATCTATTCATGGAAATTTGACATTTGATGACGTTGATGACCAATGGTGCAGTTGGTAGAGATACTATCTTGTGTGCTAGTGGTCGTGGGTTCGATTCCTATCCAGAGCAAATATTTTTATGATGATATTTGTTTTTGTTCTGTATTTGAGTGTTAAATAGTATATTTGGCATTCCTCTGTTGTCAGGCGTCCGTAATACAAGTGCTTTATAGGAATTACCACGGAATCGGTCAATGTATGAGATATTGCTGGAATTTATTATTTTATGTAAATTTCCGTGTTAAAACTGATGATTCTAGAATTGGCAATTGTGTTTTTATTTAAGCTTTACTCTTGAAGAGCGTACTGTAAGAATAGATTAATTTCTCATTGATAAAATATAACATGTAGGCTAATAATTGTTATGTATATATATATATATATCCTTCGAGGAAACTATATATATATACTTTTGCATTCATTATACATAATTGTAAAAAAATCCATTTGAATAATATAATTATTCAATGACCTCCTATTTTTAATAGCCAAAAGCTCCTATTAATACCAACGCTACATTTTTCTTTTTCAACATTCATATCTCTTGCGATTCTACCGGATAAAAATATGGGGATCCCTCAATTTTATGGGGCCCTTATAGAATAGTTTTATGAGTGCGTTGTGAGCCATTCCTATTTCATAAAGCACGTAATATTTTCACCGAGAGCGGCTGAAAAGGTATTTTTTGAATCCTTAAACTTAATTTATTACGCAGATTAAATGGATAACTTTTTATCACCAGAAAATATAGCGGTTTTTATTTTATAATGTTGATAGATTTATTATCTGGGGAAATTAACGGCGTTTATTTTAAATGCAAGACTTGCGAGGCTTTGCCAATATAGATCAAGGAGAGATATGCGATTCGTGTATGTAATTTTCACATGCGCATTTTAAAGGGATTATAAATGAAATAAATTCTATTATTTTTCACATAAATAATAAGATTAGTCATACAATAGGCTGTGGATTATCGGAAAATTAGAATAGTAAAAGTCTAAAGTCTGTGATTGCTAACAGCTTGCCCAACGCGACAATAACAGGTAAAATTCCCACTTTCTTGTGTAGCCTATGTCCAACAGTGGACTTGCTAATACGATGAAAGTGATACTCCTAATAGTTATAAAAACAGATTGCATTTTGCGATCAAGGCCACCTCTTGTACCTACTATTCCATGTTTTGTGATATTCTTGTTTTGTTTTTCTTGGTGTACAATAAAGAGTATATTATTATTGCAACACGAATGGTTTGTGTGACGTGTCCGGTAACAACCCAAAATAACATTATTTGTTGTCGGTTTGTGTGATTGTCATACCTTGGTTTCTTGTTTAAATTACAGTGTTTTATTTTAATAGGAGTGAGGTACCAGCAGAGTAGAGTAATGCCATCCCCTGTACCAGGTGTCGTAGGAACCGGTATCCGGTTATCACGAGCCCGATGGCACCGCTGGTAATGATCTAATATTGTGCGCTAAAAGTCTTGGGTTCGATTTCCTCACAGGAAAAACATTTATATGAGGATATTTATGTTTGTTCTGAATGTGAAAAATATGTATTTCAGTATTATATTTGTGATTCCTCTAGTGTCTGCTATCCGTTACCCAAGTGCTTTATGCGTTTTATCTCGGAGTCAGGGTAATCTATGAGATGTGTGAATTTATTATATCCACCAGAAACTGCTAATTGCAACACGGCTAGGATGGGCAGCAGCTCTCACGCCTGTCCAGCGCAGCATTATTGGGCAATATTTTCCTCTGGGAAGGCATAATTCCAGCAGTGGACTTCATACGACTGATTTGATGACATTTTAAAATGGAACGTAACACAGGTGTTATTAAAGCAAATAAGTGCAACTCTGTTAAACCTTTTTGTGATAATCTCCAACTTTGGGAATCTAAGAACATGAAACATCAAGACCACAAATTGGGGTTTGCCCCAATAAGACCTCTTCGAAATAAGGTACATAACATACAAAAATATACCGCGGCACTTAGGCCTTTTCTCTCTCGCGTATATCTTTCGAGGCCTCGCGAGGCTCGAGCGGGGGCCGTATTAACTCGCGCGATGCGCCGGCCCACATTCTTCCGACCTCAGTATTTTAATTAGTGAATTTCTTTCTGCGATTCTCGGCGGCTTCACATAATTTTATGAGATGTTTGATGTGGTGTGGGGAAGGGGCTTTATCTGGTTTCGGGAAAACAAAAGTTTCGGGCGCTTTTATAAGTGAGGCGTATTGTTTATTGTTTCAGATAAATGTATTCATTTCAATTTTATTTCGTGATATTACAAATATAGATGTAATTTTCTCAAATATGATATTACGTTTAAAGCTTAACCAAAACGAGAGTGGCTATTTCCCCTTTTTTTTTAAATAAAAAAAGAATATTTATTAACCTAACTAAAATAAAAAGACTTAAATAGAGAAAAAATAGTACAATATCAATTCAAGAAACAATAATAAAATTAAAAAGAACACAAAGATAACAAAAATAAATATGTATCATAGACCATGCTTTTCATTCACGCAGTATGAAATTTATTTAATTAATAAATAAATGATGTTAATGGTGGTAACTATCTTGTCAGATGTCATAGATTTAGTTCTCACTAAGGACAAATATTTATATGTTGAACACTTTTTTTGAGATTCCCCTTTAGTCTGGTATCCGGAACAGAATTAATTTGAGCGACGTAACTCTAAGTCAGACGAACGCATGAGATAATGTGATTATCACAAATTTATTATATTTTATGATGATTTATTAATAAATCAAAAACATATAAGTTAGCTAATAATTTATATCATTCACACTTACATATGTTCAGACTTGTTTTTATAATATACAGTTATAACAGCGGTCAAGAAAATTTTAGCTAGCTTTACAGCATTATACACATTAATTAATAAAAATATTAATTAATAACTTGCAAGATGCTATGAGAAACCGTTAACCGGCGAAAGCCGCTCCGGGCGAGAGTTAACAAGCGACCCGGGCAAATTGGATTAAAAGAAATTCCACGGTAATTAAAAATGTCCGGCGAGCGTAGTAACGCTCGTCTTCAACTCGTCATGGCACGAAAACAATCCGAAATGTTCATGAAGACACTCTAATAAAAAATAAAATATAGTTACGT
Source organism: Heortia vitessoides (assembly GCA_020976665.1). NCBI lineage: Eukaryota > Metazoa > Arthropoda > Insecta > Lepidoptera > Crambidae > Heortia > Heortia vitessoides. Next base: position 5,106,557 of record JACJUM010002496.1, read on the forward strand.
CGGTAACGCAGAGGAGCAGCTAATTATAGTGAAACAGCTGATGAGGAGGAAGGTTCTAGAATAGAGATCTAGTGCTTGGTCAAGCGCAGCATAGGACGTCCATCTACACAGAGAATAGACGATCAGAATATCGCCGCTCTGGATGCAGACCGCATATATAAGAAATCTCTTAGGAAGGTCTAGTCTTCTTTCTTTGGCTATATGTGATATAAGTGTAATAATTCTGTCAAAGATAATTTAAATTAATCCGTATACAAATCCGTTATTTATACAAATTGTTAATGTAACAATCCGTTTATTGAAGAAATTCTGATATAATACCGTGAAAGTAGATTTTAAGTTTATCGTAAATTTACAGACAGACGCGACATAGAACTAAATTATATAAGTAACTAGTTGATCGACAGACGTTATCCTGTCTTAACTATAAACCTACGTTTATGATGAGAAAACTTTGGAGATCCATTTGTGACAGAGTTAGGTCAAATTGTACACGGTAAGCAAACAATTATTATATATATAATTTGTTCAGTATTTTAAAAAGCCATCCAGAACACCGTGACACGTAATTTTTAAACATAAATATATTTTGTAGTATTTGACTATTAATGACTGGCGTCTCTCTTTGTATGTTCGCAAATGTTAGTACATACAAACTTTTACCTAAACATAAATGATTTCAAAAAACAATCATCCAAATTGGTCTAGCCAGTATATATTGCTTGCAGACAGTATGCTTGTTGTCGACTTAGTAATATTAAAAAGCGTAATGTAGGTTTAATCATAATCATTAGATGTAGATGAAAGAATAATTTGCTTGATAGGAAGTTATTTCTTTTAAAGTCAATAATACAATTTCCATGCATGAAAAACATAAATCAGACTTAGATTCAGATTGCAGATATATTTTTCGTATAAATGAAGCTGTGAAAGACATTTTCCATGAATCATAAAGTTAAAAATCGGTTATTAATAATGATTTTCCGAATAATAATCTCGCCCATATATTGTTTTTGCGTATTAAGATAATAAATTTATTATTTTATTCATTGATATATGTTAATCAATTAAGACATCGTTCATTAAAGAAACAATAAATACAATTATAATAGACCTATCTATTTTAAGAAACTCTACTTTGCGGGTAGACATTTTACGCGTTTTGCTAGAGCGTAGTCTCCATTCCAAAAGTTATCCATCCTATCCATCCTATCTTATACGTCCAGACCATGGGTTCAATCTACACCCATGGGTTCAATCTACACCCATGACTAATATTAAGATGATTAACTTATATATATGATGATGATTGCGTTTTCTGAGTGTGTTGAATTGTATTTGTAATAAAGATAAAATATTATACTATTTTTAATATCTCTCTTGTCAGATGTCAGTAACACAAATACTTTAAACTAATTATCAAGGCGTTAGTTAGGTCTATGTTTTAGATGTTGTGTAAATTTATAATTATTATTATCTATTCTTTGCGCCACATGCTCCGTCCATTGCGACTTCCACTTGCTAATTCGCAGGGTCTTGCTCGTTGCTAGAGAATGTTAATTTATTTTTATGGCACCCAAAACCATGCCTCCCGACGCGTATAATTTTGGGAACTGCCTCCTAATATACCTTAAATTATTCCGTTCATTCACTCCACGCATTCCTCCATCTGTTCCCAAACCACATGCGGCCTCATCACCCTGAAGTGCAGTCATTAACCACTCGGGAGTACATGGAACAGTAAAGGCGGTTCTTCGGTACCTCAACTCCAATGCAAGTTAGTTTGTGTTGAATTTAGCCCATAATATTATGTTGTTAATTTTTTTCATAGTGCTTAATTTTACACAAAGGTAATTTATTTCTCCAAAGTGAAATCGGAAAGATTAAGGAAGCTTGCTAAATTTAAAACATTAGTAGTTCTCCTTTGTTAAGTAATTACGTATAAACACTCAAACTTTTACGAGTAAAAGCAATCAATAAAAAAGAAACAGTTAATCACAACATAGTGTAAAAAGGTCGCTTTCCGGAGTCTGCCTGTCTTTATGTATGCTTAGATCTTTAAACTACGCAACGGATTTTAATGTGGTTTTTCGAGTTACCGTGATTAAAATGGGAGGTTTATATATATAATACATTCAGAATATATGTAGTTGATATATGAACACTGATAAATTTAGAGATTTTCAATGTAATGTCGTAAATAAACACATTTTGTAACACAGGGCGCATACAACCAGTCCCAAGGGCCAGTCCCAGTCCCAGGAAGGGCCCAATATAGCCCATGTCCAGCAGTGGACATTTTATGGCTAATATGATGATGACAATCGATTTTTTTATGCATAAAACCTTCAACGTAATTGAAGTTTTATTGATTTAGACAGAAATAAAAATGATCTGCCGCATACAAACAATTACGAATGGTGTTTGTTGACTTTCGAGGTAAACGGGTGCGGTTGTCGATCAAACAGAATAAAGCTAATTTCTTCTAACTTTAGATAAATCAACTTTCTATTCAGACAACAATTATGTAGGTCGGCTAGTTGCATTTCAATTAAATTTTAGATGTCAATCCAAGACTAAACTTTATTTTTAAGAACCCATATTCTAGATCTGACTTCTAGATAAGTAGTTTGATAGAAAGAATGAGTAGTTACTAAATAATTAATCTAATAACAGAAGAATCCATATATTTAAGAAGAAACTGACTTAACTATGATATCAACACAGTGCCTAAAGTATATCGATTAGAAACTTGAAATAATACACAGGTTCTTTTTATAATGTTCCCTACGTTAGAAAACAATCACTAAGAATAGACACTAAGAAAGAATCATTATCGAAATAAATTCCCTAAAATAGTAAAACGGGGGTGCAAAATTAAAGTTATTCCAATGAAATGACTTTACCAGCAGAGTAGAATAGTACTCCCCAATGTACCAGGTGCCGTAAGAGGCGACTGAGGTATCGAAAACGAGAGATGGCGGTATATCCATCCAAAGCAGTGTAGCCCAAATGCAACAGGGCGGGAACGGGCAGTAGCATTCCCGTCACGGAGCTACGCTCTGCGATTGCCACCACCCAGCGCGGCAATTATGGGCAAATTCCCCCTTTGGGGGGAGGACTATGTCCAGCAGTGGACGTTTTACGGCTGCTATGAGGATGATAAATGAAATTCAGGCAATAGACTAGAAACAGCAGATAGACTTGATACACATTTAAATATTTTTTTGAAAATCATAAATCAACTTATCACGGGTGAACTTGCCACTTAAATGCTTACCCTGGTGGGCTTTGAACCCACACCCTTGAGCTCCAAAACGGGCATCACTAAATGCGCCATCGAGCACATAAACACGTTTTAAATTGTTGATAAATATTTTTTTTCTAGATTTATACAGATTAAGGTGACTGCAGCATAGTGACCGTATCAAATACAAACAAATTATATGTAAATCAACAGAAAAGCAAAATGTGTTTCGTTCTCACATTAAGGTTAATGGAATATCCGAATTCTCCATTAAATTCACCATATGAACACTGGAGTTAGTTAGTGTAACATAATTGTGTTACTTCTACAAAGTACATTTACAGTGACGTACGTCAAACCCTGCGGCATTCCTTTTGGTATGATAAGGCAAGGTCAACCAAATGTAAGGATTTTAAGAGACTCCACAAATAAACATATATTGCACTGATACTGGATTCCGGAAAAACGGAAAATGCCTTTTCCATCAAGGTTCGCAGAGCCGATGGATCTCCATTTATTAGGATATGTTAAGATATGGTGGCCTAAATCGTCATATACCAACTCTTTCATTTACTTATGCTCTAAGTATTTGTGCTGTTATTCTACTTTCATTCTTTCTTTCTATATGTCCAAACCCTCTCAACATTCCTTTCTCTATTGTTGTCACATCATCTTTTAGACCACATCGATCTGCATTACATTATCTACCTATTACATTATTATTTAATATATCTCTTAAACTCACACCATATATACGTACTTGAAAATATCTCATTTTATAAATCAGATTAAATATAATGACATACATAACAGTTTTTGACATTAATGAAAATATCATGGATTTTACAACTATTTGCAGTAACAGTATTGCGTTGCGCAAGTCTTTTGTATGTCGTTTTTTCATTTTGTTTTAGATAGGACGTCATTAATTCGAAGACGTTTCCAAGCAATCACAAAACTTGCAAAGTAACTCGCCACAAAACTCAAATTAAGCAATTCCATTGTAAAAATAAACGAAACCTTCCCGTTTTTCCGTGAAATTTGGTCACTGACGTGACAGGACCTCCCTACGAATCTCGTATAATTGTATGCACGGGATTTGCCCCACATTAAACATCATTGTCCCCAAACCCTGACCCTCCCCATCGCTGTAAAAATTGTTTACTCCTACCAAATTGTTGGTTTAAAACAAGTACGGTAAAACAAACGGAAGATTTTCCTGTAAAATGTCGAGTCACAAAACGACTTAATTTAAATAATTTTGCCTCTTTGTTTTATTTCCTTGCAACAATAAAGCTTGATTGTTTTTGTTACGCAATTGTGATCTCTACTACAAAAGGGTAGTTAACTGTTTTAATAGCGTGATCTAATAGTGGTGTAATGTGCTTATAATCATGTAATGTCAATAAATATATAGCTAATACACTAATGGGAACTATGAATGTCAAGTAAAATCTGACCGCATATTTTGGAAGCTGGTAATCGATTTTCCGAAAGCATTCGAAATACAGTGAAAATCTGTTAATTGTTTCTTTGTTCATTCGTTCGTACATATGAAATTGGCGTTTTGTACGGGAGAAATATAAAGTCTTTTATTTGGTAAAATATAAGTATTCATTAAAGTATGCATCGTTGTTGTCTTTTGCTATCTTCTATATTTATATGTAGGTCTTTTTAAATAGGAAAAAGTAATAGAAAATGTAGAAAATAACTGACCTTTTTTATTTAAAAATAAAAAATATGTGAACAAAAATCTTAACAAATATTTTTTGAAATTATTTCTTTCGGAGTATGATCGAATGACATGCAATTAAATCTTTATTTTTTAAATATATTATATTTTATGACTTGCCGTGAGGTACCGGCAGAGTAGAATAGTACCTCTCCCTAGGTGTCGTAAAAAGCGACTAAGGTACTAGAGCCGACTGATGGCGGTTTATCAATCTGAAACAGTGTGGCTCAAATACACAGGGCAGGAATGGGCAGCATCCCCGTTGCGAAAGCTGCTCTTAGCGATTGCCAATATACTTGCCTAGCGCGGCAATTATTAGAAATTCCCCCATTCTTGAGGAGGCCTATGTCTAGCAGTGGACTTCTAATGATGACGATGATATTTTATATTACTCGGAGAAGGTATAGGTAGTTTATTATTGGTGTAATAAATCTAAATATTAGTTAAGTTTTTTTCAACGAATCAACTTAACCCATCAATCAACAAACAAACAATCAAATATTTGTTCTTTATAATATTAGTTTTCTCTGATAAAACTGACATCGATGTGTATATGTTATTCCGTAAAATAAATTAGTTTTTAGGTTTGTATCTTAGACAAACAATTTATTTTCCATCAGATATCACATGCCGAAAAAGCGACTAAGGTACCAAAACCGACAGATGGCGGTATATCCATCCGAAATAATGCAGCTTAAATGCACAGGGCAGGGATGGCCAGCAGCATCCCTGTCGCAAAATCTAAGCTCTGCAATTGCCAACACGTGTTCTCAGCGTGATAATTATAGGCAATAATACTTCATTCTTGGTGTTCTAATAGCTGGTATGATGATTATAATGAAGTGATAAATATTATCCAACCCTATCTTTTTTTTAGACAAAGTATTTTATTTTAATATGTGTCATTAGAAATAATTAACCATCCATTAACCCTTCTATCAACACCTAGTTCTTAATACTTCTTTTAGTTATTTATTCATTTTATATCTATTATATGGCAGAACAACAAAAATATAGTACTTATATATAATTATCGTATTCGTATTAATTAATACGAATACCCAATAAGTTACCCTTTTTTACCCATAATTGAAAAAAAAACTTGCTTTCTAATGAACGCGAAATATGACACAGTTAAAGAGGAGAACATGTGATTAAAGCTTTTTATTTTTTACACAATGTTCATTAAGTTCTTAATTTCCACTTCATACTACTATTTCAATGACACATTGATATATTGAAATGAAGTAAACATTTATTCTCTATCTAATATCGAATTAATTACGGAAGATTTTTTTCCAAATTTTATGGTTGGACTTCAAGTACCAGGCGACTACTGGTATTTGTAATTCATCGGATATTTGATAAGAACACAAGTGCTTTAAGCTACTTTTCTCGGAGTCAGGTCAAAGTATGAGATGTTGTATAAATCGTTTATTATAAAATAAGGAACAGCCACGGAGCTGTTCAGTTTCTGGCACACTTTCATTTATGCCCGCTAGTAAATCAGGTCTGACTAGTTCTCCTAGATTTATTTATTTATTTAACTTTATTGCACAAAATATTAGAAAATGTACAAATGGCGGATTTAATGCCAGCTGGCATTTTCACCCAGGCAACCATTTATCGAATTCTGTCCACCCGGACAGATTTCGATAAATAACTGTTCCTTTCATTTTTTCTTTCGTTTTTGTTTATTCGTACCAAACATACAGAAACAAAGTTTCCTCTTTATGATATTAATGTATACATCCAATAAAGTCCTACAGTTCCTAATAATACGAGAGGGCTAGATTTATTTATAGAATATCTATTTTCGGTATCTTTAAACATTGCATTTGTGAGACGGAAAACCTTTTCCAAAAGTGACAAAGACTATAGAAAGTAAAGGGCCAACAGAATCTCCCAGGTCAGCGGTCGGTGACCTCTATTCTTCAATATTTCCGAGAACTAGTAGTCTTTTTCTAAGATATAGAAAAGAGTTTCAAATGAATGCTTTACCGTGCCTAACAACGAGGTGAGCGATAAGTGGCTCTACTTGAGCGAGAGAGACAGAGACATTAGTTACGGCGGCGATAATAAGAGGGTTCCGCTTAATCATAAAATCCTTTTCTCCAGCTCTCATCCCAGCCTGCTTTTGCTTGTGTAGAAGGATCAATTGATCTCGCCACTTGAAAAAACGTTTATGTAAGCGTCCAACTAACTCGTCTGCGTCTTAACTTCTTACTGACTTCACTAAATGAAAAATGGTAGATATCTTGTGCGCTAAAAGTAAGTAGTACAATTTGATCGAGGACAAATAATTATATGATATTAATATTTGTTCTGTGTCTAGGTGTTGCATATGTATTTAAGTATTATATCTGTGATTCCTCTGTTGCGAATGTGAATAGGTCGTTGTTATATAACATTTGTCTGCAATGTCCGATTTATAATTCTTTTTTAAATCTATACATTTGTTTGACCTTGCCCTATCATTCAAGAAGAAATGGCGTGGGGACGTAACGTTTTTAAGGTTTGACGTTTAACTCTAAGGTCTCTCTTTTAAATATGTTCGCTTGGATTTAGACATTTAAAACCTGATTGTTGAAACAGTGCTAGGTTTTATTATCTACCGTCATTTGTGAATTCAAAAAATATTAAAAAAAACATATACAATTTACAACTCCAACAATAACTAATAATGTAAATTCAATACAAGGGCAAAAATGTATCTCAATATACAACTAACGTAATATTTGGATTAATATATCAAGGTAGGTATCAAGATTGTTTGTGCGCTGTGTCCTAGAAGGAATCTAATTTTGTTGAAAACAAAATGGAAGCGCAGAATATTGTATTGTCGCGGCTCAGGCAATCCCGCACCTTTGGTTAATGAATAAATGCAATTTTGTGGTGTTTGTTATAAGAAAAATTTTAAATCTTGTCAGATTCTAAATTTAATACTACGAAATCAAAAGTTAATAACAAATCAGGACTATATGAACTTTTTGCCTCCAAGACATGCCTTCATCTAAGTAAGCGATGGGAATTTCAAACAAGAAATTAATTGAAAACTATACAAAGATTTTTTTGAATTTGCTTAATGAATTTCCATATAGCTTTTTGTAAGAAATTAAAAACCATGGCCTAGTACACATTTTGGCGTTAAAAATTATCATCGTACACGGACTTAGAATGAAAGTAAGGAATAATACATTTAGAATTGTAGCATTACTGGGACATACATCAACGCAACTGATCAAATTCAAGTACGGTTTTTTTATCCTTTTGTTATCAAATTCCAGTGTAAAGTACCAAAAACTGAATATATAATAATGTAAAATCATAGTGAAATATTATCTCATAAACAAAGATTTAACTCAACACGATTCCTGAACAATTATTTAAAGAGCCTGAAAGTTTAATTTGGGCCTTAGTGTGGTGATGAATACTGCGAAATAAATGAACCTGAAAATTTCGTGGTTTTCGGGTCAAAAGAGTCAACGAATTCGTACTCAGCCAGGCTGCAGACATATCCAGGCTAAGGTTTAGCAATCAATGCAAATTCCGACGCAGTCTGAATTCTGGAAATAGTGACTCACGAAAAAGGTTCCAGGAACTGAATTTTATGACATCACACCTTAAAGGTATTTTCGAATTTAAATAATTCGTGTATTTGTACAAATAACAAACAAACTTTTCATACTTTATCATCATATGTTATAGATAATATAATATAAAATCTTCAAATCACAAGGCTATGTGCATTAAGTCTTTAGGCTCCGATCACTCGTGGTGCTTTTTTATCGATTTATTCATAAAGATATATATCAGCGATAAGACGTCCACTGGTGATGGCCTCCCCAAGTGATGTCTAATGTATGCATCCTTCTTATAGCACGACACTGCTACTTTAGACAAATCGTCTGTCCACCTAGTGGGTGGACTGATGATCTTGATGATGAACCCTTGACCTTAGTACGTAGTTTCCATTTGAAATCTTCACAAGCTCACCGAATATAGCTATTTATATATTTATTCGCTGATAATCCACATCTCTTATTTGCTAGTTAAGAAGATAAATATAGAAATTTACCAAACGTAAACTAAAATGTATAAAATAACAAACTGGGGTTGAAAATATGCATGTGTACAATATTCAACGATCCCATAAATATCATATTTCAGAACTTAGTACCTACCAGAATGTAGAATGACTGCAAAAATATATAGAGCAAAATTGAATAGAAGAGTTGGTTGGTATAAGACGACCAAGGTAAGAATATTATAAACAGGTAGAAAAGGTTGATAAGGTTAAAAATGTTAATAAATCTTTAATAAGAATAGCCAGGTCAGAAATACCAAAAATAAACGAGTGTGTATCAAGGGACTAATGCGAGCAAAGTAAGCGATAGAAGTATGCCAAGATAGTAGTAAGTGGAAATCCCTAGTCTCTGTCTACCCCGATAGGACACAGGTGTGAATTTTGTTTGTATGTAAAAAATATATATCTCCTCTCCTAGAGTTGAAGATGTCATACTACCAAGAGTTTATATTTGCCACAGTTTGATCAATCGAGTCCTACATTTTCAGAGATTCAACAAGTCTGAGAAAATTGTAAAAATGACATTTCAACTGCATTTATATCAATTTATCTTTGCTAACACTACTCATTAAACACGCACGCTTATGTCATCTCGTCGACTTGCAGTATTTGACTAATTGCTCGAAACGCTATGTCATGGCATATGTTTCAACCAACTCGCTACATTCTGAACTTTAATACGTATGCTATAAGAGTCAAGAGGTATATATTTGTTTCTCTAATTGAGGCCGACGGCCGTCCACTGAGCCAAATGTTTATAAATACGACACCAGTTCTACGGCGTGGCCTGGTGTGCAGTTTTTTATTTACAAATAGATTAGATAAATTTAGCGTGTGTAAAGTTCATTCAATATATATAAACTTTGAGCATTGCCCTCTCCTAGCTTATTGAGGTATTTTAAAATGGCTGAGAAGGCCGATGGTAAGAGACCACGGTAAGCTAACATAAGTCATCGCTTGTAACACTCATTGATCGATAACTTTTGAACACGAACTAATGCTGGCAAACTCTCAACATTAACTAGTCTGACAGGCTTTTAAAAAGTACTTTACTACTCTAGACATTGTTGGTGACGTAGAGCTAGACAAAGCTAAACTAACATTAACACTGCTAGTTTTTAAATACCATAGCTTAGTTTAAAAATACCATAAATTTATAGAGATCCAAGTTGATAAACTGTTAGTTAAACCAAAAACGATAAAAAAATATGCGAAGAAATATATTTCAAGCGAAGTTAATCAAATGAAGCTTGAACTTTTTCCTAAATCTCGCTTTCATTATCATTATACCAACAATTGAAAGTCCACTGCTGGACATAGGCCTCTCCAAGAAAGGACTTTTTTGCCCAGAATTGTTGAGCTGGGCAAGCGTGTTGGCAATCGCAGAGCGCAGCTATCGCGGCGAGTTTGCTGCTGCCCATCCCCTCCTTATACATTTGAGCTACACTGTTTCGGATGGATATCCCGCCATTTGTCGCTTCAAATACCTTAGCCGCCTCTTACGACACCTTGTAGGGAGGGAAGTACTATTCCTATACCGGTAGAGTACTACCGGTACCTCACAGCAAATGTACCTCGCTTTCATAAGAAAGAGGTTATTTTTTCTTTATGATTCATTATACGTTGATTGAAAAGGTATCTTAGAATGGTTGCTCCACCCTGTCCAGAGATTGGATTAATCCCGCATTAATTGAGGGAATAGTGCGAAGTGGCCGCCATATTCCCGGCCCGCAGATTGATGGATGGCAATGACCGGCAGTATACTTTTAACTTAATGAAAAGAGAATAATAATGCATAAGAAAAAAATAAACCTAGGGGCAAATATTTCAGCATTATCTAAGTTTTGTATGAATATAACAAAAATATTAATAAGAGTTTAAATGGAACTAATTCTTGATCATTTAAATATGATACAATTATGGCTAAATCAAGTAATGTTTCATGTATATCAATCTCTAAAGTTACATTGTTGTAATTTTTTTTTAATAAACTAGCCTCGTTTACTCTGATAACTGCAAAACATGTCACCTGACTTACAGAGACTCAAGTCGAAATTCTTTGACCAATGTATGTTACCAGCGATATCGCATGGGATTGTACCCTCATAACAGGTCACTCAAACTAACTATGGATAGGTTAAGCTCAAAGTTTTATTGCATGAAGCCATAGAAAAAAATTATCGACATTGCCCGAAAAATTAAAAAGTTGAAGTGCCATTCTTCATTGTCACTTGGTCACCACACACAAACCCGATCGTAGATGGAGACGTAAGAATCTGGAATTGAGACCATGCATCGGCAAACGCAGGGTATCATGTCCACCCTCTAAGTGGACAGTCGATGTGACACTAACCCGCAGAATCGCGCTAGATAGAGACATACAATCCTATTGGAAAACGCTTGGGATGGACAATTTTCAGTGGAGTCGATATGTTGACAAAAAAAAATGTATATAAGATATTGTGTAGAAATAAATAGGTATTTTGACATCTCTTTGAATCTTTTCTACTCAAATATTTAATGTTAATCAATTACTCTTATATCGCAAATCTATTAATAAACATATTTGTAAAAGAGCACACATTCTCAATTATTTCATTATGAGTCATACCCGTAAAATAAATAAATAATAAATCTCTATTTCTTCTCTCACATATAATGTAGTATAAGTTTATACTATATTATGTATGTAAATGTGAAAATTAAAACTATTACAACCAGCTTTATCAAAGTTACAATGTTTATGAGAAACGTCTTTAAAAACAGTCGGAAGATTTTTAGAAATAGAGAGCTTGGCCTTTGTTTTCTAAGAGACCTGTGTGACAAATGGCCAATCCTTTGAATCGGGTGGAGGTAGGTAAGTGACTTTCTCTTTATACTGTTGGGGAAAATATTTTACAATTATTCTACTAACATATATTGATAAGAGTCACTAAAAGTGACATTGGTAACAAAAGTACTTAAAAAATACTAAAATACATACGCTATATAAAAATATTTATTCAATCAATTAATAACTACGCGTATGCGTGTGTGTGTGAGTGTGGGCTGTATAAATTTCTCTATATTTGCTCATTTGGGAACAGACTTTTATCATTATATTATCCGAGTTTCCTGTTGAATCGTAGTCTCAATCGTAGAAGTGATTTTAGTAGATATTTCGTAGATAAATAATGTTCTTTTCGTTAACTTTAATGTGTAACTATGTTTCTAGGAAGGCTAAGAATTTATTAGAATTTTAACATCTGCCCGTTCCATTGGCGTAGTTTCACTTTGTACCCAGTCGTTCTTGAAAACAAACGTTTCATATTTACAGGATATACCTATCAAATTAAATAAAAAAACGGTTTATTAGTTAATCTAAAGCAGTAAAGACAAACATACGCATGAATGATGTGTACTACAAAATTACCTCACAAATTACATTAGTAATAAACCGTATTTATCGGTACTCCTCCGTACAATTTCTGTAGATCAGGGTCTACAGTAATTGTATGGAGGAGTAAAGTTAAGCCGTCGCTGTATATTTAGAAGTTTTGTGTATACATCAAACGGCATATTGAATTATTCTAAAGAGCACATGATATATATCCACGAAACCAACGAAATCCGAATAGTAAATTAGTTCATAAGGAAATTCCACGTATTACAGTCAAAGTTATAAATACTTGTAGTTACATGTGTAATGTAACACAAATGTAATTTACATAACATTAAAAACGATACTATATATATATATATATATATATATATCGTATCGTTTTTAATGTTATACATTTTAGTTAGATGACTCTTATGATGAACCCTGATGAAAATACGGGAGGGTCATCAGGGTCATCAGTATTTTAAGTATAATTCCCTTTTTCGGAAAAACATAATAACAAAATTATGAACATATTAAAAACATTTTTGACGATTTGAAATGCTTATAATGGGTTCTTTTAAATCGAACGTATGTGTTATTAAGCTGCAATATGGTAACATGCCTAAAAACTTACTGAATAAATTTATTTAAATATTATTAAACTGATTATGTAATAGACACATGAGTCATACAAGGATATCACAAAGAAGATGATTTTACTGCCTAAAGGTTCTCTTACCCTTCAAACCGAACACAGCAATGCAAACACTGCTATTTGGCGGTAGAAATAGGTGACAGCGGTGGTAGAATAGAATATATATATATATATCCTATTCTACCACTTCATTATGCTATATATACATACAGGTACAGCTATATATCCATATATATATATATATATATATATATATAATGATGAATCTCCTTCAAAATGACTGTTTTTCCATAAGTAAAATCGAACAAATTGACACATTCCATTTGTGTTTAACAGTCAATAAAAAATCAGCAGCAATTTGTAAGAAGTCCAATATAACGCAATAAAATAATAAAGGCACCGAGAAATGGATTTGCACCATTAGAAAAGGATTGTTTGAACAAACGGCTAAAATCATCCCTGTTAGTGTCCGCCCCATTTGTGTTAGTTACTTTGAGACGTTTGTCCATTAGAAACGTGGATGGATTTATATTTGATAAGAAAATAAACCGTTTAGTCTTGTAGTTGTCACCGAAATGTTATGTGAATCTCGAAAGGAGTAGTGACCATATATTGTACGTAGATCGTAGATTCGGTCTCCATTAAAGACAAATATTTATATAATGAATATATATGAATATTCTGTCTGGCTGTTATTTATTTGTATTTTAAGTATCATATTTGTGATTCCTCTGTTATCCGATATCGGTAAAAAATGTGCTTAAGCTACTTATCTCAAAATCGATTTCGTGTGCATTTATTAAAAAAAATCGGAAAATGAAAAAACTAAAATTAACAAAAAAGGGGGAATTTTACCCATAATTGTAACGCTGGGCAAGCGTGTTGGCAATTGCAGAGCGCAGCTTTCATGATGGGAATTTTGGTACCCGTCCCCACCCCAATGTGTGTACACTGTCTCGGATGGATATACCGCCATCTGTCGGTCACCTTTACGACACCTGGTACAGAGAGAGGTACTTTTTACTCTGCCGGAATCATGGCTTAATAAGTGGTGTTCACAATAATTATATTCTAAAAAATTCAGTTATTTTGGTTATATTATTTAAGATTTTTGTTTAAATTTTAAAATATACTGAAGAGACCAAATAATACTGGAGGTCTTTGTAACTTTAAAATAGACTCTTAAGATAATGGCAACAATTCAAAGACAAAATCTCATTTAATGATCCATAATTTTCAATGAATAGCCATAATCAATATAATTTTATATACTTTAATTCCATTTTAACGAAAATCAGGTGCTTTTTTTTTAAATACATCGTATCATTTTATTAATGTCTAGAAAAAATACCATGAAGATTAATTATTTTTACAACTTAATTTCTTAATAATCCTAGTGCAGATGTATATACCTACAAACATCCTAACCCTTTTATTAAGGGACTAGCAGCGCCCCGGATGTAGAACAAACCTAGTATGAGTGAACTTTCAAAGTAAATTTGCACATCTCTTTTAACCCCTTAAAGGGTGATTTTCAAAGATATGTTTCACACACATTTTATGATATCAATGTATGTGTTTCATGACTTTATTATTAAGAACCTTCCATTTTTATAGCTCAATAACAAAAACGGCATCGCCTTTTCTTTATTTCTTATAGTTCTTGTTATTGTAACCCCTTTCTTAATGCTACCGTACGTTACAGTTAGTTGGTCAGTCAGCAGTTCCTTTTACGCGTTTACTAACTTGCGTTAGAATATATATTTCAATGAAGATATATATATATATACAAACGCGAACATAAGTGTAATAAAACTTACATTCCCGAAGAAATTCGGCTAAATATGTAAGTGTACGCGAGTAGCCGCGTTGCTAACAAGCTAAATGGGAATTCTTCACATTTCTTCCGAAGTACGTTCTCACTGCGCATCCATTAATCTTCTCCCTCCAGTGATGTATACGGTACACGTTGATCTACGTCAAGTCGAAGGGGCCATATTGTATTTTTGTAGTGAGTTACCTTTGGTCAATCCAATCTGAAGGAAAATTTGACGTTAAGTTATATAGAGAATACTCTGGCTGCGTACAATCTTTCTGAATCGACATAATGACACTAAGATGTTATAACTTTTTTTTGTTATGAAGTCAGCAAACAAGCACACGGTCCGCTTGATGGTAAACGAGACCGCAGGCGATAGACGCTCGTGTAATTATAAGGATATCACTAACATTTCCCAAACCCTTGTGAATTTAATACCATTGTCACATTTACCCAGTAACTTCACTGCCTCTCTCACCCTTCCAACCGGAACACAGCAATGCGGACACTGCTATTTGGCCGTAGAAATAGGTGAGAGAGACTAATGCCGCCGACCTTTGTATGAGGTCTGCCATATACTAACTATACTAAGCTGCCGAAGTTATAATATATACATGACGAAAATTTACATAACAGATTTTTTTTCTGTGCCTGGGTGTTAATAAAAATATATATTTAAGTATTATATTTAAGATTCCTCTGAAATCTGATGTGAACACAAATGCTTTAAACAGCGTAACTTGGAGTCATGTTAAAAAAAAAATACTGAGAATTTTATGACGCTATTTGTCTATATCGCTGGTTCCTAACTAGTGGGCCGCGAAAAACTTAAAGGCAGCTTTAACTTAAAGGCAGGTAATGGCAGTCTCAAGTTCAGCAACTTACGCACTAGGTCTAAAAATATATTCGATTCGAAATTTACTCATAAAGGTTTCTAATGTTACATTGTTAATACATGATTCTATAACATTCTTAATTAAGATATATATTTTAAAAAAATTAGATTTAGATTTTTCGTTACTTGCTGAGCATAAATGAGTCATAGTGGTATCTAGTCAATAAAAGTTTGGAATATGATAGTCTAATGGATAAGGAACGAAAGATAAGGAAGGATAAGGAAGGAAAAGGATAAGGAACCCAAAAACATCGTTACCACAAGTTTTAGCCCAATAAACCAGAAACATAATAAATAGTTGTAAGATTTATCGTGTTATTCGAACTGAGCATATTTGCATGGTATCTGTTTATTGAGTACATTCTTGAAAACACTTCATATTAGTCATAGGAAGTTCACTTTTCGACTTAGGCCCTCAAGATTGGGGGTGTTTTGCCCATAATTGCTACGCGTGGTGGCAATCGCAGGCCCAACTTTGCGACAAGGATGCTGCTGCCCATCCTCACTCTGTAGTATTTAAGCTGAACGGATGGATATACTGTTATTTGCCGGTTCCGGTAACTCAGACGCCTCTTACGACACCTGGTACAGAGATAAGTACTATTCTACTATGCTGATACCTCACGGCTAACAACATTTATTTTGAAATAACATGCTAAAACTTGACTCCCCTTCAACATCCAACGCTGAAAATATCAGTACCTATAATAAAATATGTAGTTCGTTATATTATAAATGAGAGTGAGATAAACAATAAGCAGATAGATGTTTATAAACTTAATAGACCGTATCGCCAGCTTTACCAACCAATCGATGAATCGATTAATATTTATTTTTTTTATTTATAATAATAACATCATATTTTAAATCATGACTTTCTCATACCGCACTTATCCTATAAAGAGCAAATATTTAATTGCTTATGGTTTAACTTAAAATCTATTCAACCAATCCGTTCACTATTATTAGAAAGCTATATATTCACCTAGAAACATATACCATATAATACTAGAGATAATCATAAGCTATATTTAGTCTCTAGAGGTGCCCTAGGGCGCGCCGTCGGTCCCGCTCCGATCTCACATGCTATGCGGGCGCGACCGCGCTAAACGCATGGATACGGGCATCGGACTTCTCATCTAGGAGAGGCCCCGCCCTCTCCTTTCGGTGGCGCTGGAATTGACGTCTGAGTAGAGCAGCAATAGGTTCGTCCGAAAAAAAAAAAAAAATAAACAACACATAATTATGTGTTGTTATAAAATTCTGACAGATGGCGGTATATGGTAATTGTATCTTACACAATATATCGAACATACTTATATTCAATATTACTAAATAAAATATAAACTAATAAACTCACGGCAACAGAATCAATCTAATACAATTTTACTATGTACCCGGACGAAGTCAGGGCGGGGCTAGTTATTTATAAACTAATCGTAAACAGTAATTATTAATCAATGCTGTGTGATACCAGTAGAAATAGTACCTCCCTCTTTACCAGGTGTCGTTAAAGGTGACTAAGATACCAGAACCGTCACGTTATATCCATATTTAATAGTGTAGCTCAAATATACAGGGTGGAAGTGGGCAGCAGGTTCCCCGTTGCCAAGCTACGCTCTGCGATTGCCAACCTGCCCAGCGCGGCAAATTTGGGAATAATTCCCCATTTCTCGGAGTGGCCTATGTAGTGGATTTCCAAAAGGTGATATGATAATGATGATTATCATTTTATTAATTAGTAATTCAAATAAACGTAACCTATTACTAGCGCCATTTTGTAGGTTACCGTTTGCCTCGTATATAACATAAAACTCAACATTAGTCAAAATCAAAATTCAGACCTAATTAGTTTTATTGTTGACATTATAATTAACAATGTAATAAGCTTAGGAGTTAAACTCACTTTTAAAATCTTTCTTGGTTTACATAATGAACAAATATCGCAAACATATTTACACTTCTCTAATTAATTTGCTCATAATCTAAAATAAATAAAGACATTCCATTAACAGGTTTCCCGTTATGTTTGCAGTCACAGCTTTTGAAGTGTATTGGATCAATGGTCTAAAGTTCGCTCATTCATCGTATCCATCTTCTAAATCGGATCTCGGTTCGAATAAAGCCCGAGTTTTAATTAGCGTAGTCTGTATAGAAACATAATTTCATGTGAACTACAAACTTCCTCTTCGTATAAATCATATTTATTTTATTATATATTTTTTGCTCAATGTTTTTTTCAATATATGTAATATATTAAACTTCTTATTAAGACAGGAACGTGGTAAAATTTGTCACATAATTACAATTGGAAGATGTGACCCAGCAGTATTATCTTTTTAGACACAACGACAAAAAACATATATGCAATATATTAAATATACATATTATGTATATATATACATATACATATATTAAACATACATATTATGTATATATATATATATATAAAAGAAGTACCTGTCTGACTCGCTGACTGACTGACTGACTGACATATCAACACAGGGCCTAAACTATAGGATAGGGTTAGAAAAATTTTCAGAAGAGGTTCTTTTATAACATAGGGGAGTACTGGGACAGATTTTTTTCCGTCCTAAAAAGGTAAAAACGGGGAAGCGAGGTTAGTATGAAACTGCGTTTTTAGTTATTCGTATAAAATATTTTTTATAATTCTCCGTCAAGAGGGTGAAAGAAGAAATGTAGAATGAAGTTGCTACAACTTAACGTGGGTGAAACCGCGTGACGCTGCTAGTCACAAATAAGAGACATCCTAAAGACGATTGATTACTTAAAATGTTGTAAAAAAAAGAAAGATTGATAATCGCTTTTATGCAAAAAATCTACATTTTGTAGGGATAGATAATAGCATGGATGGAGGAGTATGGATCATAAAGAAATTGCTTTGACAATTTAATATCAGGATTCGTATATCATGGGGCCGAGGGAATCTTGTATCATATTATGCCGTTTGTTTGTATGCCGTTGATTTGTTATCAGAGTATCTAAAACTTTTATTTTATTACTATGTACATCAACAACATCTTTCGTAGCATAGTATTCAAAAATCGGATTCACGATTTTTTTCTGACTCAACACTTTGCCCTTATATTGCTTAGTTTGTTTTGGTGCCGCTAGCATAGGTCATTGTAAAAGTGACTTAAGAATTACTTCGATGTGACCATTATTTGTGATTACGGGGTATTCAATATCACGGAGCAAAAACACATACCTGAAACAACAGAAACACAAAATTAATACTTCACTAATAAAATACAGCAATAATATAAATATTACTTTATTTACTAGACAAATGATTTAATGTACCAGTAGTATTATATATTTAATACCTTTGTTGTCTGATATCCATAACACAGTCCGGTCAGTGTATGAGGTGTTGGGTAAATTTTTAAAAAAGAACTGAATTCTTGATAGTTGACCAAGTAAAAAAGCTAAGTTTTAAATATGTCCCAAGGTTTCAATATGAAAGAGTTTCTTAGAGAATTTGTTTCTTAAAATGATATTATATAACTTGATTTCTCGGTAAATATATATAAGTGTATGATTCATTATGACTCGAAAGGGTTTACAGAATTTTATAAATTAATATATCACTCGCATTTTATTTGTGTTGAATTACTTATACACAAACATTTTGATAATGATTGAAGTAACTAAAATGCGTAAGAAGTCAAAGAGCAGAAAACCTTACCGATAACTAAACAATTACCTAAACTAACTTTCGATGTAGAATCTATTGGAACATCAAAACTTTGGCAATACAAGACAAATATTACAAGACAAAACTAATCTAGCGCAGTCATTACTCTTTTTCAGTTTCTTATATGTACACAGTTTTCATGTGACTTACAATAAAATGAAATAGTACAAAATATGATTGATATCGTTCTATTAAATCGAAACATAAATAAGATACTCTTTTTCAATGAAGAAACTATACAAAAATTCAAATTGTTCCGTAAATTTAACCCTTAATCTTTACTACCTACCCAGCGTTCTCACTACTGCGCTTTGTGGGTAGTTACGGATGACGAATTATGCTAGAATTCAGTATTACGTAAGATGACGCGTCATTTGATATGCATGCGCTCGCGTCCATTCCCACCTTGCATTCTAAATGGACACATGTATATTTCAATGCAAATGCAGGGTTCAAAATAACAAATGTTCATAATATACTCGTATCGTCAGTTGAGAACATTGCCAGTGTGAAAAGTCGTGTCTGCTTCTTGAAGGGAATCGTCGAAAGTATTGTTTAAACGTTTATTTATATCTTCATCCTGTTTAGTCCTATTTTCAATAAAACTTCCTTTTGAAATATCTCTTTTCATGGGGGAGGAAGGAGCTATGTCCATTAGTGGATGTTCTATGACTTCCATTCATGATATTCAAGATAAACTTAAAAAATACCGTTTTTACGGATCACAGTGAACTAAGCTATTAATTGAAATCGTGTCAACGTACTAATGTTGCAAATGCGAAATTAAGTCCATGGAGAAAGAGTAAAGAGGGAAGGCGGTAATTAGCTATATAGTAGACAGCTTAACTTAGGTTTAAACATTAATTTTAACGATAATTCATAATATTTTTATTACAATTTATCATAACTATATTAATAGGTCTCCGATATAAGTTGCTTAAAGTAATTGTTACAGATATCTGAGGAATCATCACCATCATTATCATATTCACATCATACCAGCCATTGCAGGTCCACTGTTGGACATAGGCCTCTCTAAGAAAGGAGATGTTTTGCCCATAACTTTTGGCAGAGTACAGATTTCGCGACGAGAATGCTCCAGCCCAACCCCACCTTGTGCATGTAAGTTGCACTGTCTTCGGTAAATAGACCGCCATCTGTCGATTCTGGTACCTTAGTAGCCTCTTACGATACCTGGTACAGTGGGATGTACAATTCTACTCTGCCGCTACCTCACGGCTCTGAGAAACCACAAGTATAAAAATTAAATAAATATTTAACACCCAGACACAGAATAAACAAATATTCACCACACAAATATTTGTTCTGAGTGGGGATCGAACCCAGTGTTAGCGCACATGACACATGTTCCAGCTATTCACTATGTCGAGTTATTTAATTTTTGCCTGCTCGCCTGCCATGGTTTAAATAAGTGGAGCCACAAACGTTTGCCGTCACGTGTCTGCGTACGATCCTGATGCAAATTTGAATCAACGTACTACAGTGCACAAAAAAAACCATAAAATTCAGTATAGTGAATAAAATTTTTTTCCTACTTTCTAGCACTAAGTACGCATTTGTTAGTTGTTCCATGAGTTCGATCTTCACCCAGGACAAACATTTATGTGAAGTACATTTGTGCTTGTTCTGTGTCTGGGTGTTAATATGTAAATAATTCAAATAATTGCGATTCCTCTTGCTTCCTGGTATCTGTAAAATACGTGCTTTTAGCAACTGAACTCAAAGTGAAGGTATGATATTGCAAGATTTTTTTATTTTTAGTGCAGACATGATTGATCATCATCATACATTGATAAATATACTAGATAATACTACTGTTTTTCTGTATGTTTTTACTGTAGGCTTATCTCCAAAACATTTTATATACTTTTGGCTTAATATATTTTAGAAAAATAATTTCGCCTATATTATTAAAATCCATGAGTTATAAATTAAATTCGCCGTAGATAGAACATCTACATAGATACATCACGCCTGTGTCCCATCGGGTAGGTAGAGACTATGGATCTCTACTGTTACGAACTTGGCATACCTTACTCGCATTAGTCTTTTCATGCACGCTCGATTATTCTTGGTACTTCTGACCTAGCCTTCTTTTAATACTTCTTCTACCTGGTTAAGATATGTTCGCCTATCGTCGTCCTATACCAACTCTTCCATTTACTTGCACTCATATATTTGTGCAGTCATTTTACTTTCATCCATCCTTTCTATATCTACAAACCATCTCAACATTTCTTTGTTGTCACAGTATCATTTTCTACACCACATCGATCTCTTATCTTCTCGATTCGATCTTTAATACTTTTTCTACCTGGTTACATACATCGTGTAATCGCATTGGGTTTTTCAACGAGTCACACGTCGCATGACTTAAGAAAACCTATTAAAGTTAGGCACTAGCAGACATCCGCGCATTCGCACTGAGAAGTCTGCCCGAACGTCTTAAGCACTCGTTAACATGAAAGATTTCGTTTTTTATTGAAACGTACGCACGTAAGTGTGCCTTACTTCGCTAAGCTGAAAGCCTATATATTTTCTTTAGTATCGCTAATTCCTTTTCTATTGAAATTAATAATTATACAATTATTAATTTAAATTATTTAATTTATCCCTTGAAGTGAGGTCTGCTCGTTTTCTTTCTATTTTTAAAAGAATAATGAAGGATTACTATCTGTCACTTTGATTTTGCTTTTTGATTCTGTCACTTTCCTTGTTCTGTAACTTTATCTTTTATATGTATTTGAATATATGTGTATTATATGTATATATGTATGTTTATTATTATGTATGTATGTACTAAATGCATCTCAAACTTCCACCAGCTTTAACATTATTTCTATCCAAAGGTTGCCTGTAAGAAACTGTACTATTCCATGTTTTTGTGATGTTCTTGTGTTGTTTTCATTGGTGAACAATAAAGAGTATATTATTATTATTTCATCATCATCACAACTATCATATCACCATAGGACGTCTACTGCTGAACATTATGTGAAAATGAAACAACAAAGTAAAAATATCTTTATCTAAATATCGCCAAAGAAATCAATAATTTTTTTTATAGGTATATATAGATATTTTATTTAACCTGATGTTTTCATAGGGTTATAAAAATGATTAAAAGAAACAGGTTAATGGCCTACTTTAAAACTAGTTTGCGCACGGGTCTAATAGTAAGATTACAGCAGACTCATCACGCGAGCTACTACAAAAGAACCTGCCAGAAAATGTGAAATTTCCTAAATACATAATGATTTCGGATGGATTTTTCCCAAAGTGTGGCTGCGGAATAGAGACTGTGTTGCCCATTTCTGCCCTATAAGATTTTAGCTATGCCCCACAGAACTGAGCATTTTTATTATTTCGATTCCTGCTTCCAAAGAACTTCTTTCACTCTCTCTCTCTCTCACTTCCGAGAAAGTCTAAAACGGAACCACACAAAACCGAGATTAAATGCTAACTGCAATAGACCAGACCCAAAATGTAGACTCGTCTCGAAAATTTAATGGCTCAATAAACTCTTCTAGTATCACCTCATATGTATTCATAGCAAGTTAGATCGACTTAAATCGCGGTCAACCTCAACCCTCGACCTTTTCTCCGAGATACTTCAACTTCGACGAATTCTTTAACTATCTATGCCTAAAAAAAGGTCAGAAGTTTCGCTAAAATTTCTCTTACAAGAATTCTGATAGCCCTAATCATATTGGGTTATTTTTATTTCTATTTTAAACTTAATTTGACTTAATTAATTATAATAGGCCAAATTTATATCTTCCGTACTCTACACGTGCCTGAAGATTATATTTTTTATTGGGTATTTTTATATTTATACATGTATGTTTCAAAACAAAGCTTTAACGATTTCAAAATAAGTAGTTGACGTATATAGCCTACATAATCTCTTTTTATTCTATTATCTTTCATATTTTCAGATATAAAGGGTTCGAATGTAAAGCTATAACAGTTAACTTAAACAGAAAGAACAAGGCATTAAGCCTAGATATAGCCTTAAAAAAACACATTGTACCACAAGCATACCTCTCATACCGGTGGCATATGTAAACAATATTTTATTTATTTATTCAAAACAACAAGAAAAAGAAACAATGCAACTTTTTTTTGTAATACAGAATACATTAGGTAAAAAAATGTAGAGCCACGGATACCCCGCAAACATCATCTGAAAATCCAAATATGACAAGACCGTACAAGGTATTCAGAACTAATTTAATTAAGGTAAATATGCCAATTTAACTATTTAACTACAAAGTGGCAGAGTTAAGCGTCAGTCGGTTCCTTGTCAACTACGTAACCCTAAACAACATTTAATTAGGGCCTTCTCCTTTGAGATTTTGTCCAGTTTATGAACCTTTTCTATCTATCTTAAGGAGTCAAGAGTATTTAAATATGTTATTTTTAACATTATATCTATACTTCATTGGTTGGGTCTTATTGCACCTAGTTTCATCCCCAATCAGGTACTATTAATTTGTGTTGCTTCTGTTAAATCTATGGTTTTAGGCACTATATTTATGATTCCTCTGATATCTAATCTGTAACATAAGTATTTTAAGCTTAAAGCCGCTTGCCAGAAAGTCAGATCCATGTTTGATATGTTGATTTAATTAATATTATAATTATCTAAAATTGTTAGAAAAAATATATGAGAAATATTAGAACTGTACCTTTTTCAGTTACATTTAAACATTTATTTATTTGATTTAAACCTTGGCGTATTCGGCAGTATTCAGATCTCGTGTACCAACGATCGTGGAATCGATTCCCGATTAAGACAAACATTTATGTGACGCAAATTTAAGTTTGTTGTGTCTGAATGTTAAATACATTCAGATACAAAATTATAGTTGTAATGGAGAAATTATAATGAACTGACCTAAATAATTGATAAAAACGCTTGAATATATAAAAATAAGAAAAGATATTGAGGCCAATAAAATTACAAACTTTACGGGCGCTGGTTGTCCCGAGGAAATACTGTTTCACTGAGATTTATGAGAACTTTACTAAGAGAATTTAAAAGTTTTAATTTTTTTAATTACATATTAAATTTAAAAACAATCTTGGACATTAAAATAATAACAATGGCAGCGCCTAAAGTAATCTTTTGAAGTCTTTGAGATATAAAGAAATTTAACTTTGTTTGTTTAGAGCGTTACTAAATTGAAAAATAACAAATTAAAGAAGGGCCAGCTCAGAACTACTAAAAATAAACGAACGTGTATGAAAGGACTAATGTGAATAAGAGAAGCAAATGTTTTGCCAAGATCGTAACAAGTGGAGATCAATAGTCTCTGCCTACCCCGATGGGACATAGGCGTGATGTATTTATGCATGTATGTACAAGTAAATAATATCGTTACCAACAAATTAGCAGTAAATCTTTAATCCTGATAGAAATCAGAGGCACCTGCTTGTCGCATTAATTATTATTATTTCAAAAATATTGAATAATATTAAACTCTGTTAAAGTATTCTCTTCACAGCCAGATTTATATATGGGGAGCTTCAATAATATATAGTAACATTTATGCATTTACTACTAGTACCTTTTCAACGTCTTTTTACGTTTTTGATAAATTAGAACCGAAGATGGTGGTATATCCATGCAATAAAACAGGGATCGGTAGCGTTCCTATGCCAGCGTGTCACTTTTTGGCAAAAAATTTATAAAATTATGACGAATCTAGGGCTTACGTCCAACAGCAAACAAGCACAATTGTAAACAACCTCGTAATCACATGTCAATTATACATGGAACGCCACAAAAGATAAGCCGCATACGAACATTTCACATTATCCATATAGAAATAATTACGGCTTGCAGTAAACACTGACATACTAACGTTAGTAATTTTGTCCATGCTAACACCAAAGATATAAATTTTGGGGTGTGAATTTTTAAACATATGCAAATTAGGTACGCTGATTCCGCGGCCATTATCCGGTTGTGCCAGCAATGCCAAATAAATGCAGCGTAGCTTGTTTAGGTGTTATTGTGTTTAGACTAAATAGACGAGACTTGTATAAACTAGAGACAGTATGGCATGATATCAGCGGCTATTTTTTACAATCGCACCGCTTACCAACGACATGGGGTAGACCTCAAAAGGTCGTCCATATTAGTACCTTACTCTAACCTATTCTAACTACCCTACCGCCAAAAAGCAGTCTTCGCAGGGTTGTGTTCCTATTTGAAGGATAAGAGGCAGTAATACTACTAGGTAATATGACAAAATACCTTCAAGTCACAAGGTTGACAACGCGCTAGTGATGTCCTAGGCTGCGGTGACGCTTACCGGTTTGTATGTTTGTTTGTCAACCTGGTCTAATAAAAAAAGGTATTAATTTGGTTACAAAATTTAGCTACAAAATAGTTACGTACCCCAACGGTTAGGTAATGTTACTATGCTAACAAAGAAATGTACTCATCACTAGCTAATGCACTTTCGCTAGCGAGAGTTTCACTATGTCAGAGCGCAGAAGCAAGTTGTGGTTTGTTTAGTTTAGCAGACAAGTCGTATATATTGAAGAACCTAATCTACACTGTGATGACATGACATGACAATCTAAAATGTAAAAATGGTTCTGCATGTCTTGACCGGCTAACCGACTTTGAATCACTTTGGCATGAAGATAACCTAAGAATTAGGGTAGAACTAAACTACTTTTAAACTCAGTACTTCAGCCTTCGGGAAGTAATTCAGAGGGAAGTCCCCTCGAATGGAAAGCCAATTGTACGTAAACTTAGGAAATATAGTCTGAACAGCCATATAATGTTAATTGATTAACAAAGGAGTCTCGTCTGCCCGCACGTAGCCGGCTGCTTGATTTTGGACCGTGCCGTACTTAAACGCGACGCGGCAAATGCTGTATTTTTTCCACCGTGTCGCGATTACGCACGTAATGGTAACATTCTATTACCTATCCACATTGTAATGGCCCCACACGGTAACATGCAGAAGGTCCATCAAATAAAAAAACAAGTGAAAGCGTTAATTTTAAATATGTACGAGTACGTATAAAGTTAGTACAACGTTACAAGTACATCCTTACTTTAGGATCATGTCGACGACGACGACTTATAGTTGACATTACTGTGCATATTTAAAGTTCTAGTGTATATAAAGTACTTGTGTACATCTATATAATGTATTAAACTATATAAATACTACAAAATACACTACTTTTTAACAGGTAACATATTGATACTACGAAAATTTATCTTTATTTTATAGGTACCTATACATTAGGTAAACCTCTTACAAAGGTCGTCTGTATTGATACCTGTAAGGTACCTGTATTGGTACCTGATTGGTACCTTACTCTCAATGTGTTGTTTGCCGCCAAATAGCAGTGTTGGTACTCCATGTTGGTGTTCCGTTATGATGGGTGAGAAATGCAGTGAAATTACTACCCAGTAATGTAAATGTGACTTAGTGTCTTTAGTTCACAGGATTGGCGACACGCTATTGGTATCTCTATGATGATACGTACATTAATTACAGTCTGCGTTTACACGTACCATCAAGCGTATTCTCGTTTGCTGACTTTGCAATATAAAAAATGTAAAAAAACGGACACTCAATAATTTGAACAATAAACCATTTTTTAATGATAATATTTACTACAAAAAAGGCGTGACTCGAACTTGCATCTTTCCCTATCTGGAAGACACTGCGCTACCGTTGTGCTACTGAGACTTTCGTTTAATTCTTTGTAGTATTCCTTTTGTTGTGATAACTAAGCAGCAACGCTTTAGCACTATAGCTTTGTACTTTATTTTTTTTATATTCAGCATTCACCAGTGCATAAAACCTATAAAAGGCATCCTTTCAATATTTGCTTTTTGGATGACAATGATACGAGGTCGCTCATTATTGAGCCTTCTTACTTGTTCTGCGAGACTTTTACGTGGCTTGAGAGATCAGATGGATCCACTTAAGAGTACCAAAAGACTGGCCTTGGCAAAAATGACCTTTATTTGGGAGGTTTTTAAATAAAGAATACAAGATAAGCCGGTTCAAAATGCGTTTATAGTGAGTGTAATAAACTTCATAACTAGAATGTGTATTATATTTGTGATAGAAGAGTGGGAGTGGCTCAGGGAAACATTTATAGAGAAGACGCTTCGGACATATAAACTTATCAGTTCTTGCCGTGGGGCAGACTAGAATAAAACCTCCCCCTGTACCAGGTAAAAATCCTTCTTTATGTGTAGGCATCCAGCAGTTTTTGAATGTTTTCTAAATGGTTGATATTATAATATTTAATTGCAGATATTTTATTTTATAACTTATTACCTCCTAATCCCCGCAGTTTTTTCTTTGGAGGATGATTATCTTTCATAGCCATTTTTTTCTCTGAGGCCTCATATCCTATACCAACAAAAATTATCATATACGGATATGCGGCGTAGTCGTGAAGGTGTAACAGACAGAGTTATTTTGAGAGACCCTTACTCTATATGTAAATTGAAATTATGTAGTTTTCATGATGATTCTACAAAAGATATTATAAATGCTAAGGTATGTGATAAAAATTTACATCAAGTTTTGACCTTACTTGACACTTGTGGTTATATTTAGGCATATTTTTATAAATAATAAACAATTAAATTCCAACAACATCTCATACATCAAATGACCTGACTCCATGTTACTGACGCCAGACAACAGAGGATTCACAAATATGCTACTTATATAACTGACATCCATACACAGATCAAATACAAATATCATCATATACATATTGGTCTTGGGTGGGAGTCGACCCCGCGACGCGCGAAAGGTCACTACCGTTTGCGCCATCTAACCCATCAAACGGCATAAACTATAGTCTATACATTTATGTTTGAACTAAATTATAAATTAAATCCTTTGTGTAGTTTTTACGTAAAGGCGTAACAAAATAACATTCATAAGCACGTTTATAATATTAGAAAGGGCGTTAAATGTATTTTCAAAATATACGTATAGATGAATCATTCGTTTGAGAGGCAGTAAACCTACTATTTCTATCTATATCGAGTGAACCTTCTGCATCTATCTTATTTAGTGGCACTGTGAAGCGTATGGGCGCTTAATGTGGCGTCGCTTGTGTAGTCAAGCTTATGGATGCAAATAGATTTGTTGGACTTCCTTCGAGTGCAAGAGAATTGACTGTATGTGATATTAACGAAATAACTTGAAAATAAAAGAATCAGATCATGTATTGACCACACATAAAGACGTTACAAATGTGGATACAGTACAATAAATATTATGAAAGTAAAGGTTAATAAACTTCAAAAAAGGATAATTTTAAACATGACGGTAAAGAAAAGATAAAGGTCAATTAAATGACTGCCTCAGCATAAGCTACAGCGGCATCACGTAAGATCAGATCACTGCAGCGCTGGTCGACAGGAATAAGCTATATAATTCGTTTTAAACCACAAGAATCTGTGACATCTTATTTACTAATACATTAGAACAAAAACATAGTTTAATCACATAATTACAGCATTGCCAAAAACAAAGAGTGGACTGAATAATAGAGATCATTTAACTTAACATCTAATTTTATTATTAGCCTGTCTGTCAATGCCTCGATGAAAGAATTTATCATATATTAAAAAAAATAGGATTTTATTTGATCGTCAACTTAATTTTACTAATATAATGAAATTAATTTTACTAAACTATAATGACACTTATAATGTTAGTAAGCCTGATTTTTACATAAAAAATGTTCAATAACAACTTAATATAAATATTTTTTATACGACGTCGCTTTATACGAAGAAACATAAATAGACAATGCGTTAGTGACATGTCTGTGATTTACGAGCGTCTTTAGGCTGCAGTGACGCTTACTATCACGCAGACTGTCATAATAATATATTCTTTATTGTACACATACTTTTACATAGAAAATTTTACATGTTTAAAATTGCACAATTGTTGGCTTTATCGATCTGAACGATCTTTTACAGGCAACCTTTGAATGTACATATAAAAGAGATAAGAATAATGGGCAGTTTGGTGTGCAAATATGAAAAAATAGTTATATATAATAAATAAACTTATACTAATATATATACACGCACATACACATTCTATATACTATAAGTATACATAAATATTTATATTATACTGCAATATGTGCACTGATGTTTAGCGGTAGAAATGGGTGAGTCTACCTCTAGCTTCATCAACGTTGAATGTACATCTGCAATTTCTGAGTTCTTAACATGAAACTATACAGTTGAATATGGAGCCTTTATGAATACAACTACACTGCTTGTTTGCCACTAATGCACCGTCACACATAAATAGCACAGTGCATGTTGCAACAATACATTATTATGTGCAACTTTAGTGACTGAGCGAGTGGGCACTAAGTCGTTACTCCGGGCTATTCGCCGCAGTACAACCGCTACTTTGCTTTTGAGCGTCTAAATAAGCGCTTGATGTAAATTTGGCTTTTTAGGAATACAAATGTGGCATTTCAAACCGGCAACATGAGGTACGAGAATTCAGAATTTAGAGTTCAGTGCAGATACAAAGTGGAGAACAATATACAAGGTATTTTCCTAAGCTTCTAAAAATGAAAAATATATTATTTATTATAATCGTTTTGAAGGAACAAATTCTTTTATAGCTTTATCTATCAAAAATTGCTTTACGTTTGTTTCGCAAAAGTTAAGAATGTCTTCGATGGATTTAACGTAAAAGTATAAAAGGGGAGAAACATAAATAATAAGTAAATGAAAATACTTCTAACGACAATTAAATTTTCTAATACAAACAGTTCGTAGCAAATTCACTTTAAAATCTTCATCTTAAAATCGCATGGTTATCAAATGTTTATATACCGCAATTGGTATAAGAGATATCAGAATAAATCATATCGCCTGTCAGTATATTTGTTTTTGAAAGTATATGGTTTAATTTCTTAGTACTCATCATAGAAGCCGTAAAATGTCCACTGTTCCTGAAGAAAGGGGGAATTTGATCATAGTTGGAATACCGAGGAGGTAATAAGTAAATAAAATATACCGCCATCTGCCGATTTCGCTACCTCAATCGTCTACTACACCTGGTACGGGTGGAGGTGATATTATTCTGCCGGTACCAAATTTTTAATACTGTTTAGTTGTATATGTAACTTAATCAGCGAACTTCACTTTATATCCCGTGCCTCAGTACTGCGGTTTATTTTGCCGGGAATTAAAAGGCTTTTTTCGAAACTCTGAATTACCTGAAGTACCTCAGAAAAATCATGTTGATCCCTTTGTAAAAAACCAGTCATATTCCACTTCATCAATACTATCACAACAGCCGCAGGACGTCGCCTGCAAGACATTACCAAGAAAGGAGAAATTTTGCCCATAACTGCCTCACTGTGCAGACTTAGTAGCAATCGCAGAATGAATTCTTATATCTATACCCGCCCTATTGTATTTGAGCTACTCTATTTAAAGTGATTACAATTTTGTGGGTGAATACGATTTTTTGACAATCACAGAGCGTGGCTTCGCGGCGTACTGCACCCCATCCCCGCCCTATGCATTTAAGTTACACTGTTACGGGAGATATACCGTCAACTATCAGTTTTGGTAACTTAGCCTCCTACGACGCTTGGGGGAGGTACTATTCGGTCTTACTCCCATACATCACTTGCCAACGCGTATTGATAGTTGCTTGGACCACACAATAGTTAAAACATCCCACCCCTTTAACCCTTTCTTGTTGAATAAAGTTATTATTATTATTATTCTACTCAGCCGATACCTCACGGCAAAAAGCAAAATAAAAGATAATAAGACCGAAGAAGAAATACTGTTAAACACGTTTTTTTACCAGTTATATGTAAACCACATATCCGCTAAAATTAATAAACTTCAATTAAAATACAAAGGTAAGTAAATATGCCTTAAAAAAATGTAAAAATATTAAGATTTGAAACTTAATAAAAAAATATACAATTCCTGTGCTATAGTGGATTTCAAGTTTGTTTATCCCTTGATTACAATGGACGCAGCGCATAAATCTTGGTAATTCTGGCGAATGAGTTATGTTGAAAAATTCAAATAGTTAGCATTTCTTTTTCGCCTAGTGACCGATGACCACAATGCCATTGTCAGAAAGTACTGTCGACATGACTGCGTGGACCATGAGTTAACAGATAATAAGGATAAATGTTTATTTATATTGCACATTTACGTGTTGTGGAAACTTCTTTATTAATTTCATAATGACAACATGATACCAGTTTTTTTAGTTGACACAAAACACTTCAAAACTTTTGATATGATATATAATGATGACAACGAGCAGGACGTCTATGACTGTTTTATTAGTACAAACAACCGATGTCAGGCTACCCAACAAATAAAAGAAAAATTTAGTTAAACTAATTTTAAAATTAAAATGCCTCTATTTTATTTTCTTTTTGTCAATATGCCTCATATAAAGGAAACTTTAAATAAATGTTGTATATATAGCGTGGCCTTGTCTTGCATATGGATTGATGACAAGTAACAACTTCTTAGATCTAAACGACCACATAAAATAAATAATTATTCCTAGGATAAATTGTATAAGACTTTGTATAAAGTATCAGGCCTATCGACAAGTAAATTTTAAACCACCAGTAAGTTTATTTTTAAAGCGTACTATAGCATTAAAGACCATATTAAGGATAAAACTGCCTGAGTTTGAGTTCTTTTACAGCTAGCTTTAAAACAAGGGTTTGTTTTAACTTACTTGGTATTAATGAAGGCTTTATCAGCACCAGTTTTTCTTGCAGATTCCTTTCTGGTGGTTTGTATAATAACGCTATAGTAAACTTAGTGTAAAAACCCGTTCGTTGCTGGCAGGATCATAAGGGTATTATGAGTCCGTATAATACAAACTATTGCTTCTTATTTTGTAAAAAATATCGTTTTTCTATATAATTGTTGGCGCTTTGAAATGGTCTATAAAAATGTGGCATATTTTGAGTAGAATGTACAAACAGTAGTTTTAGTTTGATCCTTTAACTATCGAGGAGTATAATTGAATATCAGATACAATTAATAGTTAAATGACTTCATCCATAATTGTATCACCCGATTTTGTAACAATTTGTTTAATATTCTCATTATTAGTCTTTATAAAATACATTTAAAAAATAATTCTGTCGTAACGGTTATTTATCATTGGAGTACTATCGTCTCAAACTATTCGCATTTACTTTTGAACAATATAAGTATGAATATAATTAATTCCCAAATAGTATAGTCAATGTGTTGCCGATAATTATTTAATAAACACAACTACACCACAGAGAATTCCGTAATATAAAAAAAATATCTAGACGATTCTAATATTAGCAGAATGAACATAACAAAAAAAACAAAACATGTTCATACCCTTCATTAAAAACCCAGTCCCTTCAAGTCTCATATGCACCCTTGTCACGCTTGGGCCCGTGCCAGCGTGTTCCAGTAATATTTATAGTATGGTGGAGCCCGCGTTTTTCTAGCACACTTTCGCAGCCAATCTTGCCTATTGTTTTCGACGTAGGGAATGCTCGTTGAAAAAATTGGTCCTCCCTAATAAGAATATATATTTTTTGTACTATGTACTCACACATATTATCGCAAACATATCACTAGCTCTTTGCCAAGTCCATGCCTTGAAGGTATTATGTCATTTACAGTACATTATACATAGATATAACTTCTTGGTGGGAGCTCTAACTACTAAAAATACTGTTATTTGAACTTACTAGCCAGCGCTTGCGGTTTCCAATTTTGCAATTGTCTCAGTGTAAACTACATTTTATATCATATATCTTGTTGCCTTACTCACTATTTGGGTCATCAAATTAATCATCCTTATGAGCACCAAATAACAAGCAATAAATAAATCCAAGCAATAACGCGTTCCCAAACAACATACCCAAGATAAAGATAATTCGATAAGAAGCCGATGCCCGCGAATTCATCCGTGGCAAAGTCGATTTTATTCGTAATTTTCTATTTGAATCTGATTTTGTGTATAATTCTTGTTTATTTATAAACGGTAACTTTACTAATAAATAAAATCGCAGTGAAATTTCCGCAACACGCAGGCAAGTAAGGAGGAATATTACCCATAATTGCAGCGTTAGGCTTGCGTGGTGACAATAGCAGAGCATAGATTCGCGTTGGAAATCCCTGCCCCGTTAGATTTTAACTATGCTGCTTCGGGTGTATATCACGTCATGTGTCGATTTCGGTTCCTTAGTATGATACTTTTATATTAAGCCCCAGATACCCCATTGTCAAAATAAAATTTTCGACGGTCCCGATGGCGCAATTGATGGTGATCCTATCTGTGACGACAATGGACGTGGATTCGATCTCCACCCAGTACAAATATTTGTTACGTACAAATATCGTAAAATTAGTACTTGTTTTATGTTTAGGTGTTAAATAAGTATCATATATTCGTGATTTCTGTGCTTTAAGCGACTTATCTCAGAGTCAGGTCAATGTAAAGGACGTTACATATTAGTTTGTGATTCTGTGTGAAAGAAAAAAGTAAAGAAATTATTAGCATTATGTTGTATAAATTTATTTACTTACCATTAATTTTAAACTAGACATTATAAAATAGGCAGTAATGTTTGCTTTCTTATGTTATTCATTTATATTAGTATTCAGTATACATAATCGACGATGAAGGAATACGAGCCTACCAATTTCTTAAAAGTAATCGAATACGAACCATCGGGGAACTTGGGTTCGAACACTCGCACGTTGTCGGAAGCCTTATTAGGCAAACGTTGGAAGGAGCGCAGAACAATAACTTTGTGGAAAACTAATTTCTCGCCACTTATAGACTAGCTAGTTAATAAATATACAAACAAAATGTGACTATAGTTATAGAGAAGTATTACTTTGCATGTCGTTGTACTGGATTTTCATGAAGTAATTCTGTAGGTCGAAATTTATTTTTGTGTATTCATTTATTTCGATATTGTACATGTACTTTTCATTGTTCAACGTCTTACAGTATTATAATAGTGTACATGACTATGTCAAGGTTCACATGAGGTAAACTTCATACAAAGGTCGTCTCCATTGTACATCGTTATTCTTGTATATATAGCTGTACCTGTATGTATATATATGGGTAATGAAGTGGTAGAATAGAATATATATATGATATTCTTGTTGTATGAGCGTTTATAGGTTGATATTGCGGTGAGGCTTGGTCGATGTTTCTCAATCTGGTCTAATGAAAAAAGAGTGTTTGAGATATATAGAAGAATTTGACCTTTGATTTACTCTTAAATATATATATATATATCTACGAATATTGTGGGTATATTTGTAAAAATCCTTAAACATCTTATATCTGCTGCGGTATATATCGGCAAAGAAGAAGAGTATCTTCTAACTGCATTGCTACTGTCACGACCAACGTATATTATTACAATTAATTTTGTTTCATTACATTCCGTATATAAGTATCACTTTAATAACGAACTGCGTGTATTTATCCGGACAATCCAGAAAACAAACAGTTAAAACAGACGAGGCGAAATCAGTATAATTTCAGTGGAACCACACGATTTAATCAAAACAGGTGGAATACGTAATTGGACAGATGTGTTGTCCCGCGCGGGCAAATGTCAGCATCACGATTAGCTGTGTGCCCGCGTTTTGTTGATCCACTCGGCAATGGCGGTAAACTGTAGGTGCAAAGGGAAAAATGGTGGTCATTTTCATACATTCTCATAATTACAAACGTACTGAACAATACAACAAAAGTCCTCAGGTTAATTTTTATATTTTAGTAGGCACATAAACAGATTCCTTCTTATATTTTCTTTCATTATACTTGATCTAAATAAACCGTGAAGTACCAGCAGAGTATACTAGCACCTCCCCCTGTACCTGGTGTCGTAAGAGGTGCATCCGTAACAGTGTAGCTCAAATACACAGGCCGGGAATGGGCAACAGCATCCCCACCGTGAAAGCAGCGCTCTGCGATTGCCAACACGCTTGCCCAGCATGGCAACTATGGCCAAAATTCACTCTATCTTGGAAAGGCCTATGTCCAGCAGTAGACTTCCAATGTCTGTAATGATAATGGTGAGTAAATAGATTTCTTTTATCTTTATTTTTCATTTGATACTAGGTTTTTAAACAAGCATACATATCGCGTGATAGTAGTCTATGGATGATAGTAATATTACAAGGATATCACTAGCGCTTTGCCAACCTTATAACCTAAAGATATTATGGCACATTATCTAATCATTTCACTGCCTCCTTCCCCTTCAAACCGGAACACAGCAATGTGTAAACTGCTAGATAACAGTCATGAATCTCATATGTATGAATGAAATTGCAGTGTTTGTTTGTTTGTAATATTAAAATAACCGCTTACTACTACATGCATATGAATGTATATACGGTACACATACCAAAATATGTTTTTTTTACAATTTTTGTTTATCTCCCCGTTTGTTCCGGGTAATCACTAAACGGCAGGACCGATTCGGATAGGACTTTCACTGGCAGATTGAATAAGTAATAAGGGGTAACTAAGAATAGGAGTTTCTGTGCTACTGTCTTATTTATAAAAAAAAATATTACATTACTTAGAGAAGTATTTGGTAATCGTCTAAAATAAACGTCAGGATAGAATGTGTTCAATATACATTACAATAATAATATCATATAGATATTGCATCTGTTACGCATAACTTAAAAAGATTCTGGAATGGAGACTAAGTACTGGCAAGCGGAGTGAAGGGAGTCTACCCACAAAACGGACAGACGAACTCGCCAAAACCGCAAAATCGCGCTGGACACAGGCCGCATACAACCGGTGCTATTGGAGATCACTTGGGGTGGCCTAAATCCGGCAGTAAACCACTTATCGCTGTTATGATGATATATTTTGCAGACCGTAGTTTATTCCTGTGCCAAATTTATGCATATTCGATGACACAATCAGACGTGATTCAATGACGAACTTTTTTTTTCGCTATTGCATAAAAAGAATTAATATAGACAATAAATATAAATTAAGGCAAATACGAAACAAGCGATTTAACATTACTTTTATTTCGTTCTACGATTGTGCTCACAACTGTCCAGCTTAACAGTTAAAATCAAAATTCTCCCTTTCTTGGAGACTACTAGCTATGATAATGATGATATAACATACCCATCTAATGGTCTAAATGCGACCTGGTCTCCGTCTG
The DNA here is from genome assembly GCA_020976665.1 of Heortia vitessoides. Classification (NCBI taxonomy): domain Eukaryota; kingdom Metazoa; phylum Arthropoda; class Insecta; order Lepidoptera; family Crambidae; genus Heortia; species Heortia vitessoides. Next base: position 5,143,354 of record JACJUM010002496.1, read on the forward strand.
GTCTAAATGATCGGAAAGTATATTCTAATGGGCACGATGGCGATCGGCATCAAGGGTTTTAGAACCTCACCCAGAACATGCAATTATATTGACGGGCCTGACGGCGCAGATGGTAGTGATCCTAACTTATGCGCCAGAGGTCATGGGCTCGATCCCCACCCAAGACAAAAATTAATACGAAGATATTTATGTTTGTCCCGTGTCTGTGTGTTATACATATGTATTTAAGTATTCTATTTGTCATTCCTCTGTTGTCTAATGGTCGTGTACTGGTCTAACACAAGTGCTTTAAGTGACTAGCCACGGAGTCTAAGTGAATACTACTTGTGTGTGAATACTTTATATAAAGATATTTGTGTTTGTTCTGGGGGTTCAAAATATGTATGAATTAAAATATCTAACGTTCATAATATGCGGGATATAGGCAACTTACCCCGGAGTCAGCGAATATGGACATACAACATTTCATAAGACGTCGTGTGAATATTTTTTATTTATATTTCGTGTTTCTTTATTTAGAAGCCTTGCTTACCTGTTCTTTTACTTGGCTTGAATAGTCTAATAGATCTATATTATCTTAGACCAAGACTTAATTTAATATATACTTAAACCCATAGATATACCAAATATACATTCAAAGGCTTTAAAATGTAGTTTTTTTAACCGTTTTGAAGTGACAAAAAACTTGTGTCACTTCGTAAAAGGCGTTAATTAGCCGTTATTAAAATAGTTCCATTATGAGTATTGAACGAGAAAAATAATACCGGGGTATAAAAACTATTTAACTGATATTTGTAAATTTATATTTGATTTACTGTTTGTTCCAGCCGTCACTTCAGGCGTTATTTCCAACCGCAACCTCAATGTAGGTCAATGAATTAATCACTATTGATATGCAACAACAAACAACATTAAGCCCACCAACAATGCCATTACAATAAATACTAACTATTTATTTCTAGACTGTGACTAGTGCCCCGCGGTAGCACCTGGTTTAAGTTGTAGAACGTTCATACTTAATCTTTACCCCCCCCCCCCACTTTTCGCCCTTAAAAGATGACCTGAAAATCCCAGATCTGAAAATATTTTACACATACATTTGTTTTATGACTTTCAAATACAATAAACAACTTTTCAAAATACTTTTTTTAGTGCACCCCTACGTTATAAAAGAAACCCCTGCGCAAAATTCTAAGTTTCCAACCGTTATATACTTTAATAGATTTTTGTATATTGACTGCACTTTTATTACCTATATACAAACTTTAATGAGATTTTTTAAAGTCACTTGGCCTCGCCTACTTCATATAAAGCTCTGAGTGAAAACATTTTATATATATATAATGTTTTCACTTATTATATACTTATTTATGTTTAATGGTCATCAATAAGTAGTATATTTTTTATATACAACCAGAAATATTGATGTATCCGGTTTCAGAGGACCTTACGAAAGTCATGTTTTCTGTCCAGTTTTCTTACAGGTTCTTTAACGGTGGCTTGCGTAATGGAAATTAGCTTATTTTTTTAATACTCTAGAGCTAGTCTTTACTACTCAATCACCTGCTTGTTTGTATTACTCCTATAAACTATAAATACATTAGGGTCATCAGTTATTTATTAGTGTTCAGAATTATCAGCATTAGAGTCTATAGTTAAATTGAAATAGTGTAAATGTTGCCTAATAAAAATGCATGTTTAAATAATATTTTTTGTGTTTGAATTGGTCCATCTAAAAAAATTATTAAATTGGTGTGATGGCCCAGATAGAAGTGGTTCTATTGTAGGGTCTAAAGATTTTAGGTGAATTTATTATTACTATTATTTTTATTAGAGGAAGCGTCAGCGCCTTCTCTTCAAAGACAAACAAGTACATCATTACTTTTCCTGTACGTTTTTTATACTTTGAATCAGTCAAAAAGTCATTCCCCTCGTCTTGCAAGATAAAAGGCCTTTTCTCGGTTAATGCAAAAAGCAGAGCTTAATCGACTAGCCACAAGGGGTGTGAGGAAAAACGTCTCTTTATAAGGAAACTGCAGAGCTTACGAAGGATACTTCTAACGTAGTAATTAATTACTGCACATACAGATTTTGTTCCAACATTTCAGGTATTATTCACTAAGATAATAAGATACAACAACATAGAATACTAATAAAAAATACATAAGAATACTAGATAGAGAAATTCAATAGACTTGTGGTCACCCGGTGGTTGAAATTCAACCTAAAAACATTACCTCAATAAATAAAGTAAATAATCAAATAAAATCCAAGGAATTATGAAAATTCATTTGATCCCGTTTGACTTTAATACACAATTAATATTTACTTCATTTACGTGACATTTACAGTCAGTCGCGTTAAAGAAACTTTTTCATGTCTTTGTATGGAAAAAAAAGGATTAAAATTTTTTAATTAATTTAAAATATAGTAGTATGTAGGTTATAGGTTAAAGACCTTGGGTTAAAGACACAATTAAAACTGCTACGATAGCGATTTTAACGGGATAAAGACATTAATTTGTACCCGGACATGTCCCGGTGTAGGTAATAAAGGAAAAAATTAATGCAAACAAACGAGTACAGCAGAAACAGCTAACATTTAAAAAAATAAATTACAACGAAATATTATACCAGGAAAACAAATAGATTTTGCTACAATCAACAAATAACATCGGGTAACATATAAAGGAGGAGTCAAATTTGTTTTAATATATGCAATGCGAATACACATTTTCGAAATAAACACAGGAATGTAAAAGAACAATCGTAATTTTATGAATTAAGGAAAAATATTGGGCCACGCGGGCTCAACTCTGATTCGTATGTTTTGCACTGCAATGTATTCGAGACTAACAGCATAACGTATCTTCCGTTACACTGGGTACGACCGCTATTACTCGAGGATGCCCTTAGCACGGACCTCGGCTCAACTGGGCGTCGTTGGAGACAGTAAAAGTGTTGTCCTTAAAATAAGAGAACCGAGTTAACTAGGCTGCACTAGTGCGGTCGGTAATCGTTGAAGGGCCAGTACTGTACGTGTGCTGCACTACGAAAGAAAGCATGTGAAAGGTTTGTAATTATGACCTATATGATTTTATAAGTGATGCTATCGGGTGGGGCCCATTCCATTAACAATTGTGGCTAAAGTTAATTAAAACGATAGCGCGGCGCTCACATTACCCACTCCGCCATGACTTTCCTTGCTCTATTCCACTAGAGACGTCGTGACGAGTCCGATGACAGTATCGCATACCACAGATGAACAGAATAAGATAAAAATTAAAAACATGAGAAACTGAAATGTATTAACAAAACATCAAAAAGTATGCAGATGGGCAAAGACAAAAACATTAATAGTAGGCTTCACAGCCGCATAAACCTCTGTCATGCCTGATAACACACACAGTCTATGTTGTTTATGGTCTAGTTATTTTGTGTCTCTGTTAAGTTTGCAAGTTATTGCAATGAATAAATATAATTGTTTGTAGTACAATAAAATACAGAAAGTGCGTATGCATTTTTGTATGGGTATAAAACGTAGCTAGTAGAAAAGTTGAGAATTTGATGCAGGTTTTATTAATTTCCTAAACAGTTTGCTATTAAAAGTACTTTGGGCGCAACTATGCCTGTAAAAAATTTGTGCGCCTAATTGACTAGTCAGGAGTGAGCGGAGAACGCAGCAATTTTTAAATTAAAATGCCATTCCATGGCCGGGTGCGAATACCAGATTAGATTGAGTTTTTGTATTTCATCTAATTTCGGGATGTCCTTGTAGAAATTACATGTTTAAAAAATTAAAATCAAGACTCAGCATCCAATGCAACTAAAATATATTTTATTATTTGTATGTTATTTATAAGTACTGCTCTTTTTCATTTGTCTGTCCAAAGTTTGCCTAGCAGAGATTGCTTACAGCGTTAAGGCCACCATCACTATTAAAAATATAAAACTGTGTCTATTAAAAATACTTATGTCTGTAAATGTATGTGTAAAATAAGGAATATATTATTATTTTATTAACGTATCATCACATCAGCCCTGGGATATTCATTGTCGTATATAGGGCTCGCAACAGGAATAATCAAAAGTGGTAATTTTTTTAATAATTAAAAATATTAAGAAATTGGCGCGGTGTTTTGTCTCTCACACCTGATACACAGTGAGGTACTATTCTGTTGTGACGGTATCGCCCGGCTTTAAGTATGCGCAATTGCTATTATCCTCAAGTATGAATACTATCAGGTGCGTACATTTTATTATCATTAACTTAATCACACCAACAAAAAGCGTAAAGCACTGTTACTTTTTATTTCAAACTGTTTTGTTATGTTCTGGCTAATACTTTATTAGGTACTTTACATATATACTCAATTTCATTGAGTAAATATATATATATATACTCAATGAAAATAATTTTCTGGAACACAATCCAATTGCTCTGTCCCGTTAACACAATATCCTTTAATAGGGAATACACACATAATCCTTTAATAAACAGCGATGTCGTTATCTGGATTTAATTAATAGTTTTTAAAACAAAAACACACGTTTAAATTTATTAAATAACAGTCGGACGTCAAATTATAATATAAGCTCGTACGAACATGTGAAAAATTATCAGTACCATATTTTAAATTTCGTCTTTTTTAAGGTTGTACCGGCAAAGTAGAATAGTTCCATACTTTTACCAGATGTAAGAGACTACTACCGACAGTTGATTATATTCATGTGAATTGATCAGCAAAATGCTCAGGGCAGCTCAAATGCACAGGCCGGGGATGGGCAGTAGATACTACTGCCCTAAAGAGATATCTTTCACGAAAACCGCTCTCTGTAATTGCCAACATACTTGCCTAGCGCTGCAATCGTAGGCAATTTTTTTCTTTTCTTGGGGAGGCCTATGTCCAGCAATGGACTTCCAAAGGCTGGTATGATGATGACGATGTCTTATATACTCATGTATGTCATATAGTACTTTATTTTGTACTATTACATATATGTGGTATCGGCAGAGTTGGAAAGTATCTCCCTGCACCAGGTATCGTAGAAGGCGACTAAGATACCGAAACTGACACATGGTAGTTTATCTACCGGAAACAGCTTAGCTCAAATGCAAAGAATAGGGATTGACAGTAGGACAGGACAGCGGTTGCCACCACGCCTGCTCAGCGCGGCAATATGGGTTAATTTCTCTTTATGGAGGCTGGAGGAGGGAAGGAATTTCTCTTTGATGATGATGATGTCATATAGGATTCATATATATGAATAGATAATTCTGGTGGCCTTGTTGGTCTTTAGCCTCCACATAAAATATCATAATCGGCTAAAGGCAAAAAAATAATGAGTGTACCTGTACTAAATAAATAAATAAATTGTTTTACCTTTTCTAACTATAGAAATGTTGCAATTTAATTAACCTGCAATATTTGTACCATAGAGACGGAAACAAATGCCGCCTCAAGATTTTGTATTAATATAACTTAGCAAGAACTCCAAATACTGCTAAATAAAGCAAGCAAAAACGTTAATTGATTACAGGTATACCCAACCAGGTAGCTTATTTTTATTTTTATTTGATTGAAACTCATTCTTAACTTTAAAAAAGTTAGGCATTACTAGCTGATGTAAAAACTAGCGGCTAATTGATTGACCGTTCACAAATAAAGTGGCCTGAACGGCGCGTTGTGTTTTTGTAACGAAACTGACAACGCATTTGTACCTATCCAATCCTTTTTAAGAAATAATTTACACACATTCCTTTCATTCATACAACGTCTTCTATTTAAATCTGATGCCTAGATAAGTTGCTTAAAACACTTGTGTTACAAACATCAGATAACGGCGGAATCACAAATATAGAACATTTATTTAACACCTAGGCACCGAACAAACTGAAATGTCATCATAAACATAATTGTCTTTGTTTGTGGAATGGGTTCCAGAACGACTTTTGGACCACAAGATCACTATCATCTGGCCTGTCAAACTTAAATTTCAGCAAGACTTCCTTCATTGTGTTTGTATTACATTAGCGTCACACGAGGAAAATACATTTTTTTAACAAATATAAACATATTTTCGTTCCAATTTCCTAAATAGCTGGATAGACTTTGTCGGGAATCTCGACATTTGATTAATCGCGAAAAGAATATGCAGTTTTTGTAAGATCGGTTCCGTGATCGCAGTCTAGCGTTTAGGCTTGCTGCATCAAGACAGATTTCATGTGACTTTGAGTATCGTACTATCGTAGAGTCATAAGGTTTATTGTTTTTTTTTTCAAAGGTGCCTAATAGAATAATAAATATTCTGTCTCTTATAGACAGCTATATAGCTTAAGATTAATAGAACTGTTTATTTAATAGTTTTAAATTAATTTCTATTATTATAATTTAATTATTATAAGTAGTGGACTCAAAAATATTAATAGGTGCTGTAAAAATAACTCAGGCCATATTCTAGAAAATGAACGAGGAAACTGAGTCAGATAAGGAAGTAACAATAAAATAGACCATATAGCGACTGAAGTGAAGGCGCTGGTATCCGCGTACTTTAAAATAACATAATGGACAGTATTAACGTTAAGTCCCACCAATGTTATTTTAGCGATTTAGTATTCGTTCTCATACAAAATATATATTTTATGCAAAAAACTGAAATGGCCCCGTTGAAATTCCATTTCGTAAAAACGAACAAGAATTTCGGGCGTCCCAGCGCGAATTTTATGAAAACTACGCAGTGAATGAAAACGGCAGCGTCAAGATGAAAGTTTTAACTCTACCGGCTCGAGTAAAAACTACCGCCTAATTGACCGAGCAAAGGGAGCAGAGCCCCAATTCTTCTCGCTGCTAAACTCACCCTTAACAGCGCCGGATAGAATTCGAAATAAAGTACCGCACTTTTTTGTTTATTTCCGTCTCGATTTCGCTGGACTGAATGATCTTTAATTCCAGGCGTCGCTTTGTTCACGTTTTGTACGCTTTTTTCAGATTTGTAAAGTTTCGATTTGTTTTAAATGCTAGTATTTGTTTTAAATAGTTTTAAATTATTTCCTTTAAGCGTGCAATGTTCAGATAATTAGTAATTTTTACATTGGTTATATTAGTCTGATTTACAAAATTAACTTGATATCTCACATTAATTGTCCTAACTTCAATTAAAATGATCACCTTGTTTGTATAACACTTTACCTTTGATAACCAAATATAAGGACCATCCAACAAACTTGCCAACAGCAACCTAACCAATTTCTGTAGCATTTGTAGTAAGAAAAAGCCTTACGGCGGATAAAGACTATGTCATAACTTTTTTGAAAATAAATAAAAAATACTGCCTACTTTAACAATTATGGCGCAGTACAAGAGGATAATGTAGTTAATTGTTAACATAGTAGTATAAAAATTGATGAAGTCATAAAGAGAATATTCTCAAATTAGTTTTACTTATCAAAATAAATATTACTAAACAAAAACTTAATATTTTTTATTTTCCTTTTACAATAACACACATCCAACTGCCCTGTCACATTTTTATTCGTTGAAATTCGTTTAAAGGTTGCCTGGAAAAAATCTCTCTGACTGATAAGTTAGCTTGTAAGTTGTTATATTTTCTTTATGGATTGATTATGTACAATAAAAATAATATTATTATTATTCCACGAGATTCTTGAAAGTTACGCCATTGTGACGTAAAAATAAAAACACTTATTTCCGAAAAAAGCGAAAAAACAAACACAACTGACGGTTTTGTGAATGTATTTCATATTAACTACCGCGTTATCTGCCACCACTAAATGGTAAGCTGATGCGTTTATTATTGCTAATTAACACAACCATTTAGCACTTAATTAATTCCTATGGTTAATAAATCCATGTGCCAATTAGCATTATGTAACAATTTTGCTAGATGATTCGGCCATATGATACATTTTATAGTGGTATCGTATAACTTGGTGAATTCTAACATGAGGTAGACCTCATACAATGGCATCTCTCTCCTTTTTTACTGCTAAACAGCAGTATTCGCAATACTGTGAAGTAACAGAGAAAATGTGACATAGTATCATCAGTTCTCAAGGTTAGCATAACGCTAGTAATATCTTTGCGATGACACGAGTGTCGATAGGCATTCTACCATCAAGCGGACCGTATGCCTCATCAACTAAAAACTTCAAAAACTTCACTTTTTTATATCATGAAGTTACTTCTTGACTTGACCTGGACGAAGTCAGAATCGACCTCTAGTAATATATATATGTATATATATTATCTATCAATTCCATCGCCGTTCTAAGTCTTTGAAACTTTTAGTTATTTTAGGGAAAATAAGTAACTAGCCTATTTAAAACCTTTATTGCAAAAACAATCGGTTTGTCACTGTTATTATTTTGATATGTCTGTGTATGTCACCGTAGCTTCCGAACGGATGAACCTATATTGATTTTGTTTTTGTTTTCAGTCAGGGTTTTTTAGCTTTGCTGAGAATCGGAAAAAAAAATTGGCCATTGCTAAAGATTTTTCGAACTCCCTCCTTCAATATGGATATCAAATGGTACAAAACTATTATACTTTCATAAATTTTAAATCCAATATAGCCGCCACCACCAAATGGCGAGCTACATTTTAAATTTCAAAAAAAAAAATTCTTTAATTTTAAGCAGGGCAATAGAATCGATACCTTGTGTATTAAATATATAGAAAATACTAAGCCTTGTATTAAGTACATAAAGATCGAAATCCTTCTGGATAAAAAATTTAATACTATTGAAGACTTTTTCTTGCACATATACTTTGCGCGCGTTCTTCTAAATACTTATTTCAGAGACGGGGGCGCGGTCACATGACTTCTCTAGGCATAAATTGCCATTACTTCCCTCTTATTACAATGAAAATATTAAAAATTTCTTGATTTGTTTTACTTGCCGTCGTATTTTCAACTAGCGGAACAACTCTTCTTCATAAGATTCTTCGTATAAAACTTTAAAAATAACTCCTGTTCACAGATAAAGTCGAGCATGGCTACTAATACACAATTCTATAGATATAAATATATGACATATATCAATTACATATATATGTACTCAGCAATATATATACTCAGCAAAGAGACCAGCAACCATAAAGGATTGCTGCGCTTCCTAGAAGAACCGGGTTGGCAATGATAGGGACGAAACCAGACCTAGCCAAGCTGCATCTATCTATAGTATAAAATCTGTCAAATATTCTTAAACGATAATGATCCCTGTGTATAAGTTATTCTGATGTATAAGATACGAAGAAAGGTTAATGAAAGCTGGATATAGTGTTAATGGAGTCTTACATGCTTTTATGGGCAGCCAAAATGTGTCAGCACGACTGGCTGTTGTGGCTTAGTGCTGTGTTGGTTCCAACACTGACATGTGATTGTTTGAAGTTTCAGTAAAATCTATTTAGGAGTTTTTGTGTAAAACAAGAATAAACATTTCTACATCCTCGTATACTTTTGATTTTATAATATTATAAGGAAAGCACTACGCCAGCTAATTTGGTGTAATATAACACAGCGCACTTAAATTGCAGGAGAGTCTATGTTCGATTACTTGCAAACGTTAACAAAAGTTTTTGTATAAGTGACTTAAAAAAAAATTGCACCAATGTATTATTTAATCCGATTACTTCTTAAAAATCTTCTTTCTTTTAAATCTTTTTAAGTGATTATAAATTATGAGTATAAAGGACCTTTATTTTATATAACTTAGCACAATGCTTTAGACATTACAATAGGATTATTACATAATGTTATGTTTTATTGTTTATGTTTTGTTCGGGATTCAAGAACCTTCTTTTGTTATGTCATCAAGCGAAAATGTAAACAATAATTTTCACATTGTCGTGTTCAAGTATTGCGTTCTGTATTTTTGAAACTATTGTCCAGTTCTTAATTAATCTTTCTTATCGTTTGCTTACTTTGATTGTCAATTTTTGTCTAGTCTACCTTTTTTCACGTAAATGTCTAGTTTTTACATCCAAATAATCTTTTCTCCCCTCTTTTCTTAGTATCTTTTAAAACTATACAAACACCTTAACGAGTTTACGTAATACTTCGTCAACTGCTGGTCAACGGCATCCGCAGAAACGGGGAGATATCGGCCATAACTGGGCAGGCTTGTTGTCAATCGTATGATGTAGCTCCGCGACGAATATGTATGCTGCTATCCATACGCGCCTTTTTGTGTTTGATCTACGCTGCTACGAGTGCCATCCTCAGTAGACTATTACTACATCTGCTGCAGGGGGAGTTACTATTCTACTCTGCCTCAAGGCAATAATATAAGTATTAAATGTTGGAATTGGAGTAATTGCGTTAAGTCCTTTATATTTACTTCCCAAATCTAACAATCACAACTATATGGATTGTAAATTCGAAAAGTACTTGTAGTGAAGTAGTTACTAAAACATACTTGTAAAATGTTAAAACGCAATTTACAAGCTTGTATTTTATCTTTAGCCTAAGACTAACATGAATGAACATATAAAAATGAATTTATTTTTACAGCCCTAATGAGGCTTTTTTCTAGTGTACCGCATAATGAAGTTGTAGTATTTTTATGTTTTATGACTTACTTGTTGTCAAATTAGTTTTAAGGAGTCCTTTCACTATCTGAATCCGAACACATTCTCTCTAAAACTAATGAATTAGTTTTAATGAAACTTATCAATAATATAGATTATACAGCAGAATCATCATTATCATGTCAGGCATTGGAACTCCAATGCTGGACATGAGCCTCGCCAAGAAAAGGGGAATTTTGCCCATAATTGCCGCACCGGGCAAGTGTGTTGGCAATCGCAGAGCGCAGCTTTTACGACGGGGAGCTGCTGCCCAACCCCGCCCTATACATTTGAGCTTTTTTGGATGGATATGCTGTCATCTGTTGGTTTTGGTACCTTAGTCGCCTTATATGACAAAGAGGGAGATACTATTCTACTCTGCCTCACCGGAACCTCACGGCAAAATAATTCACTATTATCTCATACATTGACTTAACTCTTAATATAAATCATGGCTTCTCTAGCTTAAATCGCTTGTGTTACGGATATCAATAGAGGAACACTTAAATACCTACCTAAACACAAGTACCCATCACATAAAGTTTATCTTGGTTAGGAATCGAATCCACAATCCTTGGAGCATAAGATAGGATTACTACTTTCTGCGCCAAATACATTTAATATACATAAGCTGTCATTTATTTCACTTATTTAAAAATTGCATATGTACATTTATTAGCTGTTACAATAGTAATAGTGTAGAACATAATGTAGGAAAACACCATAGTGATCTTGAGATATTTAGTTTATTTCTTTCAACACAAAAGTGCAGACAAGTTTTAAAAATACTGATGGATCGACAGCTACTCTCGCCAGAGGGTTAAAGTTGTCATATACAAAAAAAAATTATTAAATATTAAACCCTACACTACATAAAACTAATTATTTCCTTCAAAAGTAGTAATTCAATAATTTATAAACTCCTAACACCAGCTCACGGCTTAATCTAAAAACAAGATGTGATTTCCGCCATTGATGCCGACATAAAGGCAAGCAAGCATTAATCAGTGTTGGTTTCACCTTTAACTAACAAAGGTAGATAATTACTAGGTATTTGTTACCATCGGGTTAAAAACCAGCCACCGAGCGTTGCAACTATAGACCTTATGAGCACTGGTTATTATCATTATTTATAAAGTCGTTGTTCTGCCATATAATTTTTTCTAAGAAATGTTTCGGTAGAAAACGAAACTAACTTTTTGTAGTTATTCATCGCAGTCAAACATTATTAAATGGCTAATAACTCTATTCAAAATTGCGGTTTTTAAAAAAGCGGAAGAATTTAGGGTTAAAAGTATTTTTAATACCATATCATAAAAAAACAGAAATGTAACCAAAAATAAAGGAAAAATGTTTTTGTTTTATGATTGGGTATTAAGTATTATATTCATTTAAGTACTGTTTGAATATTTTTTCTTTTAAATGACCTATTAATAATATTTTGCTTGCGATTACAATTTTTGAAGATTACACATACACGTGTAATCTTTGATAATTGTACATTTAACTAGATTGTATAATAATGATAAGTATTTTTAACAGTGTAATAATTGTTAATGAACCTTTAACACATTTAAATAAGTAGTATTACCTATATTTGTCGTCCCTGTGTTACCTGATATCCGAAACACAAGCGATTTATGCTGCTTTACTCAGAGTCAGCTTTATGTATAAGATGTTGTAAGAATTTAGAAGCTCTCCAAATACATAAATACGTTGTTAAATAACTCAATATACTTTTATCTATGTAAAACTAATGTTGAAATAATATTCGTTAACAAGCAACAATAGTAATTAATTCACAAAACATTTCACATACTGACCTGACTCCGAAATAAGTACATAGCTTAAAGCATTTGTATTACGTATACCAGACGACTGAGGCATTACAAATGTAATACTCAGAAACTACTAATAATACCCAGACAGTACAAATATAAATATTCATCATATAAATATATACTCTGGATGGAGATCGAACCCTCGACCTTGATAGGATCACCACCATCTACGCCATCGGGCAGCGCTATTTTTTTTTAAAAAGGTACCTTCCTAAGCTCAAACTACAACGTGCACAATTTTACTCAGTTGCTTTGAAGTTTGGTTTGATTAAAAATATTTAAAATGATACATATAGCAAAAGAAATGTAGGTTATATAATTTTTGGTCAACTGACATTCTGTCAAGTCAATATCGGATAAGGAATTGATTTCTACTCTAATGTTGTAGACGAGAAAGTTTGTTAAATTGTATATATAGGTACTCGTTTACTTTGTAGTTTATTAAGCAATCAATAAATCTTTACGATTTAAAAATGACAATCATTTAGTTTTCGATTCAATGCACAATCAGTACAAGAAAATGAATTATTCGACGTTAAAAGAAAGACGTAAAATATTCTTGAGCTGGATCTTAAAAATTGGATCTATCTATATATAATTGGAAAAGTATCGTACGATTTTCTTGAAAGAGGTTATAATATTCACTTAGGGGTTGTCTACGACATATTGAGTTGATTCACAAGCGCTTTTCCAAGAAGAGCCCCATCCCTTGAGGAAAGATGTAAGAACATGATAAGAACAAAACACTGTAAAGATACGTCCTCAATAACACAGTAGGAAAATTTGAGAATGTAAAAACTACATTTGGTTGCGTTCACGTTCACACGTTCTTATTTGGGATATCAAAACACTTTAATGATCATTCTTGTATATAAAAGTCATGCTTATAAATATTTCCAAATGCAATGTTAAACAAATTCACCAGATATAACTCGTATCTTTAATCTTAATAAAATTGTAAAGTGTTCTTTATATCTATAAATCCAGTGAGACTTTAAAAAATTCTTGCTGATTCTGAACGGGTTTCAGTATCTACATATGTAATCACCTGATCGACGGGCCCGATGGCGAAGATGATAGTGATCCTATCTTGTACGCCAAGGGTCGAGTTTCAATCCCCGCCCAAGCAATACAATTATAAGATAAATATGTGTTTTTTGTGTATAGGTGCTTTAGAAAGAATTATTTGTGATTCCTCTATTGCATGTTCTCCGTAATAAAAGTGTTTTTAGAAATTTATATTGGAGACAGGTCAAAGCAGGCATATTATTACTATCTGTTTCCATAATTTTGTCAGATATTACGATGTGACATTCATAGTTTTCATAGTTTTCTACAAAGATAGGTTTAATGCCGTTTGTATCTAGCACATCTTTCATTAGCGCATCCTAAAGCTTTCCATCCAAAAACTTTACGATATCAAAATTTATCAGAAGAGCAAGCAATAAGTTGCTCTTCTAATGAACTTAGTCATCTATGTACTGACATTTGTATTATGTGGATCTCCTAGTTTATTATCAGTTAATAAAAAAATCTGTTTGCTTTACCACGCAGTCACAATATTGATTGACTGAGCGTGCATCTATACGTCAGTGGAAACTTGGGAAGACTGCGAATAAAATATACGATTCGCGTGATAGTATTCGTTACCGTAGCGTATAAACGCAAAGATATCACTAGCGCGTCGGCGACCTTACAACTTAAAGTTATTATGTCACATAATACGCACGACCTTTGGCTGTCTCGGACTGTTACAGATCAGTCTGCTGTTTAGTGGTAGAATAATTTGAAAATGCATTAGATCTCTACCTCTTTACATTCTACTGAAATATACCCATTCCCAAATCTAAATGTTGAACTTGTCATTATTGTACATGCATCTCTACCCGCTCATAAATACTACTAATATATTTGAAGAAGTTATTTTTATTAAAACAGGTTGATAAACAAGCACAGTCCGCGTGATAGCGCAAAGCGCATATATATACGTTCGTAATATCACTAAACAGTGATATACTACCGCGTTACCAACCTTGTAATCATCATCATACCAGATATTGAAATTCAATTGCTGGACATAGTCATCCCTAGGAAAGGGGGAATGTTGCCCATAATTGCCGCGCAGGGAAAGCGTGTTGAAATCGTAGAGCGCAGCTTTCTTGACGGTAATTTTGCTGCCCATTCCCGCTCTGTACATTTGAGCTGCCATGTTTTGGATGTATATCCATCTGTTGGTTCTGGTACCTTAGTCGCCTATTGCGACACCTGGTACAGGGGAAGGTACTATTCTACTCTCCAAACCTCACGGCAAACCTTGTTACTAGAAGATATAATATCACATAACCCAGTGATTCCACTGCCTCTTTCAACCTTCAAACTGGCACATAGCTATGTGGTGATAGATATCATTAAGAATGAGGTACTAATGCAAACGACTTCTGTTCATACAAAGAGTCAAATCAATGTATATGATGTTGTGTGAATTTATGTATTACATGTTTAGTAGTTTGACTAAGTTAAAATTCAAAATGTAATGTGATTAATGTTATCATTTGAAATATATATTGCTGTAATAGAGCCTTGCTAAGTTTTCTGACATGTCCCTTGATATATAAAGCCTACTTGTTACACAAAGGAACAAAGTTATGCTATTCCTCTTCCTTAAATAATGAATTATAACTCAGAGATTATTCTGTAAGTTTACTTAAACGCGTGTTTATGTCAAAATGCAAAAGTCAAGCTTCTAAACATGTAATACATAAATTCACACAAAACATCTTACACATAGATCTGATTCTATGACAAATCACGTAAAGCATTTATGTAACGGACATCAGAGAAAAGAGAAATCACAGATTTTTAATTGATTTAGGTATTTGTATATTTCCAAGGTGCGACTTTGCACGACTATGCACGACTTTTGGCGTTCAAATTAAAATCTGCGTCATTACATCTATTATATGTTCTCGAAAATTATGTAGTGATCTAGGTATGCTTCAAAAGCTAATACACAATATTATAACTTCTTCAATGGTCTTTACACATGCTGCAAAGAAAAATTGCTGTGTGAAATAAAAAATACAAAACAATCTTTTGGCCAAAACAAAAGAAGATAGATAACGCGTATTAATATTGGTCTGCAATCTGACTTAAATATTTACATAAAAATAAATCCTTGTCGTTTACAGTTACAATATAAAATGACTTACAAAAATTTAATTAAATAATAGGTAATCCATCCACAAGTATGATTTGCTTTGTTCGTAATTTCTCATTTACGAAACCATAACGTGTATAGGCATGGTACAACTAGTAGTAATATAAGCACATTGTTACATCAACAAAGTAGTCTTATATCGGCCTCCCCAAGAAATTCAGGGAGTATGTTGCTCGTAATTGCTAAGCTAGATAGGTCTAGTGGTACCTTGGCGCCAGGAAAACTGCTGCCTATCGTTCAGCTACATTTGAGCTACACTATTTTGGATGCATATACCGCGATCTGTCGGTTTCAGCCAGTCATCTACAGTGAAAGTTGCAAGAAATTTATTACCCTTGCTAAATGTCTTAGTACTGAATAAAAATTCAGTTCAAACCTGAGCGGTAGTTAAACTTATAATTTATTCGAAAGCTAAACATAAAAATGTTATAAAAAAATATATGTTAAGTAGTTTGAAAAACAAATCATAGCAGTTCAAGAAATTATTAAGTTTTTCTTTAAATGAATAATTCCTGCGAGTTATTCTTTGAGAAAGAATTTATTTAGAACTATTTTCAGAGAGCGAGCTTCATAACAGCGTGAAATCCGAACGTTTAATATTTTTACTAGAAGTAGATTTCATATAAAGGTCGTCTTAGGTACCTATTTCTACCGATAAACAGCTGTTTTTAAATTTCTGTAAAATGTGTGTCTCCGATTAGAAGGAATAGGCAAGTAGTAAAATTGCTAGGTAATGTAACATAATCTTCAAGTCACAAGTTTGGCAAAGCGCTAGTGATATCATGGTGAAAACACGAGCGTCTATAGGCTGTGGTGACGTTTACTATGACGCCGACTGTATGCGTGTTTATAGACTTGGTACGTGTAATGTATATATATTATAAAAATAATTATAATTTTTATCATCATCATCATATCAGGTATTCTTTACCCACCATAGTGTCATTGAGCTTCCCTAAGAGACAAGGAGAGGCATGCGTCTTGCACCAAGTATGACCTGCAGTTGTGGTAAAAAAATGCACTAACAAAGATGCTACGCTGTGCCTCTCGGTGTGTGTTCTCTAGTCAAGAACTTCAAATTAAGTCTACGCTATACAAAGTCCGTTGGCATCAGTAGTTACGCTTTGCTTAACGGTAACTTTTGTACTTCTGCTGATATCTTCACAATGTTTTTCTCCAATAGCATCGTAAATCGCTGTAGTGGATGCAAGAGTCGGTATAAGACCACCTAGATGTAAAATACCTTAACCAGGTAAAAGAGATACTATAAAGAGCCAGGTCATAGGTACCAGAAACAAATGAGCGTGCATGAAAAGGCTAATGCTAATTAAGGAAGCGAAACACGTATACTAAGACCAAAGCTAGAGGAGGGCCATAGTCTCTATTTAGCCCGTTGGGGCGCAGGCATGATATATCTTAGTATCTATGTAAAGATAATCAGCCTTTTACCGTGGTATATAATGAAAGTTTTCACGATCTTCATTAAGTCCACTGCTGGACAAAGGCCTCCCAAAGAAGCGGGTATTTTGCCCA
Source organism: Heortia vitessoides (assembly GCA_020976665.1). Classification (NCBI taxonomy): domain Eukaryota; kingdom Metazoa; phylum Arthropoda; class Insecta; order Lepidoptera; family Crambidae; genus Heortia; species Heortia vitessoides. The sequence goes on from JACJUM010002496.1 coordinate 5,160,533, forward strand.
TAATGGGTATACGCTGGGCAAGCGTGTTGGCAATCGCAGAGCGCAACTTTCACGACGGGGATGCTGCTGCCCATCCCCGCCCCATGCAGTTGCGCTACACTGTCTCGGATAGATATACCGCCATCTGTCGGTTCAGGTACATTGGTCGCCTCTTACGACACCTAAAGACCTTACAGAAGGAGGCACTATTCTGTTGGAACTTCACGGCCTTTATATATGTATCTATGTATTACCCAACAAATGATTTTGGTTTTTGTATACGTCAGAAACTATTTTCCAGACATTTATTAGGAAGGGGATGCGTGAAGATTATTAAAATTAATCAATAAATCTGGTAGCTATATAACTATTAGGTAAACAAACAACAACAAACATGTAGTCGTAATTCCTAATTCCTCATTGGAGTACGCGTAGAGATTTAGAGCTGAAAAGATAATGGCAGAAAAAATATTAAAAGAAAATTGACAATATGACCACAAGGACTAAGATTGATTTAAACAATTATAGTGATGATTTAAATGCTTTGACTATATTCAATATTCAATATCTATAAAAGCCGTGAGGTACCAGCAGAGTTAAATAGTACCTCTTTATCAGGTGTCCTTAAAGACGATGAAGGTACCAGAACCGACAGATGATGGTATAACATTCCGAATCAGTGTAGCTCAAATACACACATCTCTATCGTTCAAGCATTTACTATTAAGCACTTTTAAAATACTTCTCAACAATTGTCAACACGCTTGCCTAGCGCGGAAAATATAGACCAAACCACAGCCTTTCTTGAAGAGTCTTATGACCAACCTAGACTGCCAACGGCTGATAGATGATGATGATCAATGTTTAATATTGCAGTGGGGTAACTGACAGCGTAAAGGAGTACCCCTTTGTACTAAGTGACATATGAAGCGAGTAATAATAATGCGTTCATACAATATCTTACACATTTACTTGACTCCGAAATAAGTTGCTTAAAGCATTTGAGTTTGACTGGCGTCATACAACAGATAAATCACAAATATAATACTTATATACATGTATTTTACTAACAGACGCAGAACATAAATATCAGCATACAAATATTTGTCTTGGGTGAGGATCGAACCCACGACATTTGGCACACAAGATAGTATCACCTCCGTCTGCGCCATCGGGCCCATACAAATGAGGTAGCGTAACCGACGACGTATAATATATATATATATATATATAAATATAAATATACTTGAATCTCCAAAGGAATGGGTGTATGAATGCTCCAATGCTACAAGACATCACGTATATATCATCACGACTGCCAAGCGCGACAATTATGAGTATTCCTCATTTTCTTGGAAAGACATATGTCCTTTGGATATTCTACCTGATATTGTTCTTATAGTGATGATTTTGATTTGAAATTCCCTTTAAACAGCATTATAAAAAAGGAGATACTAAAATATGGAAATCAATTTAAAAATAAATGTGTTGTCAAATACGTGGATTTAATGAAAATGTGCCAAATAGGAGATAAGAAATTCAATAAGCATCTAACTCAATGCCCGCTTGGTTAGTGTTGTAAACTATTGAAAAGATAGCATCAAAGTCACGAATCTGTGCCTATTACGCCGCGTAAATAAGGTTTGCTTATATCTGGAAAAGCAATCTGATATTGGATATTGGACCTTATGCAAAGACTAAAAGACATAAAAATTAAAAGGAGGTGGCAGTTTACAAGGTCACTTTATCGCCGGTTGACGTCAGTATGTGCATGATATCTTTGCAATTCAAAAATGGTGATCGTCGGTTTGATGTAACTATTACACAACCGTTTGCTTAACCGAATAGAAAAGATTTATATTTCTTATAACAAAAGCTGTAGGTGTGCGTCCAAGTAAAATAAAGCGAATAAAATAATAAAGCGACAAACAAACACACAGTCCACGTGATAGGAAGCGCCCTAGCCGCCTATAGACTCTCATTACACCAAAAGGGTATCATCATCTATTTTACCTATTTCTACCGCCGTATCTCACCTATTTCTACCGCCAAATAGCAGTATTCCCTTTCCTGTGTTTCGGTTTGAAGCGCGTGAGAGACAATGTAATTGTTGGGTTGAGGTTGACAACTTCACTTCATTCAACAAATACATGCGATAAAACAGGCTACTATAGAATTATAGGCTGCAGTGACGCTTACTATACAGTGAGCGTGCATGTTGACCTGGACAAATTAAAAATAAAATACCTTGGGTCCTGTGTCAATAAAATAATTGTGTAATAAAAAATATTATAGGAATAATGGTTAAAAACCGGATTAAAGCTCTGACGGTTACACGGTATCACGGAATCAGATTTTACTATGTACATATTGGATGAAATTGGAACAGGTAACAGCTATCTTCAAAATAGTATACGCACTTGTGTTACAGACATCAAACAAAAGTGAAATCACAAATATAATACTTCAATAGGTTTTTTATTATTAATATTATTAACACCCAGACACAGGACAAACATAAATACCATCATATAAATATATGTCCTGGGTAAGATGAATCGATATAAATGGATCGAAGCCACGACCCCTAGCGCATAATATAGGGTACTACCATCTGCGCCATCGGGCCCATCGGTCGGTAATCTAACTAAAATCTTTATTTCTTATCTAAATCTTTATTTATATAGGTAATTCTACTGTACATGTGTGTGTACATCACTGAACTCCTAAACGGCTGGGATGATTTTTAAATGCATTCTAGTGGAGGCCTAGCTGACTTAGATTCACATTGTACATTAGTTTTTTTTATTTGATATAATCGGGGTGAGGTTCACGCTGGGCAAGCTTGTTGGCAATTGCAGAGTATAGCTTTCTTGACGGGGATGCTGCAGCCCAGCCCCACCCTGTGCATTTGAGCTACACTGTTTCAAATAGATATACTGCTAGTCGGTTCTGCTACCTTAGTCTCCTCTTACGACACCTGGTTCAGGGGACTAAAGTTTAATAGAGACATGAAATAATTATCTAGATTTCAAGCGTTATATAAATCTGTGAATTCTCGATATAGGAGTTTGCGTATAGATTGGGATGAAGAATTGTATCTTTTTGTTTACCCTGTTGTGTATGGGAAATACAGAAGTGAATCAAGTCCAATAATTGTTATAACGTTATGTGAAGGTGGTAATGAATTATATTATTGCTCTTCTTCGTGGTGTACCCGCTGGCGGTAAGCTCTAAGGAGTTTTGATTACCACCTACACGAACATTTTTGTTATGATTTATCAGTGTTTATTCTGCGTCTAGGTATAGTTTAAATATATGTATGTATATATATTTAGGTATACCATTTGTAAATCCTTTGTTGTACTGATATACGTAACACAAGCGCTTTAGGATAATTATCTCAGAGTAAGGTTAATATATAAGATGTAGTTTGACTTCATTTATATTAATAAATTCTGATATTATGGTATGGAGTGAGGGATCACACTATAAATCGTTTTTTAATTTTGATAGACAGAGTACTAAACCCTATACCAAGTTATGTAAAAGGCGACTGTGGTACTGAATCCAATAGATGGCGGTTTATCAATATCAAGGCAGTGTAGCTCAAATGCAACAGGACAGAGATGGGCAGCAGCATTCCTGTTGCGAAGCTAGGTTTTCAAACTGCCCAGCGCGGCAATTATAGGCAAATCCCCCCTTTCTTGGGTTTGCTTATGTCCAACAGTGGATGTCTGACAGCTGCAATGATGATAATGATGATTAATCCGATTATACACTAGAGAGATGTGAGGTATCTTTTGAATCCCGTAGAAATCCCGCGAGAACGATTTACAGAAAAGTCTACGCCGACGAAAATTGCCGGCGGTAAGCTGGTAATAAAAATGCTAAAGTTGAAATGAATGTTTCTTACTTAATCACGCCTAAACTAATCTGAATGAAATTTTTCAAGGAAATCGATTGTAGTCTGGAGTAGCATAGAATTTATCGCAGTGAAATGTACGACTCCTTTGGGATAGATTTGTTCACACTAGCCACTGTTGATTATTTCGGCGCGCTTGTTTTCTTAACGATAGAAGGGATTTGCCACTTTCTTTACAATCACCTAGCCAAAATTCCTTTTAAAAGTAATTAAGATAATAGAAAGTAATAATGCTAAAGTCAATGTGGGTCTGATATATTCGAAGGTGGCAAGCGCTGCGTAAGACGTCCACCCACAAGGTGGACTAGCGATCTGACTGAAACCGCAAGATCACGCTGGACGCAGGCCATATACCGGTTCTGTTGAAAATTACTTGAAGAGGCCTATATCTAGCAGTCGTGAGGTACCATCAGAGTAAAATAGTACCTCCCTTTTTACCAGAGGTGACTAAGGTATCAGAACCGAAAGATTGCAGTATTTTAATCCAAGACAGTTTAACTCAAATGCATAGAGTGGGGATCAGCAGCATTGACATTGCAAAAGCTGCACTCTGCGTTTGCCCAGCGTGAAAATTATGGGCAAAATTTCCCCTTTCTCAGGGAGGCCTAAAGATTACAAAAAAAAAACACAAATTAATCCCAAATTAAGAATAATTAAATGTTATAAGGATAAAAATTTATCAAAGTAGAGTAAGAAGTAATAGAAAACGAAAAAAGGATAGGTACTATTTAATAGAAAATATTAAATAGTATCATACTAAGAAATACACTAGTTTGTATGTATTTTGAGTTATAAGGTCATAAATTACTAACAAATAGTAAAATGGTGGTTAATACCTTCCTTTGAAAGGAAGGAAAATTCTTAAAATATACATTTACGTAGAACATTTTCTGTACAAGAGTAGAACCAACTATCAAGGTCATACGATAAAATAATAAGTTAGTCAAGCTAACTCCAAAACAGCCAAAAACACAGAACTTTCTAACCGAAACACAGCTTTGAATACATAACTGCAAATCTTAGAAATATTGCAAAAGACTAAACGACGAAAATAATAAGATAGTTTATATAGCTAACAAACACCATAAGAGCCAAAAACAAGTTCCTAACCAAGATACGGCTTTGAATACATAACTACAAAAGACTGAAATGTCGCAAGAGGCCACAAGACGAAATAATAAGAAGTTTCATATCGCTAGGAAACACCATAGGAGCCAAAAACAAGTTCCAAACCGAGATACAGCTTTGAATACACAACTGCACAACTCAGAAATATCGCAAAAGAAGTTTGTTATTATCCATGCTTGTATCATGTCCAGTGGACCGCAGTTTTGGTTCTATTTCCTTATTTCCTTAGCCCCTTAATCTCCCCCAAGAAAAAGGTTATTTGATCAAAGTTTAGCTGGGCAACTTTCTGATTCGCCAATATATGTATTTGTTTCAACATTTCGCGACGCTAATGATGCAAGTTTTGAAGTGCTTAGAGGATAATAACTTTCTACGATCTGCAATATTGTATTCTTTTAGTTGCTGCTATTAAGTAACGCGGTCGTGGTAAGAATATGAATTAAAGCATAGAGTCGTTGTCTGCGATGTCTTAAGAAAAATATATGTCTCAGTATTACTTCAGGAACTACAGATATATATATGTATGTATGTTTCAGTTAACAATCAATTACGAATACTAACAGACCATAGTGAATGAAGCCGACATAGTCCTAATTGCTTGTGGTTGCGGCGTGGCGTAGGCTCAGTTACTAATGAAAAAGTAAATGAGGCTTAGACCAGCATATTCAAGATAAAGTTTAGTTGAAAATCTTATCTACTCTTCTCATGAATAACAAATATTTGTTACAGCCGGTAGAAGATGGCTCACTCATACATACATAAAAAGAAAGCTGCCTTCTACATTTTACAACAGAGGTGGATCATTCAGAATTGCCAGCTCTTTTAGTTTATTATTGCAATTGAAAAATAATGTGTTCTTGAAAATCCAGAACCTAGTTAAATATAAAGAGGTAATAAATTATCATAAAGGTTTGAGTTACAAACGTAAGTAGGTATATGTAATACACGTAATATTTTAAAATAAATAGATAATAATAAAATGAGTTCTACGCAAAGCAAATTTACTATCAATTTATAAAATATCCATATCCATATCCATCCAAATCCATACTTCTTTTCATATCTTCATAAAAATAATTGAGAATCCAATCAAAAACAGTCGCATTGAACGCAGCGAGCCTAAAACTGCAATCTGCTGCGTAAAAGGGTGGCATTTCAAATGAAATATTCACAAAATCTCAAATCCAATTATCTTTCCCGGCAGTCCGTTCCAGCGACCACGTTTTACTGGATCTTCCTAAAAAAGGTTCTATTTAATTTTATATGCGTTACTTTTTCGTGATATTCTGCTTATCATCGAACATTTTTTATTTCGGTATGTCCGTTTGATTGACAAGTTTTTTCTTTGAAAACATAATTGATTAAACTGAAAAAAAAAATTTAACATAGATACTTCCATTTCAATATAAAATTTTATACTTTAAAGTAAATTGAGTGCAATTATGTTGAAGGGAACATATTTTCAATTTACAAATTACTGTATTTGTACTAATATTAAACCAATATTAAAATATTCTGTTTTTATTGCTAGCAAACTTTAATTATTTTATGTCTACCTCAACGAATACAAAATAACACCTTGTTAAATTTTATAAGAAAATAACGGAGCAATTTAGACACTAAAAAGCTTGTGGGAAACTGGTCAACCTAGCTGCCAAAGTAAGCGGATTTTTGTATTTCACATGATCGGTGGCGCTGGAATTGACGTCGGAGTAGTCCAGCACTAGGTTCGTCCGAAAAAAAAAAAACATGATCGGTGAACCTCTTTTTTAGAAATTACATATGACACGAAAGAGCTGGTGATTGCCTTATAATATTGTACATAATTTATATATATATATATATATATATATATATATATATGTGAACATTGAGATATACCGCCATCTGTTAGTTCTGGTACCTTTGTCACCTCTTACGAAACTTGGTACAGAGGGAGGTACTATTCTACTCTGCACACGGCCATTTTTAATTATTACTTAAAATTTATATACAAAGCAAAAAACGACGTTTATATAAGTAGTATAGTATTATACTACTTATTAAAGTAGAAAACGAAAGGGTTTTAATTCAAAAGCTAAAACAAGTTAAAAAATCTAGAGCTAAACATTTCTGTGACGTTTCTAGAAATATATAATCGATGTATCCATTTAGCTTTAGGTAACAGATGCCTCGTATCATATGGACTGGGTGTTTGGCACCTTTGGAAGCCGTTGGACTACAATTAAGGATACATGCGCAATAGACCGAGGATTAGTGTTAGGAAAACAAACATAATGACTCTGGTTTGGCTCCAGCCCAAAAAGCGGCAAGGATGAAGACGGCTTATGAAACTAGTCCGATCTGTAACCTATATTCGCTCTTGGCTTTTGCACTATTCGACTGCGGCAATATCGTTGATATTTGTAATTTGTTTATGAAACATGGAACAGGATAATAAAAACACTCAATTTATCGAACAAAACGTCAATAGTAAGAGAAATATTTAGTTTAACATTTATTTCATGTGATTAAAACGATTTGAAGCTGGTAACACATTTGTTTCTAATGTCGTTCTAAGTGTTAAAGTTGTTTTATAAAAGAATATAATAATTATTGTAAATATGTTTATTTTTTTTGGCTAATCATTATACGTTATTTATTAGGTTTATTAGAAGGTTCGGAACCAAAAATTAATTTCATCAGTGCAACATCTTGCAAAAATGAAATAATATTTATTATTCTTTACAAATGGTAAGATTTTAAATTGCTCAAAATTTGTGTTATTTAAAAAAAATAATATTAATACGAAAAAGTACAGATGACTTTGAGAAATTAGAGGTCGTTGACCTGGTTTAGATGGTAAATAAGAAAACCCAAACTTATACTAATACTAATGAAAACTGCTTTATCTAGTCTTGTTAGTAATTTGCCAAAAATCTGTGTACTCCTGCAAAACGAGTAACGTTCTACCAGAAGAGCCATAGCAACTATGTCTATATGGATTCAAACTTCTGATTAAATTTTACCTGCATGTACAATGTTCATGTTCTGAAAGTTCTGAAAATGGCGTCTTTTACATTAATATTGACTTAGGAATTTATACTTTGCAGTGCAGGTGAAGTTAAAGATTGATACTCAATCAGAACTTCTACATATCTTGAAGATTGTTCGTTTCTTCGACCAGTTACGGCATCAGTGCAAAATGATTTTTTTATTAAATATCAACCTTAAATGCTTCACATTAAAGTTGAAATATGATTAAACAACCTGTAAAGGCTTGAGACGAGTCACCCATATTGTTCTTGTTACTGTTATCTGTATGTAAATAAAGGATAGATCAATAGAGGATAAAGATTAGCTCATTTAGTGTCAAATGGACCTATGTAAGTATCGTTTGTGAACGGCGAAGGTTTGAATTTTATTAAAAAGACACAAGGTTAAATTTGGCTCACTTTGTCTTATTTATTTAAATAATAAAAATTAAACAATATATTATTTAAATTAATGCAAATGTTGTGTCCTGGTCATAAAAAGAGAGATCTTTTTACTTGTAATATACGATTTACAAGCAGTTCTATTTTTTTTGTTGTCTATTCTTATATTACATATGTACAAATAATATTTATAATTATTACAGCTTTTGGAAGTCCACAGCTGGACATAGGCTTCCCCAAAAAAGTGGGAACTTTATCTATAATTGCCGTTAAGGGCAAGCATGTTGGCACTTGCAGAGCGCAGCTTTCGCAACGGGGATGCTGCTGCCCATTCCCACCGGATTCTGGAGGCCCATTCTCGAATGGATATACTGCCATCTATTACTGGCACCTTAGTCGCCTCTTGCGACATCTGGTATAGAGGGAGGTACTATACTTTTCTAACGGTACCTTACGGCAAAATCAGCAGTAGCAAAGCTGTGAGGTGCCGGCAGAGTAAGATAGTACCTTTCCCTGTATCAGATGTCGTAAGAGGCGACTAAGGTACCGACAGATGGCGGTATATCCATCAAAAACATTGCAGCTCAAATGCACAGGGCGGCGATGGGCAGCAGCATCCCCATCGCGAAAGCTGCGCTCTGCGATTGTCAACACGCTTGTCCAGCGCGGCAATTATAGGCAACATTCTCCTTTTCTTGGGGAGGCCTTTGTCCAGCAGTGGACTTTCAATCGCTGGTATGATGATGACCAAACCTTTTCTTTTGTAGACTGCTCCAACTCTACTATCACTAGATATTACTTCTTATTTTTCCCTCTTTCTTTCATATAGTTGATCACTACACCATTCGGAGGATGTACAAAGTATACACCATTGAATAACAACTGTTGCTGCTACTATAACATATATGGCTTCTTACGCAAGTGGCATAATATATGCATATGAAATGCTCATAATATATGCATTACACATTCTTTCCAGAAAGGTGCACCGCACCTGCTGGCAAGTGCGTTAGGCCCTCTTAGTACAGTGATAGTATAACAAGAATGTAACGTTTATAAGTGAAAAGTTAAATTATTAAACAAAGATCTTGGCGTAACTACAAATAACATCAAAGCATAACATAACAATAATAATTAATAATAATTGCAACGTGTCAAAATATCCTGACTCAATTTAAGTTCTCGTTTGAGTTTAAGAGTACAGCAAAGAGCCGTAGAATGTTCCGATTCATTCCGAGTGGTATCTTTGTTTCAGAAGACGTCAGCGACATAGTTGCAACATTTCTACGACGCTCGACCAATTTATTGCTTCACAATGTTGCGTTGATTAATCTGAAATATTACTTGAAGCCCTAACCTGGCAATCAAATGAATTCGGGACAACTATCTATCTATAATACGAAAGTCTCTATATTTGTAGCGCTTGATTTGTTACCAAGGAAAAGATCTCTCAATACGCAACAAAAGTTTAGTGCATGTTACAAAGTCTACTACCAAATTTGTCTTTTTAAATATCTGAAGGAGATAAACTCAAAAACAATTTGTGATTTTACACCTATGATAGACTTGAGTACACGAGGTACTTAAACACGATACACGAGTAGTAACAGTGTTGTTGAGTTGTTTTTTTTTTCAATAATTCTAAGCCAGTTTAAAAGATATGATTGTTTAAGATTATTACATGCGTGCGCTGGTTAATTTGTCTGGTACTGACAAAATTGTTTAAGGCCAATTTTGTAAGACGACTCCTTGTTTTATTGTAGTAGATTGAATTATAAATTTGAATTTAATTACTTATTCCTTGCTAATATTTGGATATATTTTTTTTTTTGTTTAAAGAGGACTCGGAAGTTCTTGTAAGTGCCTACTTGAACCAAAACCTGTTTGAGTTTGAGTTTTTTGTAGTAAATTCTCTGATGATTGCAGACTTAAGATGCCGGTTCATTCTACAATATTTTACAGGAAATCCTTCACAGTTCAAGATGTTCAGTTGTGGAATGCGCTTCCTTTGTCGATCAGACGCGCGCGATCACTGCCGATTTTTCGGAGAATGATAGAGGAGAACTACCTATCATTGTAGTTGTTGCTTGCATATTATTCGCTTTATATTGTTCTCTTTGTTTTTTTTTTTGCGTGTGTGTATGTATATTTTGTATGTATGCATGTGTGTGTGTGTGTGTGGTGACTAAGGTACCAAAACTGAAATGGCGACGGTATATCTACCCGTTATGATGCTGCTACTATCTGTTATTAATAACAATGACGCATATTAAATGTGGCAATGCATTATGTTATCGAATAAACACCATGCACCAGCGTGATCTACGTAGCAATTACACCATGAAACAGGCGATCGGACTAGACCCTACACTCGAACTGGCTGGACGCCGCAGGCAACCGGTTTTAATAGAAATGCCCTAGAAAAGACAATGATGATATGAAAATGGCAAATGTCAACATTTTAGTCTTGAGCATTTGAGCCCTTTAAAACTCAAATATACTTTATTCAAATAGGCCAAGGTAGGTTACAAGCACTTTTAAAGTGTCAATAAAATAATATTAAAATAAATAATAGTAATGACATCAATATTTCCATTAAGGAAGTGATTTTATGCATTTCTATTTATAATACAGACGACCCTGATGACCCAAGGTATCATAAAAGTCACCTCACATAGATAAACTTTAACTAGTTTGCGGTACTAGACGAATCTTAAAACAAGGGTTCATTACGCAACACACCAGAAAGGAACTTGTAAGAAAAACTGGAGCTGATAAAGCTTTCACCAACCCCACTCCTTATGTAGTAGTTGATGCTAATAAACTATTGTCATTTGGTTAATGCAGTTCAATTCCAAGCAGTTTTGTCATTGACATAATCATTAATACAAAAGGAAGCTTTAAAGATCAGCTTATTTTTAACATATTTCTTAAATTTATTCTAAAGCAAGACTGTTTCTACTTGGGATTTTATTCTAAAATCTATAAATCTAATTCATTTAAAGCCCCATAAAAATAAAAAAAATACACTTATTCTTAAGTTGGCCCTGTTAAGGAACAATTGTAAGCTTTTTCTGTTTTAGATGCTATAAACTAGACCGGCTTCGATATTTTCAAAAGCATTTACTAATTGGTCTGAATTTGAGTCTGAATTTAATAAATAAAGAGTCTGTTAACTTCAAATACGGTGAAGGGTATTATTAATAATTGTTATTGCTTTCAGGTGATTAGTGAAATGGTTCTTAAATATTAAAGTATCAGAGTCCAAGCAAAGAGTTAAATTTACTCAAGAAATAATAATTAGACGCTTCTCTTTTACATCAGCGATTGTATACTCCAATTAGCAATAAGATCTATGAACCCGTGGTTTTGCAAAATGACGACGCTCAAATTTATTAAAAAATCATTAATATTTTTAAATTTATTTTCTTTTTTTCATTCTTTTAGTATTATAATTTTTTTAGAAAAAGAATCATGCTAAAGTTTTATACAAACTTTTTATTTTTAATCACAAAACACGTCGTGACTAAAATCTCCATGTACCAAACTTTGTCGCAGTAGTCTTTAAAGATTTCACTGTAGTATATATAAGTATTGTAATTTTTAGGCTGTAAGAGGTAGGACGGGCGGAATGGTGACGCGCCGCAGGCTTGCCTGTACGCTAATGGTCCGTTAGTCGATCTTTGCTCTGCGCGTTCGCTCCACAATATTTTCATTCCCAAAATACACATACAAGACTCAAAAAAAGGGAATGCTTTCAAAGCCTTCAGTGGTGTTGCTAAAAAAATATTTTTTGTGAGCAAAATAATATAATTTTCATGTGCATTAAATAAATATTTGATCATAATTTTTGTAATAAAAGTTTGTAAAACCTCATAATAATTATTTTATATTTAAAAATATGCACTTTTTGTTCAAGTTTTCCCTTCTATAGGCACTCTTCATTTTGTTTTATTTTTGGGACGAACCTCTTGCTGGACTACTCAGACAGCAATTTCAGCGCCACCGGTGGACGAAACAAGTATTTTAAATAACACTAAGTTGGAAAACTTACTGAAGTCCATAAAAGTTCGTCTCATCACAAGAATGCAAGCGCGTCGACAACCTTGTGGCTTAAATATTTTATGCTACATTACCAAGTGTCACTAACTCACTCTCCCTAACCATACCAACCGTATACGAACACTGCTATTTGATGGACAGTGAGAAATAAATGCAGACGACATTTGTATAAGGCCTACCGAGTATAAACCGGAGTTTAGATACTTGTCGTATAACTATTGGCTCGGTCACATGATAGTGCGCAGACGCAGGTTGAACTGTGGCCGTGTGATATAAATCTACCTTTAGGTGACCTCTAAGACAACGTGCTATAATAATACCTAAGATCTAAGTCAAAAACGTTAATAAAAAATATAGCAACGCTATGTATATTAAAAACGTTGGGTCATGTATTTAAACCAAAACGTCGAACCTGGTGTCGGGGATTCGATAAAATACAGAAAAAACATTTCTAGACAAATATATATGGGTGTTCTGTGTGGTGTTAAATGTTATATTTGTGACTCCTTTATTTTCTGACATCCGCAACAAAACTGCTGTCTCGGAATCAGGTCAATGTATGAGATGGTGTGTAAATTTATTATCAGCCGTAGGACATGTGTTGTTAGACATAAGCCGCTTTAAGAGGTCCAAGGGCAAGCAAGCGGCTTTTGGCAAACCGTCGGACTACCTTATGAGTGGAGACACCGGCATGAGCAGCGTAGGAGACCTCCTACGCTGCTCATGCCGGTGTCCAGTGTGTAGAGATAATTTTCGCGAACTTTATGGCCCCAATCATCAGGTCGCATGCCATGTGCCCTGCCTACTGTTCCACCCTTCAGTACAACATTCTTCGTCCGTATATATAAGAATTTTATCCCGTTGATTTTCCCGTTGTTATTCCTGTTTACGTTGGAATTTTAATCAAAATCATATTATCCACTTGCATATAAAATTCAGTATTTTGTTTTTCATACAAACATACACATTCCGAATTGCGAACGCCGCGGAAAGGGAATTATACAAATTGGTGAACTCGTCCGGAAGTTAAGAGCAGTCCCGCAATTCAGCAATTTACTTTTTATATATAAAGATTAATTATAAAGCTTGTAACAAATGGGTGTCGTTTATTTTTTTATTCAATATTTATTAGCAAGAAACCTAAAGTGTTTATCGTCATAACAACAAGCCCCTGCATAAATATTAGGATTTCATTAGAGCCTCCATTAGCGTGAATTTGAAGCAAAGGGCCCTTATGTTTTCTTAGGAGTAACATTAACGTAATCTGCAGCATTGTTTATATATATACAGCTAAAGGGGTTTTTGTCAAAACAAAAGTTTTTAATAAAAGCATAAACGATAAAGTAACGCTGCTTATGACAGAAACTTAATCTATTTTTGTCTTTCTGTCTATTTGTTTCTGGTTCCAAGGCGACTAGACCGATTTTAGCGAGACATTTTTCTAAGTTTAATTACAATTTATAAAAATAATTTGGGAAATCATAGCACAGTATTAAAGTATTTAAAACTTATTACATATACATCTACGAGAACGAAGTTCATATTTATCTAAAACAAACTCCAGAAATCCTATATGGAATAGACATCGGTTATGAGTGGGTACTAGTTCAAAAGGTACTATTTCTTAGAGCACAATTGATTGCGTCACTTATTCCTCTTTTGTTTTCCTTTTTTTTTTTGTTCTTTTTTTGGTTTTTGTTTGATGGCACATATAAAAGAGATTAATACCTTGTGTATACCCGGTATACTTATCATGAAGTCAGGTCAATCTAGTGATGGTGGTTTTTTGGAAAAAATATGTTGCTGGAGAAATTTTCTAGAAATAATTCGAAACTTCTTTCAAATTAGTGTTGACAACGTTTTGATCTAGGAGTGCCATGTATCCCTAAGGTGTCCATTGTTGGACCTCAAAATATTTGAAGATATTTTGCACACTATTGCCACGCTTTACAAGCACAGTAACAAATTCAAAGCCTCGCGATAGGGTTGCCTCTGTCCATTCCGGCCCAATTGCATTGAGCTACTCGACTGAATACGTCGGTTCCGTTCCGTCGGTCGGTTTAGGTATAAAAGAAGGTACTACTCTGCCCTGCCAGTACCTCACGACACCTATGTACTCAATCAATCACTTTATTTGTTAATCCATCGGTCACGGCAAAACAAACGTTCTTCAGATAACTTTAATTCCAAAAATACTATTTATCCCAATAATATTATACCTGGAAAAATTGTTAAGATGAAGCTATAGATAGACTTGTAATCCTTTCACGCAAACAATTGGAATTTAATGACGACTGACGAGCCCGATGACGCAAATGGTAGTGATCCAATCGTACTAAAACAATACTTCATTGAAAGTATTAAAACAACAAGTTATTGAAAAACGGGCAAGTCCGAGTCGGACTCGCGAGAGTTCCGTGCAAAGCTCCTTCCATAAGTATACATATATAGTAACAGTTTTATAATGATCAAAGAGTGTCACTTAGGTATTTACAAAGCAGTCATCTGCCAACATCGCAACAGTAGGATATCTACTGCTGAACTGCCTTCCTAAATAATTTCCGATATCAATGGGTTGTATGCGGTTTGAACCCTGCGCGATCCTCCGGCTTTAATCAGATTGTCTGTCCACCTTGTGGGTCTTGTCTTACGATACACTTGTCGGTGCGTAGTCTTCACTCCAGCTTGCTAGTGTACAGGGCATACCTCTATAAGTTTGATTTTTATATTGATCTCCTTATTTATTATTAGATATCAAAAAAGGAACTCAGTATAATGCGGTCTCTATAGCTTGCTGGACTACTTTGAGCTGAAGAATATATTTTAGCTACACATTACACATTCACATTAGTCGAAGATATTCTACCCGAGACATTTAAGTATGATGTATTTACTTATTTTCATATCGCTATAAAAAAGGTACAGCTTATCTTATAGCTATATTACTGTAGTTTCTTTGAACAAATTAATAAATTCACAAAAACCTCATATCTGTCATTGACCTGACCTGACTCCAAAATAAGTAACTTAAAGCATTTTTATTACGGATATCACACAGCAGAGGAATTACAAATACAAAACTTAAATACACAGAAATAACACCCAGAAACAGCATCAATGCAATAGCAACAAATAAAAATATTTGCTCAGGGAAGGGACTGAAACCCATAACCTTTTCTCAAAAAAAGGGGTATTTTGTCCATAATTGCCGCACTATGCAGTCGTGTTGTCAATCGCAGAGCGCAGCTTTTGCGACGGGGATACTGCTAATCATCCCTGCCCTGTGTATATGAGCTACACTTTTCCAGATGGATAAACCGCCATCTGTCGGTTCTGGTACCTCGGTCGCCTCTTGCGATATCCGGTACTATTCTGCCGGTACCACACGGACAGTTACCAGAGTTCAATTATTTAAAAAAATAAAAGCTAGTCCTCGCCATCTCTTAAATGTTAAAGGCAATGTAACTGTCGATTTTAAACAATGGTAAGCGTAACCGTAGTATTGCGTCTTCGGAAATTAGTGATGTAAAACATGCTCGAAATCCTTATAGATGTAGATTAATCTGTTTAGATCCATGTAGCAGCTCCCACAGCACCGCAGACCGATCCGCAACAAGTTGCTAACCACATCAACGGCTCAGCGTAGGGCTTAGCTGTGATACCATTAGGATAAGTGTACACTGTTAATCAGACCACCTAACATAACATACCCATTGCTTCTTTCTGTGTGCACCGTACATTAAATGGGAAATAGAAACTCAAGCCGTTTTGTAGCTTTGTTCACGGTAGAACTTTCAACGGTGGAATGTTGGGAGAAATATTGAACAAATTCTTCTTTTTATGAAACCATTTCAAATGTATTTGCGAATTCATTCAATTTAAATTTATTTTGTTGTGAACTTACAACTTGGCTTGTATATATTCAAGTGAGAGTTACAAGGTATATATTCTATAGGAATAGGTTTCAAAGATTGAAAGAAGTTCTTTATATAAGCTTCTAATTCATCGTAGTTTCTGTCACAATCAGAACAGCTTCAGCCCACCATCCAATATCCTTAATAATTAGTTTGAATAAATATATTAATTTTATAACATAATATTGGTCTACCTAGTTGGTATCTAACTAGCTCTAAAGGAAACCTTATCTGAGACTGAGCAATAATAAACTATAACGTCTGTTTTATTTTTTATATGACTGTATCCTAAAGTCTTTATCATTGTTTTGTAGTTTCCAAATAAGAAGAAAATCTCACTAAAGTTTGTGCACTTATAAGTACAGTGTAGATGCAGCTTAAAGTAATATAATCCAGGAAATATTATCTCCGCAACACACTACACATTCCTCGACAGTTGGGCGCACACTTCGGCATTTAATTAAGATTTTAGCCGTAAGCAACTGAGCTCTACTCCCGTGGCAGTTTTGTGCCGGTGCACTAGAGCGATGAAACTGTTCCATGAGTCTGGATCTAGATCTACATCTATCTATAAAGATCAATTTTTTCCATCCTGTATATAGTTGAAAATTCAATGTATTAATATGTAGTTTTGGTTTTGGACCAAAAGCTCTCGAGTTGAAGATATAACGATTATACTCCGAATGAAGTTTACTTATCAAAAAATGACACAGATCTAGATATAAAACCTACCTGGGATGTAAGATGCGGCTGTTTAACTGGGACCGAGAAATAACGGTAAATCCATCGAATACAACTTAGCTTAAATGCAAAAGGGCGGGGATGAGCAGAAATATTATTGTTGCGACGCCTCGATGTACGCTCAGTACTAAGAGTTCCACCAAATTTGTTTTGTCGCGAAATAAAACAAATGTAAGCTAACCTACCTTACTTAAATGATTCTTATCTTTATTAAAACATGTGTTGGACCTAACATGCTACCTGCAGAAATTCCTGAGAGTATAGTAATCACAATTCTAATTCAGGTACATTAGATTCTTGTTTAAAGTCACTAAGAAATTTCGATGAATTTGCCAAAAAGTATAATTGTTTTGAGATAACCACAATCAATAATTGTGTACAACAAAATTTTAATACTTAATAATATAAATGCTATTATAAGGTCAAAATAAACAACGTCAAGTTTATTGACCATTTCTAGTGCAATTTTTTCATAAATAACTATACTAGTTTCCGTGACTTAGATCTACTGATCTTTAGATGGCGCATCATCACGGATATATACATTTATTTGTGATTTAGTAGCATTATTTGTTGCTCCAAAACTAGCATAATCGATCTAAATTATGTACTTACCTATGATACTTATGAGCCTATGTGGCTGTGACCCTTAAATCCACTCTTATTTCACCCTAAAAATGTCAATTTTTTCTTTATTCACGAGTTAATATATTGTTTGCCATTTTTACAAGGTCTGTCGCTCTGCGTTAACTGTAATAATAGGAAACCCATTTTAAACATAACCATTTCACAAGTTAATGTTAATCCCTAGAGCCTAATACAACAGCTTATGCAATAAATACAAATTAACTAACTTCAACAAAGCGCACCCCTTTCAAATTTCCCAATACGAGTATAGACCTTTCCGTTCTAATTTCTATCCTACTGCTAAAGCTAATAAGGTTAATTTTTGTTAAAGATATTATGCAATAGTAAAAGCAATACCCCTATAGACTAGGCAATCAAATAGAACTAAATGGATATTATGTAACACATTCTAACAATCATTCGGCTGAAATTACCCCACAAATTTGATATTGAATATTATTTTTAATTGAAAAGCCTATAACTATTTTATCCAAAAATGACAAATGTACGTGGGGTTTCAAATATAATGTTATATATTTATAACTATCTTTAATATAGTTAAGTTGTTTTTCACTTTGCATCAGATGTGATCGGTAAATAATAATCTGTGTTGCTCTTTTGCTATTTTTCTGAAAACATGGTTCAACAACATCAACATATGAGGATGTAATTTCTGTTTGTTATTTTTCGCTATTTATTTTTTCCTGTGTGTATTTTTATTTTCTTTTAATTGTTAATGTTTTTGAGAAAAACTATCTTTTTGGCTGTTTAAAATATTAGTAAGACAAAATTGAGAGATAAATGTAACTTATCATGAGATAAATGTCGTTATTTTTATCTTCCAATTTTGTTTTCAATCAATTTTTGATGTAAATTGGCTAAAATATAACTACAGTTGCTGAAAATGTCGCAACGGCTTTAATTATTTTGTAGAATTTTCCAAAACAACGATTCATTTCTTTTATAAAGTAAAATAAATTGGGAATACTTAAATTAATTTTAACGAAATCTGATGCCGTCTAAACTCTAGGAACTCCAGCATCAAAAATGACAGAATGTTATTTATATTATATAAAATGATATTTGCTCAGAAGTTTTTTTAATAACGTAAGGGAGCACTAAGTAAGGGGTTTTGAAAATTCAACCCTAAAGGGGTATAAGGGGGGGTATAAGTGCAAAGTTAATATGGATCTTCGCTGTTATTAAAGATTTTTTAATGAAACTCATTAAAAAGGCTCTTCATTGAAAGTCTAAATCATGGGTAAAACATTTTTTCGAAAATCATCGGTTGACTGGGTTAACAGGGAGGTGCATATTTATAAGATATGTTAATTCAGTGTGGTTTACAAAGGTACATATGACTGGAGTCTCCATTTATGTATGAAATAAGAGGCACCACACTTTCTTAAATTACCGAAACGTACTTAAAAATACAAGCAATTACTTAAATTTAAAACTGGATTAAGTCAAACTGCGTATGTAAGTGAACATGTGTACATATGTATGTGTGTATGTGTTACCTTTTAAGCACTCTGTTTACGCGTGCGTGTATGTCTGGATAAATAAAACACACAGATCCAAATAAAATGGATCATCGTCTGTCGTCTTTCGATTTATTATCTTTTGATCTTCTCTTTATATGTTCCCTACAACTCATATTTATTATTTCTATTTCCAAAGGTTTACCTAATACCACAATGGTTATTTTTTGTCTTTCCACGCACCACACCGTTGGTGGGTACGATAGCGGTATCCTTGCTCCATCCCCATGCAAACATATGCTGGGGGATCCAACGGATATACCTCCTAAACCAACAGCGGTTTATCCACATATCTGTCAGGGTAAGACAGCTATTACTCTCAGTCTACCTTACCTCAAGTCCTCTCTTATTTCGAAGTACATAAGAATAAAGGTACACTTCATTATAAGTAGTCCGGCATAAATTAACCGAATAATGGGTAACTTTGTCAACCCCTCAACTCGGAATTAAGCGTTACCTACATAATTTTACGATTTCTAGGTGTTTGTGGGATCCACGTTTTGTGGCCGCCATTCATTATTCAGGGAACATATTATAATAATGCGATGCCAAGATAGGTGCAAACGAATACGGGGAATACACATTTTCGACTCATGTAGTCATATTTGTCATAAGTCTTATTTGTTTCCTCATATAGGCGTTTATTGTCGGGTCGTTATGCTAGCGTATTTATCTAGCGGGAATCTCGATTTCAGCCAATAATGATGATAAATTTCCGCAACATCAACATTGACCTGATTTTGTAATAAGTCACTTAAAGCACTTGTGTTAATCACAAAAAAGATACTTATATACATATATTTAAAACCCAGACACAGAACAAATATAAATATAATCATATAAATATTTGTCCTGGATAGGGATCGAACCCACGACCTTTGGCACACAAGACAGGATCTACCATCTGCGCCATCGAGCCTGTCAAAGATATTAACAAATCTATTTTGACTGAAAATCAAAAGTAGCCTAAGTTACTTCATATCGTCAGTCAATACCAGTGAAAGTCCTATTAAAATGTAAGTTGTTTATGTAGGCTTATGTACTCCTTAAATATTCTGGCTTTTTTAAGTTTGCTAAGTTTATATTATCATATTTTTATCCGTGAAAACCTGTAATAGCCTTTATGTCTTTCCTTAAATTGTGCTTAGCAATTACTTGGTTTTCCATCTAGCAAACAAATAGAGGAAATAAAATATATTTTCTTAGTTATTGCTGATGCCAACTGTCAATCGCTGAACTCAAATTGTGCAGAATAAACGTAAACCAAAGTTAGTGAGTTCCAATCAACGCACACCAATAGGATCCCGTCTAACCATTTAACTAAGCTAATAACAATATGATACTTTTGTAAACATTATTATCTTTATCGTTATAACAAGATACAGGATAATATATATATATATATATATATATATATATATATATATAACAAAAATATAAAAGATACAAAATTTTAAACACATATGTACAATGCTTAAAGACAAAAAACTATCTATATATATACTTCAATAGGATATATAGTTTATTTGATTAAAAATTACATAGAGTTAGCAGGACTTCAAATTTACGTTTGGAATAATCATCGCCTGGAATCAAGGATATCACATAGAAAATGGGCCATTCTATTCCGCCTCCTAAGGAGTCTTATTGTTAAATATGCGGACACATTGACCCATTCTTATTCTTTTTAAAAATGACATAGTATCGTACAAACTTCCACCTCAAATAATTCTACACGCCTTTTATCAAAATCAGCTCAACGGAATAAGCGTGAAAACTGACAAAAAGACAGTTAGTAGCTTATACATTTACAATATTATTATGGCTATATATATTAAAAATAACAATTCACATATAATTTTAATTTTAATGTACTTGAAATTTATATGCTGGATAGATAAGATGATGCCCTGGACTGGGCAGATTAAGTCAAAACATTAGATCGGGAAAGCCGTGAGGTACTGGCAGAGTAGAATAGTACCTCCCTTTGTACCAGATGTCGTAAGAGGCGACTAAAATGCCAGAACCGACAAATGGCGAAATATGCATCCGAAACGGTGTAGCTTAAATGCACAGGGCGGGGGTTGGCAGCAGCATCTCCGTCGCGAAAGCTACGCTCTGCGATTGCCAATACGCTTGCCCAGCGCGGCAATTATGGGCAAAATTCCCTCTTTTTTAGGGAGGCCTATGTCCAGTAGTGTACTTCCAATGGCTGTAATGATGATGATGGTGATTTGATTTGAGGCATGCACTAGATTTACCACATAGTTTTCATTAAGCAGAACCAATTACCTGAAACAACAAAAGAGGTACATTAGCATGACATACCCAACAATCAATCATTTAATAATTTAGTTTTTAACTAAATATATATAATTTAATTAAAAATATCATAGATTTCCACCATTGTGGTACTTTAAAGGTGAGGTAACAAGTGAACATAATTAAGTTATATGATCCCCAGGTCACAGGGTTGGTGCCTAGCTACCGATATACTCGACATGTCGCAAACGCCTCTAGGCTACGGTATCCACTTGGCGTAAAGCGTGTACTTGTTTAACCCAGCAGAAACACAAACGGTAAAACAGGGAATATTTTTATTTTCATATTGTTATTAAGTAAACATTTTGATATTCAATTGTAACAAGTTTTATTTACTTCACCTCGCTTTGTCTATCAGTCTTTTATTATTTAGTGTCTTTTAAAAGCATTGAGTTATCTTTTTTTAGATTTCTTGACATTGATAGCTAGAGTCGACAATATATTTTTAAATAAAAAATTACATATCTGGAATGAACTCCTGAATTACTAAACCGATTAAGAGTAGCAATATTTTTTTCATGATAAACATAGGTTAATGTTACAGAATGCAGGTGGGACAACATTTATAGGGCTAATTACCTATATTTTTAATAACGTTTGTGAAGAGGTCCGATGGCGTAGATTGTAGTAATCCTGTCTGTTGCGCCAATAGTCGTGTGTTCGATCCCCGCGCAAGTAAATATTTGTATGATGATATTTATATTTGTTCTGTATCTGGGCATTAAACATATGGATTTAAAAAAGTGCGCTTGTGATTTCTCTGTGGTCCGATGTCTATATCACAGGTACTTTAAGCGACATATCTCGGAATCAGGCATGAGATTTTGTAGAAAATTTTTTGTTTGTACATTATTATCACTTTCATGGTTTCAAAAAGTGAGTAAAAAAATAATGATAAATAAAAAAAATAAAAAAACAAAGGATAAAATTTAGGCGTGAGTTATTTTAGGCCTGAGTGTATAAATAAATGTATCAATTTTTTATTTAATCTGACATCAAGTTCCCCTTCGTATTAAAGATAATATTTCCAAAAATTTAATTAACGTGTTTCAGCCTTGTTATTTAAATCTTTCTCTTAAAGGCTTTAAATCTATAATACATGAAAATTTGCTCAGTTATTTTTAAAAGAGTAATTCATATAAATTTATATAAATGTTTGACAACTATTTCTGTTAATGTTTTACAACTATGAATATTAAAGATCCATATTCTTTTTTCTAACCCTCCCTTATTCTTTTACAATTCCTAAGCCTCAAGGGTTTTCTGCAAGAGATCGCTTTAAGCGATAAGACCTTTACCCACATCTGCTGTAAATTATATTTTCTTGTTGAGAATTTGTCAATAATAACTTTTATTTATATACTAGCAAGAACTCGCGGGTTGACCTCCGTTGTTCCCGTTACTATCCGAATATAGGTATAAAATGTAGTTTATGTTATTTGATGATAATGTAACTTTCCATTTTTTTTAACAGTTAATTAGTTTATGAATTTATTTGTTATACTTTAATATAAATTCAGCCTTATTACATTCGATATGTTTATAGTTTGGTTTTATATCATACATTATAGCCTACGTAACTCGGTGAATATAGAGTAGACTTTAAGTTGACAACAAAATATTTCCTCCTTATAATAGTAATATGGATTAAACAATAAACAGCTACATACATATGCCATGAAATCTCACCTATTCATGTTTTGTTTTATGTTTATATTTATAGAATGTAAATAATATGCACCAAAGATTATCAATTTCAATAGCCGAATAAAAACATTTTACCGGGGAAATAAAATATTGAATAAAAATAAAAAAATCTGCGTTTTCAGCTGCCCAAAATGAGTTATACCTTTTAAATTCAAGATTCACTCAATGCATAATGAACTCAGTCATTGTTCGTGCCCCGAATCCGGGAATTTAAATTTCAGAGAATACGTTTCCGCAGTTAATTTAAGAATAGTGAATAGGCGGTTCGTTCTTTATGGTCGAGAGTTTCGGATGCTTGGACGCGTAATTTCTATCTCGCCCAACGAGCTTTTTATTTAATAATATAGCAATACAGGCAGATGTATCAGATCAATTTAGAGTCTCTAATTAACGGGCACTATATTTTAAATACAGATTTTAAATATATTTACATTATTAGATTTAATTGTATATTTTTATATATACGTTATATTGCTATAACACGATAACAGATTTTAATGTTGTAACATCGCACGAGTCCTTTATATTGACATTACAATTTGTTATTTAGATCACAAAGTTTTCATTTATAAAGCCATTTAAAATTAAGTTTAAGTAGCAGTGGCTAGAACACTTAGCACGCAGAACCGACGAACGATGGAGTCGTAAGGTTCCTGAAATGAAGACCACGTACCGGCAAGTGTAGCGTAGGTCGTCCACCCACAAGGTGGACAGACGATCTGAATACAATAGGATAGCGCTTACGATTATATCGATATATAATCGATACGATTGGTCCTATTGGAAATCACTTGGAGAGGCCTATGTCCAGCAGTGGATTTTTAGCGGCTGATATATTGATGATGATAAAATTGAGACAAGGATATATTAAAAAACAAAAAATTAAATTAATTTAAAATACGTCAGTCTGACAGATATTAATTCACAATTAAAGAACTGTAATACATATTTTTTTATGCTAATTATTTAGAAGATACAAGGTAAGTACTAATTGCAACTGCGCGTCAGGTTGAGTTTCGACGGTTCATCAATTATTTATACCGACCGCTAATGTCATAGATCAAGTAGGCACGGATGGCTCACCCATGTTCACGTGTCTATTTCAGTTGTACAAGACAAGACATATGCTTTATCTTGCTTCCTTATTCACTTTATTTTATTACGCGCTAGTCCTGGAGTACGACGTAAGAACTAACGAGGAAGCTTCGCAAGCAGTTCATCATTTATAAAATAGACTTTTATAACCCGAATAATAGTGCTCCGCGGTTTAATCAGGGTTAAGTTTTAGAACTTTCGTACTAACTTTAAGGCATCATCGTCATCATATGAGCCATTGCTGATATGATGATGATAATGAAAGAGAAATAAAAAAAAAATATATCAAAACTTATTTGTAAAAAATATGACTGGTCGCACAATTGTACGAGCAATATTTGTTTAAACAGAAAACGTTTTATTTTCCCTTATAAGTTGATATATGATGCCACGTTTTCGTGAATATTAGATTTGAATTATTACTAAAAGAAACTATGAGTAACGCCCATATGGTACACGTGTGGTTGAAAGATAAAAATAAATCAGCATCTGGTATATTAGAAACGCGAGTGACCGTTATTGACCTTTGCAGTGGTATACCTAAATGTCTCTGACATATAAATACTCTTACTGATAGATAAGATAATACAGCTACTATTTAACGGCATTAAAACGTCTTTAAAAATTTAGTAGCAACTGTGTACTGAAACTTTCACGTCACGTGAGATTGTTGAGAAAAATCATATACCTATTACTTTTTTTAATAATCATTATTTCCTAATAAATTGGAATTCATAGTATTAAATGTATACGAGCTTTTCTTTTTAACCCCCGTAAGGGTTAAATTTTTCAAAATTCCGTCTTAATCCAACATTTTTAAAAGAAACTGCATTCAGAACATTCTGCATGAATGTTAGATGAAATGTTAGGAACTTATGGTTTCTAAGTTTTACCTTACGATTCTATATATTAAGATTCACGACCGTAATATTGCTTCTTCTGGGATTTCTAAAAAAAAACTTTACCAGCAAAAGTGTTTGCTTCAGTCACAAAATTTTTTTAATAGGTTGTCAGGATATCTAGGTTAAAATTTTGTGATTCTGTTACGCCAAACCATCTGAAAGTTTTTTTCTTACAATATCCACCGTAGAACGTCCACCATTAGATAAAAGTCCAAGAATTTTCCAATAGGACCGGCGTAGTCTCAAGGTTTTTATAATTTCAGACTGGTCAATCACCTCTCGACATCTGGTATAGAGGGAAGTATTATTTTACGGAGATTTCATAAGAGTAAAATCACTAAACCAAATAGTAGGTCCGACATTGACCTAAGTAGCTTAAAATAGTTATTTTACGGACATGAGACAACATAGGAATCACAAATCAAACACTTTAATAAACATTTAACATCCAAACACACAATAAATACAATTATTTATTATGTAATTATTTGCCTTATGTGGACATCGAATCGACAACCCTTGGCACACAATACAAGAACACTTAATATCAGTTAAATCAATACAAAAAAAACACATAATCTTTCCTCAGTTTGTAAGAAAACATCTACTGT
This sequence comes from Heortia vitessoides, assembly GCA_020976665.1. Lineage (NCBI taxonomy): Eukaryota > Metazoa > Arthropoda > Insecta > Lepidoptera > Crambidae > Heortia > Heortia vitessoides. The sequence continues at coordinate 5,186,503 of JACJUM010002496.1, forward strand.
ACCTAATGATCTATTTCCTCGTTTTAAGTCAAGATAACAATATATACATAACTAAAATTATTATTCGGAAGCCATTTACTAGTTGAAATTAACGTTTAACGACCTTATCGTAAACGTTTACTGTGAGATAATGAGCTAAGTTACGCCATTAATTTGACACATCGCCCCAGGAGATAGTAGGGATTAACAGACGGAATGTCGCATGTGCGTCATAGTAAGGGTTGCCCTTTAAAAATATTCTTAAACATGATTTCATAGATAATATAATTTTTCTTTATAAACTAGATACTAAACTTTTTATTAATACAAACAAAACAATTTAAACATCTATCACCATGTCAGCCATAGAAAATCCACTGTTGGACATAGGCCTCCCCAAGGAACTGTATCCATAATTGCCGCGCTGCGCAGGCGTGGTACAATTGTATAAGTTGTAAATGAAGCAGCAGACAGAGCAATTGTTAAAATTTATCGTCATATCATTGTAATTTTCTTATGCGCCTAAGGTCAAAGGCTCATTTCGTCTATAATACATATGCAATTAAATAGGTATGCCGTGAGGTACCGGTAGAGTACAATAGTACCTCTTACTGTAAAAGGCAACAGATTGAAAATATTTCGTTTCAAATAACTATAGAAAGTACCAGCTGTGTGAAGAAAACTTCATGCGAGTTCAACTTACACTCGTCCATTTAATAGAGAGAGAGAGTAATATTTTGAAGGAGCAATGAGTCAAAAGTAATGTAATATAAAAAGCCAATCGATGTTTTTTAGCCTTTGTCCAGTTAATAAGTCTAGACTGCCAATCCATTGTTTTTTGCTATATTTCTGTCGGCATCTAACTTATAACTAAAATATTTTTTAGAAGCTCTTATCTTATGATCTATAATCGATTTTAATAAACTCCACCTTGCCGATGTTGCTGAAAGATAAATCTTTCCGCATCATTGCCTAATCGATAAATAACTTAAGTAAATATCAATCTGTATATATTAAAAGAGAAGCTGACTGACTGGAATACCAACGCAGGGATTAAACTATTTCGCACAGGGCTTCTTTTTATAATGTAGGGAAGCATTAGGAACGATTTTTGAAAATTCACCCTCTAGAGTGGTACAACGGGGATGCAAAGTTAGTATAAAACTTTATTGTTTTTAAAGATATTTGAATGAAATTGAGTGAAAAGCCCTTTTATTGAAAGTCATAAAACTATCCTTTACCGGGGTAAAATGGGCTTAAATGTTAGTATGAAAGTTCTACAAATTAATGAGGATGAAGCTAGTAGAATATAAAATACAACACGGTAACTCAATACACAAATTTGTAGAGCTTAAAAAGTGAAACAAGAATAAACATGTGATTTTAAACGTAAATACAACCTGATCAAATATTACGTTTGCATTCGTCAAAAAGAACATGATATGCATTTTAACTTTTACACTCTATTTTTATATGTTATATAAAATCGATAAGTAAATACACATTACTCTGCTATCAAGTACAGTCAGCGTCATTAGTACATTGTGATATCTACTTAATAGCAGTTAAAAAAATCTTTAGGACCTTTTCATAGCGAAATTAGTCTAAAGTACAGTACAGTACTATCGACTAATTTAACTTTGACAAGGGCCTAAAAATTTTTTTTGTTATACCACATCGACAAACTAGCATGTAGTCCGCGTAATAGTTATCGTCACTGCAGTCTAAAGACGCTTATAATATCACGAGAATATCACTAACGTCTTGCCAACATTGTTGGTTTGAAAATATTATGTCACATAAACCAATATTTAATTTCCTCTCTCGCAGTAAACACCGGAACACAGCAATGTGAATATTGCTATTTGTCGATTGAAATAGGTAAGTGTGAGGTACCGATGCAGGCGACCTTTGTCGGTCTACCTCATGTGTAGAGTAAAGTAAAAAATAGATATGCTTTTGATGATAATCGAACAAAAATGCACGTAGAATTGTCAATTTCTTGGGTACCTTTATCATTATATTCATATCAGCTGTAAAAAGTTAATTGCTGGACATGACATAAGAAAGGCATAATTTTGTCAATGCTTGCTGCTTTGGACAGGTCGGGTGACAACCGCAAAGCCACAGGGATGATGCTGCCAATCCTGGCCTTGTTGCTTATAAGGTATGCTGATTCGGATGGGAATACCGCTAGAGAGGAAAGCTACAGAGCTACTTGAGAGGTACTATTCTAATCTTCCGGTATCCCACAGCAAAAAATCAATATATATATATTTATTTTACGAGTTTGTCGGTATACCAAGGCCAAACTACAGCTTTCTAGTTTATCAATTAACGGATATAACGGATATAACGGACGGACTGACATATATCTTATCATATATATGATTTCTATCATATATATGAGATTTTATCATATTATGACATATATCTAACTTTTTCAAATAATTACCAAGTATCCAAAATTTAATAACAATTTATTGTAAATAAATAACAGTATTAGTCACCTTTCGAGTTTGAAGTTTTTTTATATCATACTTTTGTGACAATATTTTTAAAATACATACTAATCGTGTTCAATAAAATTGCTTATTTATGATAAAAATCACGAACAATTATACTTTGAAAGTAATGTCAGACTTTATTTTGGTCGTTTAATTGAAGAGGATTTGGCCAACAAATAATTTCTATAGTCTAATAAGTCAACACAAAACCAGTAGGCAAAGCACTTATCACTTAAAGCATATGCATGACTAAGCAAAAAAAGGTAGCAATATCTGTTCATAGACCCACACACCAGTTCTTTGTATCCGCGGATAAACATTTATATGCCGTTTGTTGTGACAGGACATCTTTTAATAAATAAAATTCTCGTTTCACAATGTTTGTTCCCAAACTCCTCCGAAACGGCTTGACAGATTCTTATGAAATTTTATATGCATATTCGGTCTGAGAATCGGCTGATATCTATTGTACATGCCCCTAAGTGATAAGGTTTGACTACCCCTAACATTATTATTTTTTTATTAATAACTATTTTTTTTAATGTTGAGTTACAAAAAACATACAATCCTTAATGTTTACTCTTCTATCACCAACCCCCAATTTTAAGTCATTTTAATGAATTTATATTTTTCTTATAATTTTTATGGCAGAACAATGATTGCCGCGGCAGCTTGTGTAAATCTTAAATTAAACATGCATATCCGTTATGTATCTTTACAGTCAACTTGATGAGTAAATAACATTTCTCGCAGCTCTTTTGAAACGCTCACAATTATAGATCAAGCACGAATATGTATTAATTACGATATTTATCCATATTTTGTGTTGGTCTTTGTAATGTAAATTTTCGTCTTAGGATAACTGCGCAGGCGAAGGTTTACGGATTGCGGATAAATAATGCATCGAACATTAACCTTCGCTGTTATAAAGCATACGTGTTCCCACTTAGTTGTAATAAAAGTATTAAATATATATAAGACATAACCTTTAGGCTGTAAGTATTATTCAGGATGGGCCAAGTCTATTAATAAAAAGGATTATTTGTTATTTATTGTATTTAATAAACTCTTTTTTGACGAACCTACGCTGTACTACTCTGACGTCATCATGTCTAGTGCCACCAAACCTTCAGGCTGTAACCATTTATTCAAAGTGGCTCCCGCCTATTAATGAAAAGATTTTTTTTTTATATTTATTAAATTATTTTTAGACGGATCAATGCTGACTCTACCGTCATTTTTATTTCTAGTGAGCAAACGGAAGGACCCGATTTCGAATAAATGTATTTGTTCTGTTTTTTATAAACATGTATTTAAATATCATATTTGTGATTCTCTTCTCTTCACTTCTTTTCGCGACTTATCTCCGAGTCGGGTCAATGTATGAGATGTTCTGTGAATTTTGTATATTGTATGCAGGAACTCTACCCGATCTATGTTAAGCGTTGAAACCACAGGAGTCACTCGGTCCGAAGGAGACAAGAGCGCCTCTAAGGTACTGGACTAGGGCACTACACGCTGCGGTGGCAGAAATTACACGAACACGCTAGGAAGTGGGGTGCTAAAACTAGTATGGTTGTGAACACTGCACGTGTTCCAGTTTGTGGAGTGACAGTAAAAGGGCGACTCTAAGCAACTTTACGGTAGTGATGCGATCAGATGAAATTAATTCAAAATATACCAAACCGATTTATATTACGTCACCTGTAGAAAATCAATGTTTCAACCACGAGAAAATTATGTCTCGATAGAATTAGACATCTCCAGTAAGAACCTAAATAAATTAAACATTTTACATTGATATGGGATCCATTTCATTCATCATACCAGCCATTAAAAGTTTACTGCTGGTCATTTGGCTTCCCTAAGAAACAGGAAATTTTGGCTATAAATGCTGCTGCTGGGATCCCCACCCAATGCATTTGAGCTACACTATCTCGGATGGATATACCGCCATCTGTCGGTTCTAGTACCTTAACCGCCTCTTACAACACTTGAGAGAGGTACTATTCTACTCTACCGGTACCTCCATTTCATTATTGCAGCCTACCAAAGTTTCTGGCCGATGCCTGGGCCTATTTTGACTATATTACTCATATCATGGTTGATGTTGCTAATGTTTATTTTATATATGTATAAATTCATTAATAAAAAAGAAAATCACTACCATTCAAATATTGACCAGACTCCAAGATAAGTTGCTTAACACACATCGAAGGTCGGAAATTCAATTAGCGTAAGAGGCACATGAGCAAAAAAAATGTATCTATATATTTCGGACTTTCGTTAATACTTTCAAGTAACAGAGGATTCAATTTCAATAATATTTGTTAAAAACAGCTTAATCATATTTAAAAATAAATTTTTAAATAATAATAAAGTTATAACAAACTAATTATTTTTAATTTAATTGTGACAATTAAATTTATGCTAGGCTTTGACATGTGTTACGGATATCACACAACAGAAAAATCACAAACAGAATACATAAATACTAATATACATCATATAATTGTCCTGAGACCTAAATCCTTGGCGCACTAAATAGAATCATTAGAAAAGTGTTTCTAAACTAACGAGAAGTCACAATTGTAGTCTATGAGGTATAACACAAAAAGGACTTAGAATCGAACCAGCAACATATGCTTACGAGCCAACCTTCTTACCCACTGTGCTGTGAGGTTCAATGTACGTACACAATGAATAATCCTCCATAAACAGGAATATACCCGCTTTAATGGAACATTAATGGTTAGAAACTGAAATTTACTATCGTATTTATCAACAATCCTGAACTCTAAATAGCACTGGTGCATTTACTGTGGTAAAACTAATTAAAGGAAGGATTATTCGGATTGATAGCCAGAAATAATATGTCTATGATGATATCGTAATGATAACAGTCTGATGAGGTATACCTCATGCAAATATCATATGCATTTGATGTATCTCACTCTCAACTATTTCTACCACAAAATGCACTGTGTGCATTGCTTTGTTTCGGTTTGAAGGGAGAGAAAAGCAGATAGTATGCATGTTTATCGACTTTATGTAATAAAATAAAAACAAAGATTATAATATTAGTATGGAATATCTGACTTCCATCTTTCCACACTCACAATTATCCTCATAGCAATAGTTGAATGTTTAATGCTGGATATAGGCCTCCCCAAGAAATGCGGAAATTTGGACGCTATCTGAGCAAACGAAGAGCGTAGCTTCACAACGAGAACATCTCTGCCCATCCAAGCTTGCTCATTTCAGTTTCGTTGTTTCGGATGAGTATAACGCTATATTTCAAAGTCTAAATATCTTGATTAAAATAGGCTTATTATAGGCACTTTTAAATCGTCATCCAAACAATATTTTTTTCTATAAATACACTCAAATGACCGATGATCCTAATAACCTTATAGGGTTATAGGACTCATTTGAACATATAGGTCATAGATTGACATAAAGTAGTATAAAGAATAATAAAGTAGCGCTACAATGTTCACCAGAAGTAGGAATTATAATTTAAAATGCTTCTAGTTTTTTCATTCCCAATTTTACTTTCTGAATCGTCACGGTATAACTCTAATGCATTTGTATGTTTTTACGGCATTTTTTATTTCAACAAGTTTATTCACCGATGTGCAAAAAGTGTAGCCGTGAGGTCATCCTTTAAGAGATCAAATGTTTATATGTTATTGAGCTGTATAAATACCGAACCGTGTTCAAATAATGTTTAAGCCAAATTCAATTGACTAGATACCCCACGTGGGGTAATTGTCTGGTTGAATCGATTAAGGAAATTTAATTTAAACATTTATTTGCCTGTTAAACGAGTGCGATAGATTCCAATTATAAAAAAATATGTCTAATTCATAAAGTGAGAGTATACAATGAGAACTTGGAGTTGACTACTTTAAAAATGTCAAGGTCTATGTAGAAAAATAATTAACTTCATTTTAATTTCCTTTTATTAAAACTGTAGAAGTTACACACAAACTTGTAACTATCTATAAATAAATACCATTCATTTAGATTAACAATTAATTAACGTAGTATATAGACTAATAGTTGTGTGGGTTTATTAGCTCAATAACAACGCCCAGTAAAGTTCATTGGTTACACGCGTACAATAATATAAATCTTGTCTCATTACTTTTTATTTTAAGTGTTCATAGTTTGATTTTATTAAACATTAACGACAATTAGGATCATCATCATCAGCTATTGCAAATCAACTGCTGGATATGGCAGGGGATATGTTTTTCAAAGAAAGGAGGAATTTTGCCCATTATTACCGCTGGGCAGACGTGATGCAATCGCATAGCGTAGCTTCGCACCGAGACTACTAAGTCCATTCCCGCCCTGTTCTATTTGAGTTACATTCGTTTGGATGGATGTACCGCTATCTGTCGGTTCCAGTGCTTCCGAATGATACTAGAAGCATATAAAGCAGTGTCGATGGATTGATATAGACGAAAAGTATTATTATTTTAGAAAAGTACTAGGTATACTTATGTACTTGAATACAAAAAATAAAAGTTACACTTTAATCTTAAGTGACATAACTACCATAAAAACCACTGACACGGAGCCGAAGCTCTGCCCAGAACCCTCGGAACTACAGAAATTATGACATTACAACGAGTCAACAATGAATTGCCCTATATTTCAAAATCAAACTCAAATATATCTTTAAAAAAATCTATGTGTATAGATTTGCTAATCACAATTTACCACAAATGATTGATGACCCAGACACAAGTATTATAAGAGTCGTTTAAACAAATAGGTCATTGAGCGTCCTTCTTTCATACTAGACTAGTACACCCTACGTACGTACGTACCGTACGTCCATCGGCACCAGATGGATCTTTTAACTAAGTTTATAGTAGGTTCATTACGCAAGTCACCAGAAAAGAACGTGCAAGAAAAACTGATGGTGAAAACGGTTCCATTCACACCTAATGGTAGGTATTATTGGAACCCATACCGGCGAGGGCGCTAAAAACCGTTGTTTTAATAGTAGATATTAGATTTGTGATAACAACTCTAGATAAATATGAATACTGATAAAATTGGTCCTAAATAAAAATGAATAAAAATTACATATATTAATATTCTAAATTATTAACAAATCTATTCATATAATTAAAATTATGTCTGTTTGTAATATCAATATAACAGTTTTTAAAAATAGGCATATAAAACTATGTACGGGACTTAACAAAAATAAGTAAAAAATAAAATTCAAAAAAAATATATACTCAACCAATTTAAAAATACTCAATTAATGGCCTTTTAAACATACATTATTATCAGC
>JACJUM010002496.1:5199305-5280390 GCA_020976665.1 Heortia vitessoides
ATATATATATATATATATATATATATATATATGGCAATCGGAGAGCGCAGCTTACCCGACGGGAAAGCTGCTAACCATCCCCGCCCTGTACATTTGAGCTGACTTTTTTGAATGGATATACCGCCATCTGTCTATTTTGCGCTTATATATATTATTTCACTATTTATATCATGAAATCAGCAAACAAGCATATAGTCCGCGGTGTTATCACAAGGATATCACTAGCGTGTCGCCAACTCTGTAAATTGAAGATACTATGTCACATTTACCCAGTAAATTCACTGTCTCTCTCACCCTTCAGACCAGAATACACCAACGCGAGTATAAATATGTAATATATTTTCTGAGGTTTAATCGTACCAAGACAGTTAAGAAGCAGTTGAACACAAGAGTTATAAAAAGATCTGAACAAAAAATGGATTGACTTGCAAAATATTAAACCACAATGCTAGACGGCATGATTTCACAGAAGAGATCTACAATATTTTTTTTTTCATTAATGTTAGCTATCTTTTTGTTACCTTAAATAGGCAACAAAGATTATTTTTTGTGATTGAAAATTATAAAATTTTTTTGCACATCTTTTTATTGACTACATAACCAGTTGGCTTTATAGCATTTATATTCGTATAAAATCTCAAGTACAAATATTTTTAATTCTTCCAATTTGATTGACTTTGCAAGTCACTACCATAGATTTCTGGATGCGTCTATAAATTTCCTTGTGCGTCCATAATGGCCATAAAAACGATTAAGAACAAAATCTAGGTATACAATTTAGTGTTGTAGCTGGTTAACTACCACCTGCATCTGAAATTGAATCATAATATTTGACACTTAAAGATTATATTTGCGTGGAAACATTGGAGTAGAACAGCCGTATAACAGCAAAATTTTTATACTAACAGCAATGAATTTTTTAATAATCGTGATATTAGCGAGTGCCATATTGTTAATTTCAATTCATTAACTATTTACTATACATAAATGTATTGTACATACAAAAAAAATACTTAGCCCTAATTAGCATAGACGCCCGCCTCTAACTATCCTAAAGATTCTAATACAGTTTTCACTTTTTTCAATTGAATTTTCAGTGCAATTAACCCAATAAAATGGAGTAATTTACTGACAATTAAGAAGACATATCACAAATTAAAGATTCAACGAAATTCGTATTAACATTTTATGAAAATCATTCTTAAAATGGCGGATTTCAATTACTGTCCATAATATTTCGCACTGTTAGATGAACACTGTAGACCTTTCGGAGTTGAGGTTATGATCGCATTAGATTCCGTGGATTGCGTACTTATTTGGAGAAAAACAACACTTCTTCTTGGACAAATTTGTTATTCATTTAAATTTGCTAATAAATCGCGAGATATCTAGTCACAGTCAAAAATACTATTTTAAAGTTCCGGCCACAGTCATTAGGTACCTACCCATTCCCAGCAGCATATTCTACGGCTGCTAAGGTGATAATGATATTTATTTTTAAGTGGATATAGGTAATATAGATTTGAATTTTTTTTACATATGTACGATATGTAAAATAAATCCAATATTTATTACTTTCAATAGAAAAACATAAAACTATTAAAATACATTTTATATTTGAGTTGCGGAAATGTCTTTAGTGTTAATTTCATTCAATATCAATTAGAATAGCACGTATTACTTGTAGTTTATTTAAATAAATATATAGGTTCATTATCATCAGTCGTAGGTTTTTAGTGCCCATAAGTTATTTTAATAATTTGTTACACTGTTAAATTAAAAAAAAGACTATGGACCATTTAGTTAGTTTTTATATTTATTGGACCTGGTCGACAAACAGACGTACCGTCCGAGTGATAGTAAGAGTCGGCGTCACTGCAGCCTATAGACGCTCGTATTACAAAGATTTACGTGTTGCCAATCTTGTAAATTGAAGATATTGTGTCAGATTACCAAATACTTCCACTGCCTCTGTAATCTTTTAAACAGGAACACTGCTGTTTGACTGTAAAAATATGTGAGATTGAGGTACCACGGGCGACCTCAGGATGTGGGCAACACCAAATTCCGCATCAGCAATTTTGTCTTGTCTAACATGCCACTTCAAAAAATACTTTATTTATAATCTATATTTTTCAGTCGTCTGTCGCAGCATCACCGGCAATAAAATATAAAATAAAACTTTATTGCTCTCTCTAACTTTTACAGTTCTGTTTAAACAAAAGATCATAAACTCTGTAAATAAAAATGGTGATTTTTGAATCTTCTATGTCACTAAATGGCCTTTTACCATATAAAGGTTAATATATAAAATTAAGCAGACACTGTTAAAAACTGATTATCGGCGTCAGTTTTCCAATTTGACGATATCGATATAGAACGTACTCAAGATAGGCCTCCCTAAGGGGAAATTTCGATCATTGTCACTAGGAATGCTGCTGCCTATCCCCGCCCTGTTGCATTTGCACTACTTTGTTCCTCTTTATAAACGGTAAGACGCCTCTTACGACACAGGAAAAATGTATTAATATGTAGGTACCTACCTATTTTTTACTCTGAAGAGAATATACTATATGTCTCATATAAGGGGCTCGATGCATTTGTGTTAAGTATATCAGTCAATCCATCAATAGAGGTATCACAAATATTAAGTATTAAAATCCAGACATAAACATATTTTTATGATAATTATTTGTTCTGGATGGGAATCAATTAAATTAACTATATCCTAAATAAAATCTAGACTGTTAGTTGCGCCCTTTTATCCCGTAGCCTATTAATTGCTAAAAATACTATCCCATAAATCTAACTTAAATTTAAATTTAAGAAAAAATAATTCTCTGATTAATTCTCTGATTATATGTAATTCTCTGACCTAAATCATTAAAAATATTATGGAAATCAGCTCAATCCCTTTAGGGAAAAACAAATCCCACACGAACCATAAACAAAAAGCGATCGTATTCCAGACTATACTAAATTTTAATATTCATTTAAATCCATTCACCCGTTCAAACACACATAACAAACATTATGTTCAATTTATAACATTAGTAGAATTTACCTACTACTTAGCAAATAATTTTAAATAGGGGATCTATTCCGACAGCCGATCGCGCTAAAGTTACCGTGTCTAACACAAAATCCAGACTGAGACAAAAACTTTGGTTAGTCGTCTAACTTTTTCCAGTAAATTTTAGAATGAATCGAAACGCATTTGCGTCGCGTTTTAAGTGATCACGACCGAATTACTGATATATTATTTAGGTTTAATGGAACTTACACTTTGAGTAAAGAATTTAGACTACGATAAATTTGGAAAGATAAATAAATAAATCCACATAATGTCTCATAGTCAGTCAAAGCACTTGTGTTACAAACATCACCCAATACAGGAATCACAAATACAATATTTATACCAGTTTATGGATAAGATAGAAAAAATACCGAGTACGCGATCAGGCCCGTCATTGGATTGTTAAAACTAATTTTACCTAATAAAGATATAAGTTTCCATGTTTAAAGCACTAATACTATTACGCTAAAGAAGCCGTTATGAGCAACCATACGACAATTAATACTATTCTATTATTTAGTTCAATTAGAAGTCCGCCCACTAGCGCCTACACGCAATTGGCACATCACCCATAGAAAGTTCTTCACTAGTAGCCATCGAAACTTCCAGAAGTGACCCAAAATATTTTGTACGATAAGCCTTTGAAGCCTTATAACAATAGGTGTAAGACTCTTAATTGAATACTGCTTCGATATTCATACATCAAAAGTAGCGGCAGTCTTTTGTTTGTCAAATAAATAGAACAAAATATTGACTGAGTTCAAACAAGATCATACTATTGTTACAGTTTAAAATGCGGTTAAGAAACTGTTCAGTTTTTTGGTCAAATTATCATTCTTTACGTGCTAAGTCTTTGCGCGCTTAGACCTAAGATCATACTTATACAAATAACTAGATTTTCATCCGCGGCTATCATTGCTTCTCACGGGAAATTATGTTTGCCGGTATCAAAAGACATTCTCTAACAATCCACTAGCCAGATTCATACTTGACAGACCCAATGACACATTTGGTAGAGTCTAACTCCCTTAATGTAGGTACAACTTTTCGAATCCATAGACCAATATCCTAGTCAGGGATTAGACTATCCTAAGGAGGGTACGATCTATATGACAGGCCCGATGGCGCAGATGGTAGTTTTCCTTATGTTCTAAAGGATATGGGTCTGATCCCCACCAAGAACAAACATCTATATGACGATATTTGTGTTTGTTCTGTATCTGGGTGTTAAAAATATTTATTTTATTATTATAGTGCTCGTGAGGTCAATGTGTGCGATGTTACGTGAATATTATTTAGGTATTCTTTTTGCAATTCCACAATTGTCTGATATCTGCAACAGAAGAAACCTTACAGAAACTTAAATTACTTAACTAGGAGATGATAGTAAAACATAGAGAAAAATAAGATAAAGAAATATTTGATTGAGAAGTGACAGTAAGAGAACCGGTGAGATTGAAAGTAGTAGTAAATTTGTAGAAGGAGTACTATTGGGCTCTGATTAAATTTAGATAACACTTCATTTCTCCGAACTATTAATTAAATGGGTAATAAAACATAATTCTAGCAAAATTTCTAGAATTATTTCATTCTTAAATAAATCATTGTCAAAAGAGGCTTTACAGGCTGGCCATGCTGTCTCTTAGATTATATATTTAATGAAAGAGTACATTAAAGAACCATTATTCACACTAGAGCTCGCGGTTTTGTGATGCAGTGAACTGTACAAGGAGAAAAATATATGCCCAACTAACAGACCTAATAGACGTCTTAAATTGAGATATAAATTATCTTATCTCTCAACTTAAATATACACAGTACTTGCACATACAAATGTAAGTTGTACATAATGTTTGTATTGTATACTAGTTTGGTTTAATGTGCTTTTTTTTGTTTTGCACCGCCTTGGTCCCTTTTCTGCTTGGCCCGATGGTTGTCTGGTAGATAATGCCACCAAGCATTATGTCCGCCATGTGTACATCAATTTATATACGTTCAAAAGTTTAAATAAATAAGCTGTTAATTTGTTTCCAAAAAACACTTTACAACAATAAAGAGAAAACGTATAATTGCGCTGTTAATTTATTTAAATTAGTGGTTTTACGCAGACGGTAGTGATCTCATCTTGAGGACCACAGGTCGTGGCTTTGATCTCAACGAAATGACAAATGTTTAAGTGATCATACTTATGTTTGTTCTGCGTTTCGGTGTTAAATATTAATATATAAAATTTGTGATTCCTTTGTTGTCTTTCGTCCGTAATACAAGTGCTTTAAGTGACTTATCCCGGAGTCAAGTCAATGTCTAAGATATTGTGTGAACTTATTACTATAATATTTTCTCTCTCACTTTTTGGACCTTATGAGTATAATGCATAGTTTCTTTCTTTCTATTTAGACTTTATACAGATTATAATCCATCGACTCGAAGAAAACCGACAAAATAGGTTCATACAACCGTGGAAATCTTTAAAAATATCTGTGTAGCAATACCGAACATATTTAGTTCATTCAACACAAAATGTTAAAAGCGTCGTTTGACGCAAGAAGCTGATTTAATACCGAACAAAAAAAGTGTGAATACAGAGTAACCGTCGCACCTTCACTGTTTCTTGTTTCTTCTAACTGATTTCATTCATTTTGTGAGCGTATTTTCGTATCACAAAAGTATGCACTTCCAAAATGTTAACGGACATGAATGAAGGCTATGGTATGCGTGCATTAATGTCAACGCGCCTCTATACGCGATTTAGAAATAAAGGTGTGACAAAACCAATGTTGGTTTAGCCTCACGTCACTCATAATCATTCGCTTAAACAACACACATATATTCTTAAAATACTGACTTCTATATTAGGTGATGTGGAGTTCCGGCAGTGAAATTGGTGTCACTTCTAAAACGTCAAAGATAAGGGAACTTCGCTAAAAATCACGATATATCACAAGAGAGGGGTATCTAGTAAAATATCACGTGTATTTATTTTTTGGTCATACACGTGATAATGCCTGTATTTAAACATAACATTCGGTAATTTTATTCTTTGTAGGTACTAAAAATACACTTGATGTAGGATGGGAGAGGGGGGTGGGGGCAATCTTAAATCTCACTACATATCATCAAAAGGAAGAGGGGGTCAAAATATGCTAAATAAAAGATCACGTGATCAGTAAATGGCCCCTTATATAAAGCTCATGAAGTATACTGTTTTATAAAGTTTGTCGTAGAATTGTGGTATCCCAACAATACTGTGAAATTGGCAACCCTCGGAGAAAAATGTACTTATTTATTATTGAATACTTTCTTTTTATATCTATCTATATATAGGACTGAATAACAATACTAAAACTACTTTTGAATGGCTTTACAACGCGGTTTATTTAACCTTTTATATTTTAAGCTGCTAATAAGTAGTTTTATTAAGAGTAGCGAACGCGTAAATATTACTCAATGACAATAATTTTCATCATATTACCCATTGGAAGCCAATAAAAGGTAAAATTTTACCTGTAATTGCCGCGCTGGGCAAGCGTGTTGGATGCTGCTGCCCATCCCTGTCTTACTACCTATACTATTTGTAGTAGTTGGACTACACCAATGTGAAGAAAAATTTGTTCATCATCACCATTATAGCAGCCGTAAAACGTCCCCTGCTGGACACAGACCTTCCCTAGAAAGTGGGAAATTGCCCGTCATTAATGGTAATAGTGGAGCGTAGCTTCGCGATGTGACTGCTACTCACCGCCGCCCTGTTGCATTTGGGCTACACATCGGATGGATATACCGCCATCTCTCGGTTCTAGTACCTCAGTCGCCACATACGACACCTGTTTTTTTCTATATTATAGGGGGGGCAAACGAGCAAACGAGTTACTTGGTGGTAAGTAGTCAACGTCGCTCATGGACACCAAAGAAACCACAAGTGCGTTTCGGTCTTAAACGGATGTTACGGACGGTACCACTCGGCTTCAAAATCTATTATAATTATATAAAATAGATGACACGTTTCTTAAGCAAACATCTTCAAACCAAGTTCTGATGGGCCAGGATGGGCCAGGATAAGTAAAAAATATATATAAAAACAATAAAAAGTCCCGTTGAAAGTGAATGTTGTTAAAAGTTGTCCTGGAGTTAGAAGGTTTACTGGTGTCGGCAAAATTTAATAAGAGATTCTCAGTTATACCTGTTGTAGATTTTTATTGTATACATGTTTGTTTTCTTTAAAGTTACCCGACTTTGTTGGTAATTTAAAACTGCGCCGAAAGAGCAAGTTTTGTTTTAATTAAAGTATATAAATTTTATGTACCACCCGCTTTAGTGTTCTTTAACATATCACTAATTGTTCTAATATTAGTATTTGAACCAGGTATCGTGAGACCAAAACCGAAAGATGGTGGTATATCTATCCGAAAGATGGAGCTCAAATGTAAATAAGCGGAGATGGCTAGCTGCATCCATATCGCGGAGATACGCTTATCTATACGATTACGCTGTCTTTGCCTGCGCATTTATTTTAAGCCAGTGAACTTTTCAGTGCTATTCTTATCTGCTGGTACCCCAAGGCGAAAAAACATTAATCATCATCATACCAGCCATTGGAAGTCCACTGCTGGACATACGCCTCCCCAAGATAGGGGAATTCTGACCATAATTGCCGCGCTGGGCAAGCGTGTTGGCAATCGCAGAGCGCTGCTTTCGTGACGGGGATGCTGCTGCTCATCTCACCCTGTGCATTTGAACTGCACTGTTCTGGATGTATATACCACCATCTGTCGATTCCGGTACCTTAGTCGCCTCATACGACACCTGTTACGTTCATATTCATACTGGCTAATATATAAGACATTATCTTAAATATACTAGTACGTTTATTGTGACAAAAATGTGATGATGAGATAGATGTGGTGTAACATGATGATGTGACAACAATAGAGAAAGAAATGTTGATTTAGTTTTGACATGTAGAAAGGATTAATAAAAGTAGAATGAATGCACAAATATATAAACCGGAATTGAATGGAAGAATTGGTATAGGACGATCCATTTAAACATCTTAATTAGAAAGAAGAGGTATTAAAGAAGAGCCAGGTCAGAAGTAGGTACCAAGTATAAACGAGCGTTTATGAAAGGACTAATGCGAGTAAGGGAAGCCAGAGAGGTATGCCAAGATCGGAACAAGTGGAGATCTATTGTCCTACCCCGATGGGATACAGGCGAATTGTATGTATGACAAAAATATTGCGACTATAAATTAAGATATGAACTACCCTATCTATGTAGTTGGATCACATTGTATACATAGCAAAGAATAATTAAAATAGATTTACTAGTTTAGACTTTCATCCTGGACAAACACCGTGACACAATATTTTTATATATTAAGATGAATGATAAAAATATTTTATTATAGTAATGCGACTTCACTAAAGTCGCATTACTTGAGTTAGACCTCATCCAAAGATCGCCTGTATTTACCAATGTGGTACTAAACACTCTCACCTATTTCTAAGGCCAAATTGGATGTTCGCCTTGGTGTGTTCGGGTTTGAAGGGAAGAGAGGCAAAGAAATTACTGAGTAATGTGTAGTGTTATCCTTGTGATAATGTTACTAGTGTTTAAAGGCTGCAGTGACGCTTACTATCACGAGGACCACATGCTTGTTTGTCGACCTGGTCTAATAAAAAACGCGATAATTTTTCAGTTCAATCTAGATGCTAGAACCAAAAATGAGTACTAGATTTTGTATACATTTCTAAGTGTTTATAAAAACAGAGACGCAGTTAGCGTAACATATTTTAATTGCAAATATTTCTTATAATAACAATAATTGGAATCGTATTTGCAAATAACGTATTAGAACATATAGTAAGTATATATAAAATTATTCAATCTGTCTTTGAAACCGCTAAAAACTAGTTTCATAACGAATAGTGATCCCGTAAATGTATATATAAAAAACATATTTTATGTTGGCAAAATTATACGCAAGCTTTCATCGCCTTTAAATTCGTTTTCATACACGGAGTTTATTTATAAAAAGCTAGTTCATTAATAGCGATGCTTCTGATATATAAATGAACTTTTCAAAATCTTTCAAATTGATTTAGATACTAACCATGTACCTTTACATGACTGTTCTTGTACGTAGTAATTGGAAAACCTAAAATATAAGCTATCATTAGTTGATTCTAATTTAATTATATCTCAAAGTGTCTTTGACAAAAATAATATCATTGGTTGTAGAAATATTAGATACAGTGCAAATGCAAATGTAGATGTTCATTTACGAAAATAATCCCATCAGAGTCCGTAAACACCCTCTGGATGTTTAGTAGGTCAAAGTATTAGTATTGACCCAAATAGAGTGACTACTCATGATAATGTAGAGTATTCTCATACATATGTATACACAATTTAGGCGAAAACAAATATAGTTTTCATATAAACTAGTGTGAGTACCAACAACCCTGTGTGTCGTTTATTAATGAAAATATAAGTAAGAACTGTCTAGTACTAAGCTATACAGAAACACGAATAGACTCTTTAGTCTATTCGTGTTTCTGTATAACGCTTTTGCGTTCTAATACCAAATGTCATATAAATATTGTAATGTTAAGAGGTTACCGCAGGCTTTTTACCTTTAGCCAGTTTAGCCGCTCGAGAGTGAAATACCGTCGCCAACCTTGAGACCTGAGAATATGTTATACTAGAGTTCTTTAAATACTTTAATATGACAATGGTTAAAAGGACAGGCACTGTGGTATTTAGCATTATAATTAGTTATTAATATTGTTTATATTAGAAACAGTTCACATTTAAAGCATATTATATAGAATCACCTTGAGCCAGGTGTCGTAAGAGGCGAGGTACCAAAACCAACAGAGTGCGGTATATCCATCCGTAACAATGGAGGTTAAATGCGCAGGGTGAGGATGGGCAGCAGCCGTCATCAAAACTACACTCTGCGATTACCAACACGCTTGCCCAGCGCGACATTATAGGCATTATGTCACATTTTTCTAAGAGGCTTCCACATGTTCAACAATGGACTTCCATTAGCTGATATGATGATGGTGATAGAAACTAAAACAAAAACCTTAAAAAAAGTTATTCAAAACGCATTAGTTTGACTGCTGGCATTCCAATCGTATTTACAGAAATGTTTTTCTACGTCTCACTGAACCTTAACCGACAAAAATCAATACGAACAATGCGTCTTGCAGACAAAAAAGGTATAAAGTAAAAAAACTTATATAATGCTTGTATATCCTAAAGTAAATTATTTGATATTTTTTCGTCACTTTGAAATCAACTTTGGACTTTGTTTGCTACTGCACCAACGCAATTATCCTACATTAGAGATTTGCCACCAATAAATTATAAAATTATCATGATGTTTCAATTTGGATTTTCAATCTTATTATATTAGCACAAAGTGACAGTCTGGCTTGAATTTCATTGTATTTAATCAAAATATATGCCTAACAGGTAATAATATTCATTCAACAAGAATTGTGCAGAGTAATAAAAACTAGTTTGTCTAGTCTCCTTAGGCCTATTTTGAGGTCGACTGCAAAACAGGTCTTGACTCTCGTGCGCTACTAATAGCAAGGTCACTTACCAGTAGGTAATGCACATTTTATATCACGACGCTAGTCGCATGAGTAACATTGTTTCCTAAACACACACATTAAAACTGAATTATAAAAAATCTATATATAATCACTAAGAAATGTATGCCAGAATAAAATTGTACCTTCTCTAGTACCAGGTGTCGTAAGGCTACAGTAAAGGAACCGATAGATGGCGGTATATCTATCCGAAACAGAATACAGCAAATGCAACATGGCGGCGATGGGCAACAACATTCCCATCGCGACGCTACGCTCTACGATAAAAACCACGCCTACCCATCTCAACAATTATAGATCTTTTTTCTTGTGGAAGCCTTGTTAAAGCCTCATCAGTGAACGTTCTACAGCTGCTGTGATGATGATAACGATGACAAAAACCCTCAAACATAATATCAACATGAATTTCTAGACAACCTCTAAGTTAATATACATCTTCCTTTTGTTTGGCTGAACCTCTTCTGGTCTTTTAGGATCAGACGTAAATTCCAATGCCACAGGAGGTCTTATATTAGTAATATCTGCGACAAGTTTTAAACGATTTTTCCGTACTCTCTTTACTGTTGCTGCTTCTCAAACTATAGGACCCTATTTTTGATGCATGTTATTATTATTATC
This sequence comes from Heortia vitessoides, assembly GCA_020976665.1. Taxonomy (NCBI): domain Eukaryota; kingdom Metazoa; phylum Arthropoda; class Insecta; order Lepidoptera; family Crambidae; genus Heortia; species Heortia vitessoides. The sequence continues at coordinate 5,210,628 of JACJUM010002496.1, forward strand.
TATATATAACTTCTAATATTATTTTTTAGTTCATATGTAGATATTACAATATTTATACAAATATAACATATATAAATATTTATTTAACGTTTATATTTTTTCTATACTTATATATTGTCTGCACCACTAAATATTTTTTTCCGTTTCGTGTGTGAGATATTGCCAATTGGCATTAAGTCCGCCATTTATACAATATGTAATATTTTGTGCAATAAATTGCAATAAAAGAATATATGTACTACATTCTTTTGCCGTAAGGTACCGACAGAATAGAATAGTACCTCCCACTATACCAAGTATCGTAAGAGGCGACTAAGGTATCAAGACCGACAGGACCATCCGAAACAGAGCAGCTCAAATGCACAATGACGGGATGGGCAGCAGCATCTCTGTCGCGATAGCTCGCTCTGCGATTGCCAAAACGATTGCCCAGCGTGACAATTATGGGAAATAAACCCCCTTTCTTGGAGAGGCTTATGTCCAGCAGTGGATTCGGCTGGTATGATGACTTCATTCTTGAAGATAAGCCTGATCATCAAAACTTGCTAGTTTCTGTGACTTTATCTTGAAAATAATAAATTAGAGAGAGACACATTGTTAGTTTAATTTTCCTACAATAAGAATCAATGTCTATTCTTCACAACGATGATCCATAGCGACCCACAAGGCTCGCCCTAAGCTTAAGACGTAGGCTTAAGACGAAGTGAGGTATCGGCATAGTAGAAAAATACTTATCCATGTACCGTGTGTCTTAAGAGGCCACTGAGGTATATCCATTCAATATCTGATGCATAGGATAGATATGGGCAGCAGCATCCCCGTCGCGAAAGCTGCACTCTGCGATTGCTAACATGCTTTATCAGCGCGGCAATTATGGACAAAATCACCCCCTTTTTGAGGAGGTCTACGTCTAGCAGTGGACTTCCAATAGCTGGTATAATGATGATGATAATTTCGGCAGTGCGGTACATTCCGGCGATGTGGTAATCATTAAGCTTTAGTTTCGCCTTAAAATGTCTATTAGACAAACAATACAGCAATAGCCAACGTGAAAAAGTATTAATATTCATAACATTTAACATAATATGAGTTTAGAAAGACTGTTAACTTAAAGCATCCTCCGTTGCTGAGGCCTATTGTTTTTGTTTTTATTTTTGTATATATCACACGTAAGAGAGCGACAGCCTACTTAAAGTTCTTGTACAAACAACACTTAATATTGTTTTATACCTATAGAAAAAAAGAGAAGATGAGATTTTCTAGAGTTCATGAAAGGTAAAGGTGGCTGACCTCCACTTTGTTTGTTGGTAAACCTTGAAATATAAAAGTGTAGTAACTTTTTTTCTATCTATATATATACATATATATATATATTATATATATATATATATATGTATATATATATATAATAAAATATATATATATATATAATAAAAAAAAATATATATTTTTTTTTTTATTTATTTAACTTTAATGCACAAAATATTACAAAATGTACAAATGGCGGACTTAATGCCAGGTGGCATTATCTCCCAGTCAACCATTACACAAAACAGAAAAAATATATATATATAGTAGTGCAGGCAATATATATACAAAATAGATAAACGTGGCATACATATTTATATAAATAAACGCAATAAATAAATCCCTCATTGCCGATGAACATTGATAAATTCATCGTCGTTTCTGCAATACAATTGAATTCATTATTTTCCGGTAATTTCTAATCTATTTACTTGTGTCAAATCTTTCAATGAAAAGAACCTGCGGGATATCGGGGAACCGTGCCTGATTGGTCACGTTCTTTTATTCATAGAGTTAGAAAAATACATAGGGGTAAAAGAACGGTACATCTGAAATACCTGTTTGACATCCGATAAATAATTTACTGTGTAATTGAATATCTTTATAATGTAATGTAACAGGCTGACGACCACAAATGTAACGATATGGATAAATATATCCAATCCCAGTTGCCTAGAAATCGTTTGCCAACAAGTAGGCAAACACGTCTCAAAACACTAAACGTTCCCTTGGCTAATTGTTTTTCAAAAGAAGACATTTTTAACCTATACTTATTTGAACGAGTTCTAAACTAATCATGATTTACGTTCCGTTTTCAACAACACTGGCCTTGCTGTGAGCTCATGGCCAGTACAATGAACTGCATGACCTTTATGTTGATGACAGCGGTGCCTAAAAGATACCGTTGAAAATTTTCTGACTGGCAACATTTAATGGCACATATCACAGATACCTTTGGATACAGACGCACACCCACCGATTTGTAAAAATAGATGTCACAGTGTCCCTGTTAAAAATAATCTAGCATCGAACTTCACTCAGGTAATTTCTCTTCTCGTTACAATATAAGGATACAATATGTTTTCACTTGCTGATATTTTAATTTTCTATTCATCAAAGATTTTTCAAATAAGTTCAGTAAATTTTCACGTACAAAAATACAAATCCTGTTTACATAGTTCTATTTAAGATGAAGGTCTCTTGTTTTTTTCTAGAATATAACATAGCCTATGTTTCTTGGTAAAGAAGAAGGTCTCTAATCGTAAAATATTTTTTATAATTGCTCCAGAAGTTTTTGAGTTTAACCTTAACAAACAAACAATCATATCTTTCCTATCTATAATATTTGTATATATAGATAGATTAAATAAACGCAAGTGCCTAATATAAACATTGTGGACGCTATTTAATGTTAAACTTCGTTTCGAATTGATTTCTTAATTGAATAATTGTAAATAATTTATAACGTATTCCGTGATCAATTTACAATCCTTTGTTTTACAGTTGAAGAAAAATTTACGGTGGCAGACCAGGTATGCGACGTTCGGTCTGTCTTAGTGTTTTTATATTAAGCACGTTACGCAATTATTTAGTGTTAGTTTATGCTACGATGGTCTTAATCTCTATTCCATCTTATTCTCGGTCCCATAAGATAAAAAAAATATATTATAGTTATAATCAGTATTGTGTTCCAGTTTTTAGAGTGTAAGAATTGGTAAAGTTACTAATATGACGTTATTACCTCAGGTTTGCGACACGCTAGTGATATCTTTGCGATGTTATTCTCACCTATATATGGTCTGATTACTACTGTCAACAATTAACATATATATATACATATTAAATAAATTCATATAACATGTCGCACCTGACTCCGAAATAAGTAACATAAATCACTTGTGTTACGGATATCAGACCGTAGAAGAATCAAAATTACAATACAAATAAGTGGGAACACTACTGAATAGGCCTGTCGCATGGTAATTGATATGGTATTATAAAAGCTGAGGAAACAATGTTGATAAAAACATGGGTCGAGAGAAATATTAAAGTTGCCAGATGCTGGGAACAAGTGCTCAGTAACAAGATAGATGGACTGTGAAGTTAGTTAATGTTGTTTACAGTCCAGTTTCGTTGTTTACCAAGGATGAGGGAGACCGCCGTCCGTTCAAGTTGTTTTTTGTTAATCAATTTGTGAGTAGGTTTACAACCACACAATAATGGGCGATCTTCATTATTTAACTAGCAGGGTCCCGCAGTTCCACCCGCTTTAAGTTGTAGAACCTTCATACTTACTTTGCACCCCCCTTTAATCCCCTTAACCCCAATTACGGCAATCGCAGAGCGCAGCTTTCGCGACGGGGAACCCTGGCCTGTGCATTTAAGCTGCACTGCTTCGGATAAATAGAGCGCCATCTGTCGGTTCTGGTACCTTAGTCACTTCTTACGACATCTGGTGCAGTGGGAGGTACTATTCTTCTCTATCAGTACCTGACGGCTCTATTTTCGTTTAGTATTTTCTGCTTTGTATTGTTGTGTAGCTAGCGCATCACTGGACGTCTATGTAGTAGTAGATCAAGGTAGACAGACTGCCTTACTTAACCGGCCTTAGTGGAAACCGCCTAAGGAAGCGCATGTCAAACAGTAGACGTCCAACGGCTGACATGATAATATAATATTCGCAGATTTTTCCTTTTTTATATACTTATTTACGATGACTCTCCAGGATGAAGTGAGTTAGCCTTTCTTGCCTGGAAACGCCTTACGCCTTACGCTACCATGGGTTACAAAAGCATGTGCCCTATTGCCCTAAACAGACCCAAATCTCAGACGGAACGAATAAATTCTTTAAATCCCCTGGCATGGGACGAGAATGCGATGAATGGGATAAGAACTCTCTATATCGCTACCATCCTGACGGAGTGGGATAGAAATCCTTCTCTCAATACCAGCAACTATAAGAGAACTATTTAAACTATCTTTTTAGAGATGTTAAATCAATCTCAGAAATTGGTGTTCATTGATTGATACCTTGTGATAAAAACCAAATTTATTGGACACAATTTATTTGTGTTCAGTTTTTAGGTACTAGGTAAGTACTAGTTCCAAAAAATTAAATCTCGTGACATTCATTTATTTCTAAAAAACCGTATCAAATCCTTAAAGTAGTTTCTTATTTGAACGTTAGTCAGATAGAGATTCGCAGAAAAACATGGCGGGCTTTTGTAATTTATAAACCTACTGTATAAAACTGATTACACGTAATGTCAAAATTTAGTTTATTTTACCGCCATTTTGTTAAAGACTCCGCTACCGTCTATTGCGAATGCCCGAACTCATTAAGTATTGCAATGCGTATGCTGTAATTATATTCCAATACTAAATTCCTTTTGTCTGGGTCCTAGAATGTCATACAACATAAATATATAGGTAAGTATAGATGTAGAATCGAATTAACCTTCGGTTATTGTAAACAACATGACGCATATATATCACTGATCTCATATGTACCGATGATACAAATTTGTAGTGTTTGCACACTTATCATTCTAACTATCGCTTATCAAATTACAACCTTATCTGATGGAAGATAAAGACGTGGTAAGCCCCAATTAAGATCAAAAACGTGAAATTATAATACTACCACATGTAGCTTGTATAGGAGCGGACCCTCGGTACTAATTTCTTTGTGAAGCACATGCTTGCACGTTATAATGTGATTCATAGAAACAATCTCTATCTAGGAAATAACACATAGATAATAATAACATATTAGATATCAGTTTATACACCAATCGAAATTGAATTGTCTATTGCAAAACAAATATTCATACCTCCTTTTTAGTTGACAGTCTCTATGGCAGACAACAGACCAAAGACGATCGAGTGTCAGTTTTGATTGCCACTCAATCTATCTATAACTCATAGTATATAAGACAATAGACGGCGAGATTTAAAAAAACCACTCTGTAAAATAAAGTAAATAAATATTTGTCATGGATGGTGATCGAAACTACGGCCCTTGGCGCTTAATACCGGACCGTCAATCTTCCACGTGTCAAACTTCCGTCATCAGAAAAGAAAAAAAAGTAATTGCTAGATAGGTTTCCAGACAAAATATTACCAGGATGTATGGAACTTATTTTATGGCCTTTTATTCTGGTATTGACGTCAGAGAAAAATGGCGCAAAAAACCAATATAACCTGAAAATTATTGGATCGCTGGGTAAAAAGTTTCGGAATGTGTAAAAGAATTTGAAGCGCCACTTTTGACCTGAAACATGTTAATTTTTATATACTTGAAATTCGACAATAAAGCAATTCATTTTATTCCTTTTAAAGTTCGAGCGACCTTTGGTTTATCATTTTGCAAATGACAAACAAACAAATGAAAAATAGAAATCAACCTTGCCTGCATAAACATGCATGCAATTGTATTTATATAGATTTATGAAATAGGTACATATTTATAACAGCATTTACGCTATGCTAGCCTCGATGCATCATCGTCCACTGGTGAAAATGATTATAAAGCACTTCGGGATAACACTAACAAAGTGATTTATAATCATTTCTAGCTGTTTCCCATTAATTGTTGCGCGGCTAGGCGTAGCACATTTTCTAATCTTAGCTATACTTTAGGGTACATACATTTTGAACACATGAATTGAGTCAATTTAGCAATACGCTTAATCATATTGAATTAATATAATAACTAGTCCAATATTAAACCAATTTAATCCTAATAATTCACAGGCAATTATTAGGTTTTATTGTCATATTTCAAAACAGCGTGCAGTAATAGTTCATTCAACTCGTTACGTTTTACTCTAAACAAGCACAGGGTTGCCAGTTTGCTTTACTGCCATTTGAAGATATACCAAGTAAGGCCATCTTGTTTTTTTTATTTAATTGACCATGTTTCAAAATATTCACCACTATAACCTCCATTAAATACCTTATGACGTTTGAAAATGTTTTAGGTTCTGAAGTAACATAACTTGCCAAAGAAATATTATGGTTTGTATAAAAAAAGCTGATGATAGGCGTCTAATAGCTTTAGAATATTTTATAAATGGAGTGTTAGAATAGTAGTTTAAGAGTAAGGTAAATTATCTTTATCTAATCTTACACAGTAATGTGTTTATCGAGTGGAGGTGATCTGATAATAATAAATTTAAATACATTCCCATAACATCTCATGCATTGACCTTAAAAAACACCTGTGTTACGGCCGCCAGACAACAGAAGAATCACAAATAACCTACTTAAATACATGTATTTGGGTGTTAAATACATGCACACTAAGACATAAAACTAGCACAAATATCATCATATAAATATTTGTTCTGGGTAGGAATCGAACCCACGACCCTCGGCGCACAAGATAGGCATAGTACCATCTGCGCCATCGAACCCTTCAAAATTTGATGATCTGAAATAAAAGCCTGACATTAAATATCAACCACTGCATAATAACCTTAATCCAGTCCAAATCACCCACAGATAATAAATTCAAACTCTTAAAACTATTACAAACGAAGTGGAAATTGGCAGAGAAATGTTGACAGAGGTTTGTAAATTGGTCTGGAGTCGTGTATACAATACATTTACTTTAAAAAACTATGCTGAATAAGTAATTTAAACACTAAAATAAATAGCTAAAAAATTAAGTATGTATGCAACTTTTCAACATTCATAAAATCACAATCTCCTGAAGCAGAGAACTAACAAAGAAAAATAAACAGTATATACCATAGAGTGCATAAAACGGTTCTAGTATATTTTGGCGCCATGCCATCATATTAATCTTGTCTAACAAATGTTTTAGGTGGCGTCAAGCTTATAGACAACCCTACGTCACACCCAACGAAGCTCAATGGACCAGTTTTAGAAGAAAGATACTACTGCTGTACTTTTTATGTTTGGCCCTCATCCATGATTAATTATCCGTATAATGGGTATTTTTGGCTAATATAAAAATACTAGCTGAGTCGACAAACCGTTCCTGTCTTTTCCTGTCTAATTCTGTGAATACTGAGTTCAAAATGGTATAAATAGTTTTAGAAATAATATTTTAACTTTTATAGTAATGCTTGTTTTGCACCGTATATTCAAAAGCTAGTGCCGTAAGGTACTAGCAGAGTAGAATAGTACCTCCCACTACACCAGATGTCATAAGAGGCGAGTAATGTACCAGAACCGAGACAGGGCACACCGGTAGGAATTTTTAGCAGCATCTCTGTCGCGAAAGCTACGCACATCGATTGCCAAGACGTTAGCCTAGCACGGCAATTATGGGCAAAACAACTAATTTCTTGGAGAGGCCTATGTCCAGAAGAGGACTTCCTATTGGCTGGTAAGAAAAGGGGAATTTTGTCCGTAATTGCTGCGCTAGGCAAGCGTGTTAACAATCGAAGAGCGCAGTTTTTGCAGCGGGTATCCTGCTGTCCATGGATATGCAACCATCTATCGGTTCTGAAACCTTTGTGGCGCTTTACGACCTGGTACTGGAGAAGATACTATTCTACTAGGTACTGGTTGAAACCTCACGGCACATTATTACATTAATTATAAAGTTTAATATAGTCTTTTTTCTGTGTAACTTTTTTGATTATAATCTTCGTCATTAGAACCTTCAATGAATAAATACTACTGATAGAATAATAAAAATTGATCCAGCCACCCCGCCGTGATGCCGTAACTAAGAGAAAAAGGGGTTAAAATTTATACATAAAGATAATACTATAAATTTATTTGTGTTAAAGCATTTTGCTCTTTAACCATTCATAAGACTTCATGAATTCAATTTAGAAAATTGTTTATTAACAAAAAGCGAACCAGCCTCGACAGCGGCGTCCGATGTACTCGAATCAACAGATCCATCAATCTTCATCAATCCATTCGTCAGAAACAGCACTGAGCTATGACATTCTGGTGCATTTAGTATATACCATACTAACAAATAAAATTTATATATTTTTTTATGTTATGACGTCAACAAGCAAGCATACGTTCCGCTTGATGATAAGCAGGACCGCAATTTAGACTCGTGCTATCACAAAGTTATCACTAGTGTGTCGCCAATCTAGTGAACTTTGGATATAATATCACATTTACCCAGTAATATCACCGACTCTCTCATCCTTCCAAATGCAAATTCGAACACAGCGATGCGAAAACTGCTATTTGGCGGTAGATCTATTTCTTTGAGAGTTATGTAGCAATGCAGACGACCTTTGTTTGAGGTCTATCTCTATAGTGTGCTATGAATGAAACGACCAACAAGATTGAATTTTATACTCGAAATAATCGACCTATCCGTGGGTTTAAAATTTACTGCAACGCCTCCGTTATTTATATATAAATAGGCGTACAATCAATTTCTATAGCTTTTAATCGCATTTTTAACAAACTTAAATTAAAATAGTATGCATTTCTTAGTCATTTTGAATTCTCATTTCTTAGTCGTTGAATTATAACAAATCAAATAACACACACCAACATACCGACTATTTGATCTTAAACATGACTTACCCTGTACTGTGAAGCAAGAAAAAAGTTAAAGCAACCGATGAAAATTGTGAGAAAGAAAATAAAATAAGCAAGGCCTAAGAATTAAATGGTATTAATTAAATGGTATGCTAATGTCTGGGGATGTGACGGATATCCTAAAAAGTGTTTTATAAATAAAAAATATTATTAGTTAAATGGATCAATCTCAATTTGCTAATATTAGAATATGTATATATTTTAATGGCATGATAACTCGAAATAATTAAAATATATGAAATTTTCTTACAATTGTGCTTTCTTTAGAAATAAAATCAAATTACTTTTATAGCAAGGATAAAAACGCTGTTTTAATTTTTTTTTTGTTTGATATTTCGCTGTCAACCTAGAACATAACTGTCAATCTTGCGACAACCGTTGCTAAGATCGACAATAGTATTATGTCAGATGTTTTAATGTTTACACCATTCATCAATTTTTTTTTCTTAGCTTATGATTTTGATGGTTCGCGTTTCCATCCACACAATAAGCGCTGATGGTATCTTGTGATTTGACAGTGCAGCGATGTTGGCCTTGGTGCTTGATCAAATGTATTTGACTCAAATGGATCCTAGGCAAGTAGTATTATCCAACTATCTACTGTATATAATATAGTCTATATATAATACTAAATAATAAAACGACTTATTTACAACAAGTCGTCGAGTAAAAACCTCCCCTTGTACCAGGTGTCTTGAGGCGCAGGTGTCTTGAGGCGACGGAGACATCGGAAAAATGTAACACGGTGGGGATGGGCTGCAGCATTTCCGTCGCAAAACTAGAGCCATAACACCTGCCCAACGCAGCAATTAAAGGCCAAATACCTACTTTATTAAAAATTTCCATGTTTAAAACGCGTATTTTTTTGTTGTTCCACGGTTTGGTTATCTTGAGTAAACTATTTACATAATAAAAAAATAATCAACCACGTTTTAAAGCTGCCAAAAAGTATTATTAATAAGAAAAGTGAACGCGTTATTAACACAATAAATAGTGAATCATAGTTTCCCGAACAAAGTATACATTTCACGCACTGACGCGTTTCTGTCACTTATTTTTTGTTGAACCTTATTAACGACGGTCAGACATTTCCCAACTAATAGAATACTAATGGAATAATTTTAGATAGACGTGTTGCTCATTAAAGGGTCTGCAATGTAAAAAAAACAACCTAGTACATGTCGGACTACGTACATGTAAGGTTCCGTAGTAGCCCATCATAATGGGCAATGGGCCTAGTGGCGCAGATGGTAGTAATCCTATCATATGTACCAAAAGTCATGGGTTTGACCCCTACCCAGAACAATTATCTATATGATGGATACCCCTATAAATATATATTTGTATTTGTTCTGTGTCTGGGTGATATTTTTACATATTTAAGTTTTATATTGATACTAGTGCTTTAAGCTCTCGGAATTAGGCCAACATATGACATGTTGTTTGTTTTACTGCCTGCTTTAAAAAATAAGATTTAACCTCGTATATTTTATAAATTAATTATACTCGTAAAATATACTTCACAGTAAAGATTAGTGAGTAATGATGATTAAATTAGTCATAAGTCCACAAACAACAATATACCTGACCAAAATTAATACTGAAAAGCCTTTAAGCCATTGTCAACAGACTGATGGACGCACAAAGTAAATTTACCGTGTGCACGTAATAGTTTCTTTTACACAACATCTTATACCTTTACCTAATTCCGAGATAAAGAACTTAAAGCAATTACGGATATTAGATAACGGCGGAATTATCAAAATCAAATGCATACTAAGAAAACACAAATGTTCATTACATAAATATTTGTCCTGAGTCGGGATCGAACTCATGACTTTTGCCGCATAAGATAGACACCGCGTCGATCCGTCCGATAGGTCCGTCAAAAGATATTCGTTATAGTTGTTACAAGAGACCACGCCGATAACTATCCCCGTTGACTACGAATCTCTAAAAACCGTCAATAACTGATGAGACTAGTTCATTGGCCGCACCAGAGTATGTTTTTTAAATTACCTTTTATTTTTTTTTAGAAAAGGCTCTTATCCCACCGCTGTCTAGTTAGCGACTAGCTATCGATATTTCCTTCGCTTATTAAATGTCCAGTCCGTCTAAAACTACGAGATCAATAGTAAGTATTAATAGTCGATTGCTAACCCTGCTCACACTTCTTTTCTTGGAACTCGATGGCCCCGGTGGCACCGATGGTACTAATCCTATCTTATCCGTGGAGTCAGAGGTTCGATCCCCGCCTAGGACAAACATTAATATGATAATAAGCGTGTATGTTCTGTGTTTGTGTGTCAAACATGTATTTAAGTGTTATATATATATGATACCTCTTATTTCATGTCCGTAACACAAGTGATTAGCACACTTATATAGCAGTCAGCTCAGTGTTTGAGATTTTTTTTATGTAATGAGGGTCTCATATAACGTTCTTTTACATAGGTTTCTCGCTCTCACATATTTTTACCATTAAACTACAGTACTCGCTGATCCGATTGAAAGGGTGATAGAGCACCAGCTCTCTAATTGTTATATGACCTAGTAATTTCATTAAAATACTAGCTAGTGCAGCAATTGTAGTACTAGAGGTAGATCTCTTACAAAAGGTCGTTTTTATTGGTGCCCAACACTCTCCTATTTCAACCGCCAAATATCAGTGTTTGCATTGGCTATGTTCTGATTTGAAGCATGAGAGAGTCAGTGAAATTACTGGGTAATGTGATATTATTTTTCAAGTAACGAGGTTGGAATAAGCTGAACATTTTCAGACCAGACGTCTAAGAATGTGTAGAGGCTTCGGTAACGCGCAACCGTTGCATAAACTAGATTTGTGTGAACTTGTCTCTTACGCGTTTGTATGCGTTTTTTAATCATCCTATTTAATCCTCTAATCACTATACGTGTGGAATTTGCAGTACCCAGCGGTGGCATATACCAAGTCTAAAATAGATGACAACGACCAAAATAAAGGTGAAAGACTATATAATTGTTTAGACATTATCATATCCACAGATGTCACTGCTATACTTAGGCCTTCACAAGAAAATGGGAACTTTGCCCATAACTGGGGCAAAGTGAGCGTAGTGAATATAATGTACTCATTTACTGAGCATAGTTTCGCGATGGGAATTATGTTAATAATTTGTTTCATTTTCAACAAAAATATCAGCCTTATCTTGACATAACATTTACTCTGGGTTCAACATAACGCAGTTAACGAATGTTATAAAAACTTAATACCTAGAAAAAGTGTGTAGGGTTCTTATTCTTGATAATAATCTAAACTGATTTACGACTATGATAACCAATAATATCGATCATTAAAGTCTACAATTTGTCTATGATGAAATTACGTAGCTGGAATCACGTTTTGTTTTCTTGTTAAACCATGCTTGCGTTTGTTTTTTCCTCACTCCGCTCCGACCTCCATGGTGGCTGATAACGTCATTTCAACATCTTGACGGTTGGCTGAATGCGCCCTTGTCTCTGCCATTGATCTCTGCGCTATTGTCTATGGTGTTAGTACTCTGATAACTAACTAAGCTTAACAGCTCGTAATGTTTCAATTAATTTTTTTTTGTTTTGTTTTTGCTTTTAATGTTTTTTTTTACAAGTACAACTTGATGTATAGGACGTTGTTTTAACCAAAACTTGTTTAAATTATAAAATAAGTAATATCAATCGAAGTTTTGGATTGATGCTATGTGCAAAGATCAGTTTCAAAATTGCGCTACACACGTTTTTTTTACATCAATATAATGGAAAAATAAAGTATACAATGTATATTGTACACGAGTAAACTGGGAAACTTCAGTAATGCCCAAAGTCCAATGTTTTGATTATTCTTATATTTTTATCGTCACAAATTGCTTTAAATTTACAACTGGCTTTGAGGACTAATTTTTAGTAGTAGTAGCCCAAAATATCCCATAGAAATATTAATATAACAACAAAAATATGACACAAAAGCGTAAAACTTTTGAAATTCTAAAGGTTATATGACTTTAAATAAAAATATTATGATCACGAAATAAAAACAAACAATAATTTATTTTCCAGTGATATATATTTATAAAATAAGAAACTAGATGGCATTTCTTAACGATATTTGCCACTTTATAAAGTCAACTAACTTCAATAATAAATAAAAATGGTATATATATAAAATAAAAAATATTTATAAAAAAAATTACGTTGAATAACAGAACTACGAAAATATTTTCTATAAAACATTCACTATACGTTTCTACGAAAATGGAAAACGATGTCAGAAACTCCATTTTAATTACAAAGATAACAGAAATTACAACTTTTTTTTGGCTTCCAATACGAGTATTTATATCTATTAAAAATTCTAGTTTAAGTATATTTATTAATTCTAGTTTAGTTACAAAGTTTTTCATATAAAGCCAACCTAAAATTATTATTACAGACCAATGCGGTGAGAAGATGATTCAAGATGATATAAGATGATGTTGTGACAACAAAAGAGAAAGGATTGTTCAGCTGGTGTGGACAGAAAGGATGGATGAAAATAGAATGACTGCACAAATATATAGAACGGAGGTGAATGAAAGAGTTGGTAAAGGACAACCTAGGCGAACATACCTTAACCAAGTAGAAGACATATTAAAGAAGTGCCAGGTCAGAAGTACTAGGAAAAACGAGCGTGTATGAAACGAGTAATCCGAGTATGAGAAGCGAGAGAGGTATACCAAGATCGTAGCGAGTGGAGATCCATGGTCTTTGCCCATGTATATCATGTCTGTATCCCATTAGGGTATGATGATATTAGATACATATGCATGTATCAAAAATATGAGAAACATATTTGTAATATACATAATTCCAAAAACAAAATGTTTGGTTGACAACAGTCAATAAAATTAAGTATTGAAAAATAGTATGAGCAAGACTGTGTCCAAAGTGGACTTCGAAATGATTACCGCTATCGAATACCTGCGGCTAGTTAATTAAAACAATATTAGTGGAGTACGCGGACTGAATCGCTATAAATGACAAGACATCATACAAGGTCCGTCTACATATTCATTCGATAAGTGAAAGAAATAATACCCTTTTAAAAAAATTATACACTTGATGTTTGACATAGTTAAAGTTAAAATGGAAAATGTATAAAGCTTTTTTTATTCAAAATGAACAATAGAGATATTACACTCGTTTAAATTAATATTACACACTTCTGTTTGATACATTGACATAATTAAATTAAATATACATTAATTGTCTATTGAATGTCAAGTAAATGAAGAGGTTTTATAAAATTGAATGAATGATGGTTATATCTCAACCCCGGGGCGACCACTTGTGAGCACTAAATAGACGAACGTCAAATAGCTAATCGCAAACATAGATAAGGTTTTTCTAACACCCACTTCAATCCGTTGTTTACTATGAGCATTCCGAGCGTTATCAATGTGATCGCGTATAGAGTAGGTAGGTAATGCGTCAGTGTCACGCTTTGTATAGCCTGAGAGTGTTACCTCTTCATTACATAGTATAAAACAAGGTCATTTCCTACTGTCTAACTGTCCCTATACATACTTCATCATCATCATCATAATCATCATCATCATTACAGCCATTGGAAGTACACTACTGGATATGGGCCTCCAAAACAAAGGGGGAAATTTACCTAAATTGTCGCGTTAGGCAAACAGGTTGGCAATCGCAGAGCACAGCTTTTGCGATCTTAGATCTTTAAAACTACGCAATAGATTTTGATGCGGTTTCTTATGTGTGTTTCTATTTTATTAAATATATACATACATATATATATATATATATATATATAATGATACAAAAGGAAGGTTTATATGTATAAAATATGTGTTATATAGTAGAAAAACACTGGTATTTTTATAGTTTTCTTATGTGATATCGTAAAACTCAAACTCAAGGCCGAACCCTACGAGATAGATTAAAATAACGTAGTGTAGAATAATAATAAATAATAAAAGTAGCTTAAGTTATTTGCTTTAATCTATCTAAAGTTATTAAGTTATTGACATTAAGTAATACTAATAAGGCAATAGGTATAGGTCTCGTTAATATGGGTCCAATAGTTTCAAAGTTTAAACTGACAAACAAAAAATGCAAAAAAGGTAAATACTTTCTTATAAATACTTTATAAAAGTTGGAAAAGAATATAAAAAGGAGTAAATAAAAACTAAATTGTAATTTTGAAAGAATGATATAGAAGTATCTGTTCGCTTTTAATAAGATAATAATTAAATATTGAAAAATGGAGGTCGACTGTACCCTACTTACTCGTATAGCACCCATGACAGCGAGATTCTCGGTTATGTATTCAAATACGTCCAAAGAAGAATTGTGCTTCTCTTCGCTGTACCCCAAATACAATCCCAAAATTATCTGTAAGCTCTCCAATTATTTATATTTAATAAGAATATTGGTCACAAACGGCATTTTTTACTAAGTTGTTATTATTAACTTTATTATATACATACATACATCACGCCAGTGCCCCATCGGAGAAAGAATACGGACTATGAATCTCCACTTATTACGATCTTGGCATATCTCGCTCGCTTCCCTTTCTTATATTACCTTTATTCTTGGTACTTTTGACCTGACCCTTCTTCAATATCTCTTCTACCTGATTAAGAAATATTCACCTAGATCATCTGATACCAACTTTTTCATTCATTTCCGCTCTATATATTTGTAGAGTCATCCTACTTTCATCCATTCTTTCGACATGTTCAAACCGTCTTAACATTCCTTTCTCTATTGGTGTCACAACATCATCTTTTACACCACATCGATATCTTTAACTGTATTATTAAATTCACATAACGTAAAAGCAGAAATGTGAAGGTTATAGTAGCGGTTAATGGAGATCGACCTCGAAGGGCATTCGCTATATAAATTGTAAGCATCGAAAAGAATGAATGAAAGAATGGATTGTATAATTTTTTATCGGACAAACCTAATACTGAGTAGGCATCGAGCGTCAATTCCGGCTATATGGAACTATGTATAAAGTACGTAATGTATGAGAAAAGTTATTTTATTATTCAAAATATAATTGTTGTAATCTAGTCATGGCCGTATAATAGTACTCGTGTTTTATATAGTTAGACAAATATCATTTTAAATTGCGCCGTGC
Organism: Heortia vitessoides; assembly: GCA_020976665.1. Taxonomy (NCBI): domain Eukaryota; kingdom Metazoa; phylum Arthropoda; class Insecta; order Lepidoptera; family Crambidae; genus Heortia; species Heortia vitessoides. Next base: position 5,226,652 of record JACJUM010002496.1, read on the forward strand.
AATACATTCTTAAGCCTTGGTATGATGGCGTAAGAATGTATTGCAATCGTATGTTTATTTATTCATACTAGATATGATATCAGACGGCCCTACCCTTCTCATAAAATTTGTCATACTCGTATTATAAATGGCAAAGTAAGTAAGTGTTTTTCTTTTTGTAGGAAACTTCCCTCAGGACGCAATATGATGTAAACTTCACGCGGTCAGAGTAGAATAGAACCTCCACCTATAGCAGGTGTCGTTAAAGGCAAATGAGGTACCGGAACCGACAAATGGTGGTATATCTAGAGTAGCTCAATTGCAACAAGCAGGAATAGGCAGCAGGATTCTCGTCGCGATGTTACGCTCTGCGATTGCCACCACACTTGAACGCGTGGCAATCATGAGAATAATTCACTTTTATTAGGCACTAGTGGCCACGCAAATGGATCCGCGGGCGACAGCTAGTCTTTTATAAGTACGAACATCAAGAAGGTTTTATGCGACCTTAACCTTAAGCTAACGAATTGGCGTATCAAAATATGTATATAGGTACATATTTACGCATTGAACTCAATAGGCTTTATCTTTAATTATTTTTAATAGTAGAATTATACAGAATGATTGATTAATTACGTCCATTGATATTGAATACATTAGTTTGTTTAAATGTAAATTTTTAAAATAAATTACGTTAGCACTTCAAAGTGAAGGGTCATTACGCTAATGATCACTGACAATGTGAATCTTATTTCACTAGTAATAAGAGTCCTGTTCTTAAGAGTCAAAAATATTGAAACAATGTCGATACCTATGATCTTAATTTTTATGTTGCTATAAATATTAAGATAGACATTAATAGCTAGTTAATTGCAATATATTTTAAACAGTAATTTTGTTACATAGAGTTAAACAGTTATCTAGATTATTGTTTACATACCTGTGGCTATCAATGTAGGTAGCATGTAGTAGGCTTAATATTTTTTTTATATAAGCATCATACTTTTTACGTAGGATCGTGTCCTTAAAACTGTTAGTAATGAAACAACCTTGTCAATCAAGTTTTACGTTATATTAATATTTTAATTTAATGAAATTCACAAACCAAGAGCCAATCTGTGCCTTCGAGATATGCCAGTGACTTCATAGTCAGATCGTCTGCATTGGTGCCTCACTCTTACTTATTTCTGTAGACAAACACATGTGTTCGCATTGCTGTACTCCGGTTTTTGTTTTTTTTTTTTTTGAGGCAGTGAAATTACTGGATAATGTTATATCTTTTAGTCACACGGCTTGCAACGCTCTTGTGATATCCTTGTAGATACGAGCGTCTATAAGTTGCTTGTATCATGCGGACCGAATGGTTGTTTGTCGACTTAATTATATTTAAAAAAAAGTTTTGTGCTTTGTACAGACTTGAATACATAGCACCAGTTTTGCCTCTGCATTGTTCTTTTTTTATTTAAACACGTAATGGATGAATGTATATGGATGGCAGAAAAAGAAATAAAAACTTCGTCATATTTTCCATGACGTAGGTTCTTGTGATTGAAAACAGGTTTTTTTTGGCATTCTAAATAATTGAAATATCAACCGTTAAGGAACCAACATAGTAGAATTGTACTTTTCTCTGTACCGAGTGTCACAAGATATAACTAAGGAAAAGGGGTACGTACGAGTAATTGCCGCGCTGGGCAAGTGTGTTGGCAATCGCAGAGCGCAGCTTTCGCGACGGGGCAGCTGCTGCCCATCTCTACCCTGTATATTTGAGCTGACTTTTTTTGCATGGATATTCCACCATCTATCGGTTCTGGTACCTTCGTCACCTCTTACGATACCTGGTTCAGGGGGAGGTATTATTATAATCTGCCGGTACCTTACGGCTAAACTTTGGTTTCTCTTCAACACGTATAAATCTTTCGCCTTTTTACTGTTGAGATAGAAGAAAAAAATTGTATTGTACGGATATAGATTAATTACTCGTCAGTGTAGTACGTGTATGTGTATGTAAAATAACGCTATACAACATTACATACCTTGGGATCCGGTTTAAACTAGAACTGTCAAATTTGTTGTAATCTTCCTTTGAAACTTAACATACATTCAAGCGGTTGAAATATGATCATGTTTGCGTCTGATTTTCTGGCATGTGAAACAAAACAGAATTAATAATATTATCTTGAAAACGGACGCCGAATCAAACTCAAGTTGTAACGTTACCGCAAACAACAATCACTTGATGTTAATTTGCTTTTACTTTATTGTAGTAGACATATAATAGACAATTTTGGAATAAAGAGGGGTGATATACTTTTAAAAATTTAATAATTTTTACTAGCCATCTGATATCTGCGCTGATAAAATATGACAGGCAGCTTATAGTGCTTTTAGCACTGTCTAAATAAGTTTACTTATGTATTCATATCTATCGTATATATCTTTATTAATTTATTATTACAATCTTTTATTATTTTGCACCACCTTGGTTTTCTGCTGTGCCCGTTGGTTGGCTGTGACGTAATGTCCGCCATATATATATATGCATAAAAGTTAATACCGAAATAACGATAACAAAAATTGTAGCGGTATTCTAGTTTGATCGAATCATTCAACAAATCTTGTTATTTTCTCGAACCGAACGACTTCACAGGTCTCATCCGCGATTCACAACCACTTATGCATTGAAGCATAAATGTATCAAAAGCATATACCGGTAAAAACAAGTTACGCAAACATTTTTTCTCATCCTTGTAAGCATTTGTGCATGTATTATTCAATAGAAAACTTCGGTTCCCCACACGTAGCCTGTCGTATATCCAGTAGGTCTTAGAACGGGGATACAAATTTAAACACCCTTCATAGTGGGAATGTGGTAGCAACATATGTTCATTATAAGTCCATTTGAATGAAATGTCAGAAAAAAATTAAACATCCTTTAACTATTGAACTTAGCAAATACTTTCTTCGTCTAAAGCACTTGTTATTGCATCATCTACCAACTGATTGAAGTTATGTTTGTACATCACTAAAAAAAATAAAAGCCGAAAGGTACCGATAGAGTAGAATAGTACCTCTCTCTGTACCGAGAGATCCTAGACAGATTAGCTCAAATACATAGGGTGGGGTTGGGCAGTAGCACCCCCGTCGTGAAAGCTGCGCTTTGCAATTGCTAACATGCTTGCCCAGCGCGGCAGTTATGGGTAAAATTCCCTCTTTCTTGGGCAGGCCTATGTCCAACAGTGGACTTTCAATGGCTGTAATGATGATGATGATGAAGCACACAAATATACGTTCTCCGTGAAGATTAACTTCACCAAAACTCGTATAATAAATATTAAATAATGCTAGGGCGTCACAAACATGTCTAAAACAGATTATGTCACATTACCCAGTAATTTCACTGCATTTCTTTTTCAATACTTTTTGATCCGTACGCGCCAATTTACTTAAAGGACAGATTCCAATTCCAATCATCCTCTCACGAACGTAATCTCCGTTCTTCTAATTCTCTCTCGCTCTTAACTCCTTCTCATCACTCTAGTTTTTTGACAAACTCTTTTACAGTGACAGCTATACGACTTTGGAACGAGCTTCCGTTGAATATTAAACAATCCCCAAACAAATTTATCCTGAAACGCTGTCTCCGTACTTTATTTACTGATGCTGCTTCTCTAACTTTATAACCCTATTTCTGATGTACGCTATTTTATGCATATATATATATATATATATATATATTATATCATATGCATTTATTGCGTTTATTTATACGAATATGTATGCCACATTTATTTATTTTGTATATATATATTGCCTGCACCACTATATATATATTTTTAGATAATGCCATCTGGCATAAAGTCCGCCATTTGTACATTTTGTAACATTTTGTGCAATAAAGTTAAATAAATAAAAAAAAACATTCTCTCCTTTCAAACCGGAATACAGCAATGCGAACAATTCTTCTAATTCTTTGCTCGTGACTCTGTCCGCCTTGGCTTCTTAGATCGCACCCCGAGGTATTTTTTGCGCAGTCTAAAGTATGCTATGTCCTTTATATCAGTTTTTATTTTAATCTAATATTTAGGTAAACGGCTTTTCAAGTCGAATCATCACTGAAATTTTAATGAACTCTACTAGCTAGACATAAAGTTTGAAATGGGTTGACATAGATTTGTAATGCAGCTAAGTATGGCCTCTCACTATTTACTTTACGTCAACAATTTCGTTATCAGGATGACTTCGTAGAGTAGAGAATATGATTAGAGATTCAAAATAAAATATTAAACAAAAATTTGCTAAAAATTGCAAAGTTCCAAATATCGGTTATATTAATAATTGTGAACATGAGCCTTTGATCCTGCAAAATTATCATGATAGACCCAAAAATTTCAAACTTCGTGTCCCCAGTTCCGTGAAATAAAACCCCACCTTTACGGCCGTCCAAGTTTTAATTTGGCGTAACCGTTATTTTTAATTTTTTTTTCCCCAACATTTAAGAGTTCTAATATCATTTCTCTCTAAACTTTGAAGATTCTGCGAAATTAAAATATGTATACTAATATTAAAAGAGGTAAACTTAAGGAATTCGGCAGAATGGAATAATTTCTGTAACCGCACAGCTGTTTTTATTATTTTTAGGAAAGCGAACGTTGAAGAGAGCCCGATGACGCATTCGGCAGTGTAAAGGATATTATACACCAATTATTTGTGTGATGGATACATACATATATATGTATGTATATGTAACTCCTGACAATCAATGAAACTCTTATTTTCAAACAAATGTACATAGACGAAATCGCACCCGAACTCTAGTGTCAAATACTAACTCGAATAATCACCATTTTTTATTTAACTGGGGTATTATAAAAGGATAGTTTTCGTGATGTTATAAACAATAGAAAGAGAAGCCGCAGAAGGCATCGTATAGAAACATCGTCACCTCAAAGTCATCGTTGCATCGCCGAACAGATCAACTCTGATTTTAAAAGCATACTGGCATTCATCCTGATTGATACAGGTATGCCCATTCTCTAAACTCTAAAACATACAGAGACTACAGACAGAGAATAAAGACAAATTTCATCATGTAAATTGTAGTTCTGAATGGGATTCGATCCCACGACCCTTAACGCACAACATCGGATTACTATCATCTGCCTGTGCCATCGGAAATGTCAAGCCCGGAGGTTCTTAACCGCATTCGTTAAGTTAAAAATTAAATCAACAGAATCAGTGCATTACAACATCTACTTCAATTCACCTTGGCTTAGTTGTGTGCGTGCGCGTGTCAATATGCAGTTTTGATTTGTGTGACAGTGACGTGGCATTCCTCGGCTGAGCAACACGTGTTCGCATTGTTATCGCGAACATAGTTGATAATAAATTTGTTAAAATATTTTTTTTTATTTAATGCAAATTTTAAACATTATTAATGAAGGTTTGGGTCAAAGAGGTGCTTATTTGTTGCAGAAATTTCACAAAATATTGATAATAATATCGAAAAAAAATCTCATTAAATAATAATAATAATTTGAAATTTTTAAATATTACAAAACTCACACATAGAAAATTCAAGTGTCAAAATCAGATCTTTATCGAATGGAAGTTTGGTAGCAAATTACACATCGTGACATTAAATCTACCAATTATTTATTTGTTTTTCAACTTTAGTTCAAAGTCAATGCTTTGTTATTTGTTAATATTTTATTCCCCTTGTAAAATACAAGGAACAATCTAAAGTAAATATGAAAATTTTGATTAAACATCCAAATACAATTCTAAAGGGAATAATAAACGCGAACCAAACTATTATCCCAACAAATATTCGTATACACCGTTTCATAATACGCAAAGAGCAACATCATTTAGCAAAATATCTCAGTTAATTTCTTCCACAGTACAAATTGCAGGTAAACGAACTCTTACTTTCAAGAAAATTCCATCATGGAGAAGCAGCAGACTTGAATACAAATTGGTCATAATAATTTTTCCGATTACAAATTGTCAATAAAAAGTTCTTACTATATTACTTTTTTGTGTTTGGCTGTGCCAGAATTGTGAGAGTAAATTAGACATTTATCAACTTAAATAACGTCTGTATAACTAATTTAACTCCGTAGAAAAATGTTGCCCTGTGCAAATTCCATGCTACATAACATAACATAATTAATACAATTTAGTTTTCAAATTCGGTGTTTGTTAATTTTAATTAAAATTTTAATTTTGTTACAGGTGCTATTTTTAATAATTTCGCCAACAATAAAGTTTAAGCCCAACCAAAACCCGCAACTTCAATTTCGTTCTATTAATGTTGCCAGCTTAAGTTAAAACTTAGTAACTAGATTTCTCTAAGTGCTTTTCATTTATTACAAATTTGACCGGACGTTTTAAATAAATTAACAATAAGGTACAATTTGATTTAAAATATAACGTAATTCGCCCGGATAAAACTTGGAACTGAAGAATAATGAATAAAATAAGTTCCCACAACATCTGATACCTACATTGACCTGACTCCGTGATAAGTCGCTGAAAGTTTTTGTTTTGCGGACATCTGACAACAGCGCAATCACAAATATACTACTTAAATACATACATTAATTTAATACTTAGACACAGAACAAAAATAAATATCATCAAATAAATATCGAATATCATCAAATATAATCCGATCGCACAACTTTTGGCTCACATGACAGGATCACTTTCACCTGCGCCATCAGGCCCGTCAATACAATGAACTGAAACGCATTGGATAAGATATAGATGTTTTTAATAATAGATTTAAGAAGGAAATTTCAAATATTACCGCGTTTGGCGAGTTTGGAGATTACATATTATTCATGTTAAAAATGTCCAACGTAATCTGGCCCACTGTTTTCTCTTCTGCTCTTTTTTCTCATTCTTTACCTTTGACCACTACGATTTACTTCATATAAATGCTTTTAAACGATTTCTGATGTATGTATAAAATTAGGTACCGTCTGTTACTGTTTATAATGTATACTATTATGATTAATTACTGCTATCCTTTTACCCTCTTAAAAAATACTTTACGCATACCTATTTCTCAAGTTGATCCTCAAGATTTTTGTAATTTTGAAATGCATCCCGAACAAACACCAAGACAAGTTTTTTTTTATATATGAAGATATCGTGTTGAACGGGATAGGTTCAACAGGCTTTGCCGTCAACAGATTGCCGTCAACTTATCAATGAAAATCAGTACAATGGTGCCTCAGTGTGGCAATGTGGTATGACATGATACGTATAAGGTATCGTGATATGATGTAATCCGATAAGTTGGTCACTATTATGGCACATTGCATGACTTCTATGTTATATTTTTTTGTAACTTTTATTTGTGTGTGCTCAACATATAATTCTATTAATAATTCAAATAATGAATTCAGGAAATCACAAATAATTCAATAGGGATATGTTAATAGAAAATGTTTGATCTTCATCATACTACATACAAGAAAGGGGGAATTTTGTGTGTGTGTTGTGTATTGGCAATTGCAGAGCGCAGCTTTTGCGATGGGATTTCTGCTGCCCATCCCCGTCTTGCGCATTTAAGTTGCACTGTTACGAATGAATATACCACCATCTATCGGTTGTGGTACCTTAGTCGCCTTTTCACGACACCTGGTATAGAAGGAGGACGGATACTATTCTACTCTGCCGGTACTTAAAGGCTTATTTACTTATAGTTATTTAGTGACCTGAATGAACAGGAAAAAATATTATTTTATTAATAATATATTTTGCTGACCTGTGTAATCATCGATTAGTTTACAAACGAGTTGAAGGAATGAGGTTGTGAGGTGTAACGAACATTACCCAAACAATACTAATGGACTGTGCCCGTGGGAACTCGCCGTACAACAGCCTTGGATCGTCCGGCGAAGTCCGCCAGGGAAGCTGCCATCTTGGATTTACATTTGCTTATTTTTTTCACTTTTTTTTAACTAAACACTGTTGTTTACAAAGCTTAAAAACTGTTCTTTTTAGTTAATCTCAACATAGTGAGTCAGCTAGTCTCATATAGTATATGTAAAATTATTATAGAGTTTGAAGTTTAAAAGTAAAATACTAAGAGAATTATATCTCATGCCTTCAAGATTAACTTGTTTAACGGATATCAGACCACAAAGATTTCATAAATATTATACTTAAATAGATATCTAACAACCAAATACAGATCAAACACAAATATTTGTCCTGGATGTGGATCGAACCCACGACCTTTGCTGCACAAGATAGGAACACTACCGAATGCGCCATCGTGTTGAACCAATTTATGACACGTCTTATTCAAATGCTTTTCAAATAACATTAAAAGTCATGTTTATTTACTCTTAGCATCGTAAAGTTGCAAAATAGAACAGAGCGAAGTCGTGCAGTATCCTAGCACTGACTGAAATAGCTTTAATTGCAGCGGCAGCGTTATTTTTAGTGATTTGGTAATTGCAGATTTATTCAGCAGCCAACAGTTTAATCTACTAAGACATCGTAACTTCTTCTAGAGGAAATTTATTGAAATTTGATCTCAAATTAAATTTACTGTAAATATATGCTTAGCGAATTTAACGCCAATCGGAATACCACAGCCCATCCCTGCCCTGTTGCGTTTGAGCTATGCTGTTACGGAAGGTATAATAAACCGCCATCTTACGCATCCGGCACCTCAGTCGCCTCTTACGACACATGGTACCGTAGGAGGTACTATTCTATTTTGCCGGTACCCTCCGTTATTTATACTTTAGGTTAAATATTATATAACCTAGTGATAGAGAAAGAAAGAGAGCGAGCATTTCTCTCATACTTTGAACGATGATATTATCATAATTGAAAGGAAGATTTTAACGTGGTCGTTGATTCAAACGACTAGATCAAAAGTTAAAGAACTCTTGCAACATTACGACGAAGCCAAAAATTGGTTTTCTTTGAAAGTCATTGGGCCTGAATATAAAGTCTAGGCTAGGGCTTCTTATTGACCACTTAATACTTAGTGTCGATGCAGAGGCGACATAAAAAAATTGGTAACATGAGTACAGTTGAAGCTGCAATTTAAATATTTCACATGTGTTATTGAAACAAGAAGCTACGAAGGTACCGGTAATACCAAGCGTGTTGGCAGAGCGCAGTTTTCGCAGCGGGGATGCTGCTGCCCATCCCCGCCATGTGCATTTGATCTACACTGTTGCGGATGGATATACCGATGTCTATTGGTTCTAGTATTTTAGTCGCCTCTTACGACACCTGGTACAGGGGGAGGTAATTTTCTACTCTACCTTACTCTGCCTGCCTTTTCACTTGCGTAGTGGCTCCCTCTATTCCTGGTTTCGTAGAAGGCGAGTACGCACTACGATTGTCACCACGCTCGTCCAAAGTACAATTATGGACATCTATGTCCAACAGAAGACATCCTTTAGCTGAAAATGATGACGATGATGATAATAAATATGATTTGAACAAGAAGAATCCGGCTCTTACTATTGCGCAAGACTTACATTGCCGTCATACCAACCATTAGAAGCCCACTGCTGGACATAGGCTTCCCCAAGGAGAGGAGGAATTTTGCCCGTAATACCGCGCTGGGCAAGCGTGTTGGCTTTTGCGACGGGGATGCTACTGCCCATCCCCATCCTGTGCATTTAAGCTACACTGTCTCAGGTGGATATACCGCCATCTGTCGGCTCTGGTACCTTAGACGCCTAACAGGTGACACCTGGTACAGATGGAGGTACTATTCTACTCTGCCGGTACCTCAAGGCTTTAAATTAATTATTTATAGAATGTCAAACATATAATGGAAGAGTTCTTGTTACGGCAGAACCACTATCTGCATGTCTTTATTTAAATTGCCCGGCTGCTTCTAATCTCGCTCGTGGTTTTAGCAACATTTTATCTAACTTCACTCTATTTGACACGTGTATACTAGAATACCTAATACAATAGTCCTTTACAGGAAACTGCTACAATATCAACACGAAAATATCTCAAAATACTAGTAATACAATGTATTACTAGTATTTTTAGAATTCTTTTGCATCGCGGAAAGACTATTTGTTATTATATATATAATAGGAGATACATATATATATATATAATAGGAGAAGCTGTCTGTCCGACTAACATTTCAACGCCAGGCCTACATTTTGCACAGAGGTTCCTTTTATAACGCAGCACTAAGAAAATATTTTTGAAAATGATCCCTAATGGGGTTAAACAGGGTTGCAAAAATGTTACTCCACTTTTACGCCCTTGAGAGATGTTTTAAGGGGGTAAAAGGTTGCAAAGGTAATATAAAGGTTCTACAATTTTACGCGAGTGGTACCGCGGGGCACTGCTAGTTGTAAGATAATTGAAGCATTCGGAATTATTATCATCATCATTATATTGAAGTTATTATCATCATTATGTGAACAGCAGGCCGACCATTGCTGGTCTTCGCCCTCATCATGTGGTTTCTAGTAAGACCGGTTTTAAGCAGCGTGCGTCCAGCGTGATCCTGCAGTTTTAGTCAGATCGCCTGTTACTTTGAGAATACACAAGATTTCATAATAAATCTACATATTACGGCTTCATTACGCAGCTTATTGACTTTCACAATGACGGCAACAAATGTATATTTCTCAGATTAACCTTGATTAAGAATTTCCCATTCATAATCAAGGTTCATCTAATGATATAAGTACGTAAGTATCACAGCATTCTCAACCATTATTCTACACTGCGCTTATATATCAGTTGTCTTCGATCAAGGGCATATCTAATGACTTCAATAAACACTAACGACCAATGACCAGGAATAGACTGATTCACAATACCAACATTAGATACATCAATAAAATAGTAATTTGTAAATCATTAAAACGTGTTCACAATACATAGCTATAAACATCAACCATATAGTAGGTTATCACCTAACAAATCAAGCGTTGTACACTTGCTATAGAAATAGCATCGTCAAACATGGCGCCAACAATTTCTCATAGTAGGAGAGCAACTACAAAGTAGAATTATATAATTGGTCATGCATATTCATACACGTGTAACAAGGTATTCCTGGCGCAAACAAACACTTCTTAATCATAATAAAATAAATCAAATTATCTGGTTATTCTTAATCAATAAGTGTCAACGCATTTAGTACTGGCGTTCATTATATAAAAAATTTTTAGTGTGGGATGTTAAGGTAATTTTAACTAAGATTAGTTGGTTCGGCGAATTCTGTATTTGGTTTAAGGGCTTTCTGAGCTCATGGTCACGATGTGCAGCCACATAACACTTGTCTATTTAAAGTAAAATTTTAATGCGTACTACTAAATTTAAATCTACATTAATATTATCAAAGCTGAAGAGTTCCTTTGTTCGAACGCGCTAATCTTGTGACCTTACCACTGGGTCGATTTGTAATACATTTGCAAGGTTAGAAAGGCCAATAAGAGCAGAGTACCGATTTTCACCTTTACGAGAACAATTTATTCATTTCTTTAACTTTTTGCACATCCAAAATACAATGTACACATGGCGGACTCAATTCTTAGTGACATTATATACCAGTCAACCATCGGGAAAAACGGAAAACAGATAAAGCTGTGCAAAATCCATAGATAAATTACGAATATAAAATAATGGGAAATACTAAATTATTAATATAAGTTTTTAAGGTACAAAGTGAAATAACTAAACATATACAAATACATAAAAAATAACAATGTCTAATGCTAAATCTAGTATTATGTATCACACATTTTTCTAACCCTAATGTACGTCTACCCCTAATATGTCTTATACTACCAAAAGTAAATAAGAATAGACAACCTGACTCAAAACAAATCACAATTATTTAGTTCGAGAACCGACCTAGAAATTCAGTAACAGCAACTCATTGGTTTGATCACTGCATTACACTAATCATAGTATAGAGAAGACTGCAATGATAACCCATAAAACCTTACAGTGGCCTCTAATTCTAAAACAGCCTTGAATTCAGCCTACTCTGTTGCACCAGATGTTAATTATCATCGGCGGTAATTGAACCTACAATCTTGGATTCAAATGCCAAGCCAGACCAGTAAGACTGGGAGATTTATTAGATGTATATTATATTATATTTTCATAGCAGGGGTTCACGAAATCCAGAGAGTAAATAATATATTCCTGTATATCAAATACATTGACCTGACTCCGTGATAAGTCGCTTAAAGCACTTATGTTATGGATATCAGACAACAGAGGAATTACAAATAAAATACTTAAATACACATCTTTAACACCCAGATGCAAGACAAATACAAATATAATCATTTAAACATTTGCTGTCGGTGGGGATCAAGCCCACGACCCTTAGTGCACCAGATAGGAACACTACCATCTGCGTCATTATAATAGTATATCCCAATAACACGTAATATAGTGTATATATGTATGTATATAGTTCCAAACAAAACATTAATACTTAGGTCCTGTAACATATACTTTTGTTGAGAGATACTACTGTCGAAAACTAGATATGCATTTTAAGACAGATCAAGTAATATCACATAATACAAGCTGTCTCAATCAACCTCTTAATTGTTGTCAAGTTTATATCTAGATCTATTGAGTTAAAAAAGGGTGTTATTACTAGGATTGTATAGCTAAAACTGTCGCCGTGCTTGCCTGCACATACTAGTAAAATCGACGCAGCGTTAGGTTTGGATAACTGATATCAGTGATATAAAAAATAGATAGTAACCGATTCTCAGACCTACAGAATATGCATATAAAATTTCATACGAATCGGTCAAGCCGTTTCGGAGGAGTATGGTAACTGACACTATGAAACAAGAATTTAATATGTTAGATGTCTGCAGAAAGTACGGGATAATTAAATTATCATAATTTTAGTCGTTGCCTCCACTAAACGACTTTGTGAGAGGCCCAGACATTTATATACACCAAAAACAATTGGGTATAAACAAGTATGAATTAATGCTAACCGTGCCATTAGGAAATACGTACGGAAATAACAGGCGCCTCTCTCGCTTATCCAAATACCTATATAGCAATAGACATTTGTATTTGTTAATTTACAGAGACATTAATAACAGGTAATTTTTCTCTTAAACATTACTTCGAGCATTAATATTTTGACCCAGGCTCTATTTGAGTCGCTTAATAAAACTGTGGTAAACATTTTCTCAACCACACCGACGAACTTCAAAGTTCCTTGCACTCAATCTACATATATAATCTGTGACCTTCCCGTTTTAAGCGCTTCTTATGATATTTGAAATGTTGTGGTTCGATTTAACATCACGTGACTGTACATCTCCGACTCAAATAGATCTCATACCAAGGTCTTTTGCATTGTTACCTCACTATCACCATAATAAACACATCTTGACATGACATCTTCAAGTCACAAAGTAGGCAACGAGATGGTGATATTACGAGCGTCTATAGACTGCTGATCCGCTTATAATCACGCAAACTGTTTGTCGACCTGGTTTTATAAAAAAAATGCAAGAGTCGCCTATCTCGCTGGTATAATGTTTGCATCTGAACAATAACAATACGAATGCTTCAAATGCATTTATTTGTACGTTAACCGTTTTAATCCTTTGTTTACTTAGAAACATGAAAAATATATAAAAATCGCCTACGACATATAGTACCTTCCTCTGTACCATATGTCGAAGGAGGCGATTGAAGTTCCAGAACTGACAGATGGTGGTATATCCATAGAAATAGAATATAACTCAAATGCAACAGGACGGGGATGGACAGCAGCATTTCCATCGCCAAGCTACACTCTGCTATTACCACCACACTTGCCAATGCGGCGATTATGGGCAAAACTCCTTCGGTCCTGGGGACACCTATATTCAGCAATGGAGGTTTGAGGGCTGCAATAATGTTGAAGAATAGACTTGTTGTATTCAAGTGAAAAATGTTCACCAATTATCGTAATGTGACCTTAAAGTTAAATTATTAAGAAAATGGAAAAAAATGCTATTTGTAAAAATACGACAGCAACTGTAGATATTATATTTATCGTTCGTTAATTATAGCAAGCTAGAACAGGCGAAGCGAGGGCGTAGGCAGTTGATATATCCTGAGCTACCAGTTCGAGGTTATTAAGGCAGAAAGTTATTGTAAGGTTATTAGGACAATCTGGACGGATCTTGAGTATCTATACTACAGAGTTACACCCAACGTTCATTCTTAATATTTAAGCTAATTATTTGGCCTTAGATTAAAGTTTATTACTATCTAGTACTGTTTGGAACTTGTTAACGAATAAACTGAGGACAACTCGCGGTAAAACTTTGACTTAATAGACAAGTACACGTAGAATATCAAAACCTTGCTATTATATCATATGGACTGACTGGCTATCGAATTGGGGGTCTGTCGTACTAGCAAACTCAGAGACTTACACTCACCAGACCAGCCATTGGAAGTCCACTGCTGGACATAGGCCTCACCAAGATAAGAGAAATTTTGCCCATAATTGCCATGCTGGGCAAGCGTGTTAGCAATCGCAGAGCGCAGCTTTTGCGATTTTGCTGCCTAACCCTGTGAATTTGAGCTGCACTGTTCCGGATGGATATACCACCATGTCGGTTCTGGTCCCTTAGTCGCCTCATATGACACCTGGTACAGAGGGAGGTACTATTCTACTCTGCCGGTACCTCGCTACGTAACACTACCATAAAATATTTTTTTAATTACTTGTTTGACTGGTTTGATGGGGTATCAGCATGAGTAGAATTAAAATGACATATAAAACACATTTTATGAAGAGATCTGGTGGAATGCTACTTTCGTGCAACAAAATGAAAAATCAAGTTCTTCGAGTAAGTTCACTTGACTTTACTTCAGACACTTCGGTCATTGTGCAACCAAATTTAATGACAAATACACGTTCAAAGATAATAAACATAAAAGTCCAACCCCCAAATAAACTGTATTACTTATGAGTTATGCAAATGCTTATGAGACAAAATATCTCATCTTTAAACTTTATCTCTCCTCAAGATATATTTGAAAAGTTATTTTTTTTATAACGACACCATAATTGTTTTTTCGCGGTCTATGAAAAAAGTTTATAATTGGACTTGCCGAAGCAGCGTCATTGCGACAAAAAATAAAGCGGTCGGTTCGGACTTCCCGTCAGATATCTATAACACTGAATCCTGAATTTCATAAGACGCAATTATCATCTTCTTCTATCAGAGATAGACCTCCCGAGATAGAGTGATTCTTGCCCATTATTGCCGCGCGGGGCTGGTGTTTTGGCAATGCTTTGCGACGCAAATGCTGCTGCCCATCCGCACCATGCATATTCGAATGTATATAATGCCATCTTTCCCTTATGACACCTTTTAAAGAGAGAATACTATTTTTCTCTACCGGTACCTCATCATACAGATTCAATAATACCTCATACAAAGGTCGTCTGGATCGGTACCTCATTTTCACCTATTTCTACCGTCAAATAGTTTTCGCATTGCTGTGTTCCGGTTTGAAGGATGAGAGAGGTATTGAAAACACTGGGTAATAACGTTTGTTTTACTGGGTAATAACTTTGACATAATATCTTCAATTCAAAAGGTGGCAACGCACTAGTGAAATAGCGCACGTAATAGCGCTCTATGATATTACGTGCATATGGGCTGCTGTGACGCGTACTATCACGCGGACTGTATACTGTTTGTTTGTCGACCTGGACTAATAAATATAAAACAAAATCTTAGCTGCCCATATGCTTGGCTAGACGAGCAGCAAGATGAAGTGGGTATCACTTGGCATGTAGCAAGCAGAACTGATGTTCGATTGACCTGCATAGCAGCAATTCCGACTACACCCGGTGCGTGGTCGTCATTGCTGCTTAACAACAAATGGTCAAGCAATTAAGGGCAACATATAACATCCATCGAGGTTAAGAAATATATCGCAAGGTGGAAAAACGTTCTGGCTAAAACCGCAAAATAGTGCTGAATTCAGGTAGCATTCAGCCGAACCTATTAACAATAATAATCACATCATATCTCATACCTGACCTGACTCTAAATTAAGTCGCTTAAAGCACTTGTGTTACGGACGACAGACAGAGGAATCACAAATATAATACGTACATATTATTAATACTACAAACACAAATATCATCATATAAGTGTTTGTGGGTGGCGATCGAACCCACGACCCTTGGCGCATAAGATAGGATCACTATCGTCAGCGCCATTGAGCCCACCGAATATTGAAAATCTATTCAGAACGACCGTAAAGGATGTAGATATTCATAGATTTTCTTGATGGTTATTAAATTATGCGCCCAAATCTATATGCCAACTCCAGAGCGAGCAGTCAATGGTACCAATTATAATCAATGTGACTCACAATCATTTAGTGAACGTCTGAACTATCTGATTATCTTAGGTGGTCAGCAAAAGGAAATGGTCGAGAGTTTATACTGTGGCATGACATGTTTGCAGGAGAATAAACTAGTAGTCGATGTTCATAGTATACTAATAGTTGCTATATATTTCGAACCAATTATGATATAAGAAAAGTCGTTCGACATGCCCAATGACTCTCTCGCATACTATCTTGTACCCCAAGACGTGGGTATAAACGCCACCCAGACATTTATATGATAGATTTCTTCGTTTCTTCTCTGTCTGCGTGTTTAATATGCATTAAAGTATAGTAATATTTGTAATCCCTCTGTTGTCTGATGTTTGTACCACAAGTGCTTCAAGCGACTTATCTCGGAGTCAAGTCAATATATGAGATGTGTGAATTTATTATTTATAGTTATTATATAAATAAATGAATATTAGTATACAATGTAGACTATTTGGTTCTTTGACCTCTAAGCAACCACTATGCTAAAATCACGTTGACCCCTTTGTGAACAGATAAGTGTCCCTGGATGAAAAGTAGCTATTAGGATAACCTCCGCGTCAGATATTATCCAGATCCGTTGATCCACATCCACACATACTAAAACACCATCACCTTAATAACTAATGGGATTATTGAAAAATAATTTGACAAAGGCATTGCGTCAGTTTTTTATTTAATTTTGTCGTAAAGTAGTATTTAGAAGAGCACAGATTTTTTTAAAATACGAAATTTCATTTACCGTAAAACAAAGCCACAATTTTTAATAGGTATCTTTTATTCAATACTCATATTATCGGATAAACTTTCACCAAAAATCGTCGGTTTCGTCGAAATATTCTTTCATAAAATATTAAATTATCAATAAAGTTCTTCTTAAAAACATGTTTGAATATGTAACGGTACACATTATAATTTTTCGTCTAACATCTATTAACGTAGTAAATGTCATGCCATGGGAAATGAAAATCGCAATTATTTTATAACGTAAGCCAACAAACACCCATACCGTCCGCGTTATAGCAAGCGTTACTGCAGTCTACAAATGATTGTGTTATCATAAATATATCACTAGCCCATATCCAACCTTGTGATTTTAAGATCTTAGGTCACTGAACCCAGTAATTTCACTACCTCTAACAACCTTTAAACCGGAACACAATACGAACACTGCTATTCGGCGGTAGAAATAGGTGAGTACTGTACTCCCACAGATATTTACATTAGATCTACCTCTAGTGTTTAATTGCAATAATGTAAACATATGGTGCACTTTTCATACAGTTGCGTCCTCCAATTAACATTATATATTGTGGGGTCCCATAAACTAAAAGGTCTCTGTTAAGGCCGGCTTGCCGCGGCCTTGAAAGTTTAAGAACCGCTGGATTATTGAATCAAAGATTATCAACTCTGAAGACGAGCATCCGTCAAGTGAAAGCCTTTCTTGTAAATGAGTTCTTAGTCTCTTTGAAACTTTATATCGCAAGCTTAATGGTATAATTATCCAAACATAACGTGTCATTAAAAATTAAGTGTATGTTACATATGCTTGAATCACATTTTGTATCTGACACTTCATTCTAAAAATGACTCTTAAAAAAATTCAGACGATAAGGGTTACCTGCCTTAGATCAGAAATTCCCAAAATGGGTTCCGTGGAACCTAGTGGTTCCGTAGAATAGCTATGAAATAATATGTGTTGAGAATAAATCATCAATTTCAGCTATGTAGGTTAAATTTAAGAACAACAATCTGTACAACAATTAGTGATGAAATGTAAAGCAATTTCAATCTACAAATAATAACTGTGAGTTAAGAATAATGTGTTTCATTTATAATACATTAGCTAACCAGACAGACGTTATCTAGTTTTTAACTGTATTTATATCGATAAAATATCTTGCGACTATAAATTAAGATATGAACTATCCTATCTCTCAAGTTGGATCAAAATGTTCATAGTAATCAAAGATTGATTAAAATCGGTTCAGATGTGGCTTATTAAGCAGTTGGTGTTCCTTCTTCACCTTCTTAATTTCTTCTGCTCAAATGCAAAATATAAGCTGTCATTAATCATCATTGATTTCTTAGTATTTATTAACTTTTTTCCATTAAAAATATGAAAATACTATTATCACATAAAAGTAATTTATAGCAAGGACGTATTTATATACATAACCTAGTACTGGCTGCTATGTGATAGCGATTGTTACATAAATCAGAGCATCTGGGTGAATTCAAAACTAACGTCTGATGTAGTTCACATATCGCAGACCATTGGAAAATATGTTACATCTTACAGTAAATCAGTCTTGACTTGTACACTCTTTAGTTAATTAATTATTTATTATTATTCATTAATTGACCAGGAATAAATTTATTGGGTCCATTTTATGATAATGAACAGTTTGGTTCCACATAGCAATGTTGATATACTTAATTTCTATTATTGCCTAAGCTTACGTATTTTATTACATCAATAACAGAATTATAGTCCTAAACTTAATTGAGAAATATAATAAAATATCGTAGAAATTACTCGTCGATATAAAAAATATAATTGTCCTATCTAAAATCAGGAGCAAGGAAAGGTTATTTTTGTATGAGCCTATAAATATTTGTAATTAGTTAGAAAATTTGTGAATCATTTGTCAATACAACCCTCACACAAAAGCCTATTTCTATTATGCAAATAATGTTACCACCAGGTCAATTTGCAACACTGTTCCATCTGTCAATTTAGTATTAAATTGAATCGGGAAAAAAAACAAAAGACTGCATTATTGTATTACACGCAAGTGGAACACATTTCGCAACTTTTAAATTAAATTCTCTCGCAACCCGCAAAGTATTATAATTTTCTCCGCTTATGATCTAATTAAAAATCTTCCGTCACAAAAGTGGAGATTTAACTGTGCTTTTTAAACTCACATTTTTGCTGATGATCCAATTAATCAGACGATGTACGGTAAACTGAACACTTATCACTCTCACAGCCACAAGCACTTATAATTGGTTAGGACACTCGACATCGTAATACCGCACTCGCGGAGACGACCGACATAGACTACACGTCTGAACTCGTCGGCGAATGCCGGGGTACTGACTGGATTGTAGTTCTACGAAAGCTACGAGTCTACGAAGGGCACGGGCCCCCTCCCCCTACGCAGGGTTTCCGCATTCGGCCCAACGCACTGACACTTCAGGCGAGAATTATAGCCTTTTTCAGGCCAGTCCGATACAGGGCGCTTGTAGATAGATAAGCCCTGAATTGATGAAGCTTGCGACGTCGCGTCGTCTGTAGTTTAAAATTACTTGCGATCTGTCCAGTTGGCAGCTAGTTTTGTACTGTGTGGATTGATTTTGCATTGCTTGCAATCGTTATATCTAATTCTACGTTATGTATTTGATAATACTTAACAAATATTAATATTCATCAGTGATATACATATATACTTTTCAAATTTGTCTTTTGAACATAAAGTATTCGAAAAATTTAACTTGTCACCGGTGCATAGAGAATTTATTCATACATAATTACGTAGTTGTCTACAATAATAAAAATATTTGTGATTATTGCTTATAACCGACTCATTAATCGTTCCGCTAATTATATAATCGTTGCTAGTTACTCAACACTCACCATATTAATATTCATTTACCATATTAATATTCATAAATAAAATTTAAAAACATTTTATTTAAGGGACTGAAAGAAACATTTTCAAAATCACATTGCAAAATTTTCAAAAACTTGTTCCCCGCTTTAATCAGAAAAAAAAATATTTTATTACTTTGTATACATATATGTATTCTGAAAAATGTCTAGTACAAAGCTCTGAGCTTCGGTCAGACTCAGGATAACGGAATTCAAAAATAATCATCTTCAAATTCCTACTTACCACTTACTTATAATAAATATACCTATGTCTCTATATATCGGTACTAGATCCCGATCTGGAATAGTCTTATCCCATAGTACAAATATACGGGATAGAATTTTTCCTGTACCTACGCAATAAAACACGCTTGCATACAAACAATTAACCGCAGAAAACTACAGGTTTGTCAGCCAATGCCGCGTAACATATTTTCACTTTTGATATAAGAAACAATAATTCCATAACGCAATAAAAGTTAAGAAACATAAGTGGCCTTGTATTACATAATTGTGTATACACTAAAATTACGTCAACATCGGTTTCCGTAAATGCACTCGTGAATAAATCAATGTTTGCCGTCGCACGACGTAAAACAAATCGTCATCATCAACCGGCGAGCGGCCTGTTGACTCGACCAACATTTGTTCAGACGTCAGGGCGCATCGCTGACTATTTGCAGTACACCTGACGTCCAACAGACATTGACAGGCAACAAATCTATTAGACATTATTAGCACACTGTGATTATGCTAACGATATAGTTTTAAGACTTTTTATTGTTGTCTACTTAAATTACCTTACTTGTTAGTTAACGCTTTAAGGTTAACAAATATTATTCCAGGTCATTTTACCACAAGGTACAAGGTATAAGGTATATACACTGTCGAATATCCTGTAGAAATACACAAGAGTCAATTTTAAACCAGAAAGTGTACTATAAACTTCCGATTGAAAAAAAATGCGAGCGACAACATCGCCACTAGCGAATACACTCGTAACTCGTAATCAGTGTTTCTAAGTCATGGCACTGCGCAAAACAAATCGTCATCTACACACAGCCTATTGACTCGACCCACACGTGTTTGAACGTCAAGATGACGAATCGGCGACAGTTTCAAGAATAAAAAAAGAATAAGGTAAACATAGCACTATATACTATTTTCTTAATAATAGTAATAGTCAATTTTTATCTTGCTATTTTATTCTGACACTTATCTGGTTTATATTTGTCTGGCTGATCCACGAGTTTTTAATAACCTAAATTGTGTAAAAAATTCTTAACACTTACAAAGGCAGCCTTTTATAATGATAAATAAGGTTTTTATACGATAGAAACTCGAAACTTTCTTTGTAATATGAAATTTCAGTTGTTCCAAATAAACGAAATATATTATAAACTAGCAGTGCCCGCGACTTCGTCCGCGTAGAATTGTGACTTTGGGGGGTATAGTAGCCTATTCCCCGTTTTTGCAACATTTCTCACTGACGCTTCGCTCCTATTGGTCTCAGCTTAATGTTATATAGCCTAAAGCCTTCCTTTATAAATGGACTATCCAACAAAAAAAGAATTATTTGAATCGGACCAGTAGATCCTGAGATTAGCGCGTTTGAACAAACAAACTCTTCCGCTTTATAATATTAGTATAGATATAGCCATTACCAGGTAAAACACTTTTTAATTTATGACCGGTATATCCATCTGAAACAGTGAAGCTCAAATGCAGAGGATGGAGATGGACTGCAGCATCCTTGTAGCCAAAGCTGTGCTCTACGATTGCCAACACGCTTGCCCAGTACGGCAATTATGGGCACCCAAAAAAAATCAGTGGACTTCCAATGGCTGTAATGATGATGATGACAAAAAGAAGAATAATTTCGATATTTCGAATGAGAGTGAATTAAATACACTCATTTGCAAAAAACGGGCGGTTTTGAATTTTTATTCTTCTCTAAAAAAATACAGTACCAAAATGATTTCAATCATTTGTACATATCACTGGCCGTTTTTAAAAATGCCGTGGTATTTAAAACAGTACGTTCTAAATTCGAATTTTCCTTTGATGCTCGTTTTTATAGAAAACTACTTTTATCCTACATTTTTGGTGCGAAGATCCAAAAGATAATATCGGTTTTCATAGCTTCATTTATTGCTGTTTACCTGTCTCAATAATTTTAGAGAAAGTGGTAAAAGCTACCAAAATTATTGCGCTGCTCGAAAAGGGTTGCCAATGCTTCGTGGCTCAGGGTCTAAGCGTGAGTCGCTCGAACGTTCAAAGGACCTGGCAGCGGTATCAAGACGCCGGTTCCGTCGAGAGAAGGCCTGGTTCTAGAAGAAAACCGTGTACCTAACCACGAGATGATCGTTTTTTTGTGAGTCGCGCATTGAGAAATCGCAAATCTTCGTATGAGGACCTTGGGAACAATCTCAAAGAAGTAAGAAATGTGCATATTAGTCTATGGACGGTCAATAGGAGGCTTCTCGCGGCCAATATACGCAGTCATCGCCTGGCCCGTGGCCCTAAGTTACTCCGTGAGCACAGAGTTGCCAGGCTTAGGTTTGCTCGAAATTGTAAGTCATGGACTTAAAAAGATTGAAGTAGGGTATTGTTCTCCGATGATGAGCCAGGATATCTCTGTTCAGTGAAGATCGTCGTCGGCGAGTGCTACGAAGACGAGGAGAACGCTTTGCAGAGGCTTGTTTTGAAGAAATCACCTAATGGTGGGGGCTCTGTAATGTTTTGGGCAGCAATAAATTCAATGGATCGTACAGAGTTAGTCGTCACAGAAAACGGCTCACTGACTGGACATCGATACATAACGGAAGTTCAAGACTCAATTTTTATGGACGACAACGCTCGCGCTCACCGGTCTAGCGATGTGGAAACATATGTGCAAGAGGCCGGCTGTCGTCGTTTGGATTGGCCAGCTCAAAGTCCCGACCTCAAACCTATAGAGCATATCTGGGACGTTCTGAAATGATGAGTGAGACCAGTACAACCGGCTCCGCAGACCATCAGAGAGCTGAAGAATGTGATTACCGCGGATTGGTAACGTATTCCGCAAGCAAGTATACAGGATATCCTCGCTAGCACACCCAGACGAATTCAAGCTGTGATTTCAGCGAGCGGAGGTCACACTTGATACTAAACATTTATCTGCTTTTACTTTATTAAAATAAAAATAAACAAAAGTCTTTGTTAAATTTTACTTCAAGAGTATATGCACTACTAGCGAGCATTTACTACTAGTGAACTTTAGCATTAAAACCCATAAATTTTATCAAAATTTTATGATAATACTGACGAAAACGATTATTTTTTTATTAATTTACAAAATTGGGAAAGTAAAACTACCGATAATCATCAAACAAACCAATGGTAACATTTGGAATGGTTCATTGCTTAGGTGCCTACTATTAGGCCTACTATAGGTAATACAGAAGACCCTGATGAGGTATTATTAGAGTCATCTAACACATATATTATTTAATTCGGTCCACCTTAAACTAGTCCGACGGGACCAGGCGGGTCTAAAAACAATGTCCAGCAGGTTCATCACGCGATCCACCAGAAAGACATATTTTGAAAAACTGTTATTTGAACATTATAAATAGTCAATTCAATTTTATTTAAATGTATAAATAGATTTATTTGAAATATTATTGTTAAATTTATTGCAAGATGAATTATTCGCCAACATAACTATATTAGAATGTTCATTTTTAGTCAGAGAATAGAGATTTGTGGAATTTTCTACAATTGACAGTAACTCTTTTGAACAGATATACAGCCATCTATCGAATGCGGTTATCAGGCTATTTCACAACAACTTGTAGAAAGGGCACAAGCCCATTCTACTGATACCCCGATATTCGAAATTGCATACGTATTCCTTAATTACTATATAAATTTTAAATATTTTCTGAATAGGTTTAGCTGTATTTTTGTAGAATTAAATGGACTATGAAGGGAAGGGTCGGTGTTGGGCTACCTAAGCGACCTAACCTAAACTTAACCAGCTAGAAGAGGTATTAAAAAAGCTCCAGGTCAGAAGTACTAAGAATAGACGAGCGCGCAGGAAAAGACTAATACGAATAAAGAAAGCGAGGGAGGTATGCCAAGATTGTAATAAATGGAGATCCATTATCTCTGCCTATCTCGATGGGGCACAGACACGATGTATGTGTGTATACTTATTGCCGGGAAGTAACGGTAGAATAGTACTTCCCACTGCACCATGTGTCGTAAGTGGCGACTAAAGTACCAGAACCGACAGATGGCCGTATATCACTCCGAAACATAGTAGCCCAAATGCATAGGGCGGGGATGGGAAGCAGTATCGCCGTTGTAAAAGCTGCGCTTTGCGATTGCCAACACGCTGGCCCAGCGTGGCAATTATGGGCAGAAAACCTCCTTTCCAGGAGAGGCATATGTCCAGCAGTGGACTTTCAAGGGCTGGTATAATGATGATATTTCTTTTTTTTAACCGATGTTTCTAGAACACTGACCCTAAATGATAATTATAATAGTTTGATAATTTGACTGAATTAAGGTTGCAATGCGTGGGTTCGATCTTCACCCAGCACAAACATTTTGATAATGAATATTTGTGTTTATTCTTAACCTGGGTGTTATACACATTTGCACTGTGTTGAATATCGGCTACTTATTTAAATGTCAGCTCAACGAATAAAACGTTGTGTGAGTTATTTTTATTTTGCATGACATGGAAATTACTTATATGAACCAAAATGTTTCAATCTCAAATAAATCTATTATTATGTCCATGTTAAGCGAACAAAACTTTCAAATAACTAGCATATACAAATTAACGTGCCGACACATCAATTCATCAGTTGCAGATTAAAGTTATAAAAAGTCTTATCATGTAGAATAATTAATACTCTATCTGTCAGATGTAAAAATGTCAGCAGGCTTATATAAAACACCGGCTAATTGGAAGATGAATCGAGCCAATAAGGTTCCGTAACGATTTACTGTGTACGTTTTACAAATTTGTTGTATAGTATAATATAAAGAGCATGATCTTATCTTGTGAGTTCCAAAGGTCGTGGGTTCGATCCCTGCCCAGGACATATATATATGCCGATATTTATGTTTGTTCTGGGTCTGGGTGTTAAGTTAATATACCGAAGTATTATATTTGTGATTCCTCTGTTCTCTGATGTCTATAACACAAGAGCTTTAAGCAATTTTTCTCCTAGTCCGGTCAATATATAAGATGAGTGAATTAATCTATTTTATTTTAAAGTTTTGAAATGTAATCGGTAAGAATAAAAAGAATCCATAGATTTAAGGATATAACTATCAATAATGTTGAAACTAACTTTTCGCCCTCAGCTTTATCCGTAAGGACTTTTACTCGTTTTTCCAACTAAAACAAAAACTCTGTGTCGCTTAATAACATCAAAACTGCAAAAATATACAGCTAGATGCATCCTGAACATATTTTTTTGATAATAAGTAGCCTATATGTTACTCTAGACGATCAATAATAACTGTACCATATTTAATCTAAATCTGTTTAGCCGTTCCGGTATCAAAAAGTAACAAACATACATTCATACTTAGCAAGCCATAGTCACAAACTTTTTATAAAATGTCTAATGATGTTAGTAAAGAGCACTACCTTCATATTTGAATTAATTCTTCAAATGCGAAATTAATTTTGATAAAAATTGGTGACACGACACAATTCCAACTGTCCATATTTGGATTTCAAGAATTCTAATATTTTAACCAGTTCCAAGAGATCCGAGAGATTCCGAGAGATTCCGAGAGATCTTCCTATGAAATTACTTATATTATTATTATTATTATAAAGGTGCATTTTTTTTCTACCGCACGGAACCTTGAAAAATGTATATGCCTAAGTCCCTTTCCTGTGACGGAACAGCGCAGATCGATCTCAGATTCATCAATTACCATCAGATTAATGTATTTATCAAAGCCTACGAGATTTGAATCGACAGGCGTCTTTAAAGAACGAACAATGAACGAATGAACCCGATCGCGATTCAAACAACAATAAAAAGAAGTGTGGAATCGTTGAGAAGCGAAAAACATTTTCTTTGTATGGCTTTGACTGGTTTCAATTTTGCAAAGAGTTTATTATGAATTATAATTAGATATTGCGATGGGTTTAGCGGTAAAAGAATATTTAATATTTTTGGCGTTACTATAGTAATGTAATCTAATATTAAGAAAATAAGTTCACGAGGTTTAGAAAGTATAAGACTTACTTTCAATTTCTTAAACTAAAGTCTTTCGTTGAGCTAATAGCGTTTTGTTTTCCTAAAAATTCCATGAAAAGTGTGTTTAGAAGTTTATATAACCTTACGCATAAATACTTTTTTATTTTTACATATCTTTTCTAACCAGTCATTTCCCTACATCTCTCACCTGTCAAACCGTAACCCAGACATACGAGCACTGATGTTTGCTAGTAGCAATTTGTTTATTCAAAATTATGAAAGCAGATCGTAATTATTTGTGAAACATGATATAGTATCAATATTTTAAATTAGCGTTCGAAGTTTCTTGAATATATTTTTGAGTGTGCGAAAACAGAGAGGCAATTTTAAATTCAGTTTTAAATTTCTTCATAAATATCATTATTTCAACTTGACAGTGTTATTAATAAATTTAGTTTGTAATTTAAACTTATACACTAAATCTTCAAATAAATTAAAATATCGTAAAACCGATAAGAAATAGAACAAATGATTTCATAATAAATCTCTCGTATTTTATCTTTTGAAAAACCAAATGGCCGCATTTATATCGAACTTTGGATGAAGTATTGCCAAATTTTTTTATAAATCTTAGTGTTACTGTGTGCTAAGCCGTTTACGGGAATCAATGGTGATAAATCATTACATTACGTAAAAAATATGTAACACTGACGCAAATTAATTTCACATTTAAAATGAATGGGTTATATTTTGACTACTACCTTTACTTTGCACCGGTCAAAGCAATGATACAATTACTTTCGACATATAAAAATAATAATCAAAAAAATCACACAACATCATATACATTGACTCCTGAGATTCCAATCACTTAGGGCACTTTATGTCTCGAACATATTTTTCAAATATAATCCATATTTAACACCCAGACACTGAACCAACACAAATATTTATTACATAAATTATTGTCTTGGGTGGGGATCAAACCCGCGGACAAGATATGTAATCCTATCCTACCATCTGCGCCATCGGGCTCATATAGGCAATGCTTAGCTATCACGCCTTAGCAGGGGAACAGATCTTAGTGAAATTTAGTATGTAGATACTTTTCGAGTTTTCATTAACAATTTACTATAACCCACGCCATGAAGATCGGAAACTCACATCGACAAACAAATTGGACCATATCCCTTAATATCAAAGAAAACCCAAAATAGCCCACATAGACCAATCGAACATGGCAGGGAATAGATAATTTGATAAAAGGGGTTATTTGAACAGTCAAAAACAAATAGCAAAAAGCCTTCCCATTCAAACAAAGTCATGAATCCTGTACAATTTCAGCTAAACTCAACAATGGGTATAAAATAAATATTAGCGGAATACTTTAGCAGCTTTGTGCCATAGACCATTGTGTCTTTTGATGTGGTTGCGATATTAAGGCATTCAACGTGGATGAAAAGCGACTTACGTAATCTGCACCCTTTAAATTTAATGCAGCTTCTAATGCTGTGAAGTAAACAGTTAGTTCTTGCATGATTGTAATTAACACCCCGTTTTATTTGGGAAACATCTGTACAAATATACCATACCTTAATGTATATTTGTAAAATTTGAATATTTTATTGTTTGAGTATAGTAGATTTTAGTACATTTTATTATTTATGGTTATAATAAGCAGTATGGTACCGGCAGTGTAGAACACTACCTCCCTCGGTACCAGGTATCGGAAGAGGCGACTAAGGTACCAGAACTGACAAATGGCTGTATATCCATTCATAACAGTGTAGCTCAAATGAGTGGCGATGGGCGGCAGCATCCTAATTGCGAAGCTACGCTCTGCGATTGCCAACAGGCTTGTACAGCGCGGCAATTATGGGCAAAATTCCCCCTTTTAAGGAATATAATGATGATATTGATGTATATGAATGCTGATATAATGAGATATATATAAATCTGCGTATTATTTCTGTATAGTGAGTGTAGATTGCTGCTACCCATCTCCGCTGTTACGTTAGATTAGAGCAACGCTGGTTTGGATGGCTAAATATATCTAACGATCCCGGTACCTCATGGTTCAAATAATAATTTCGAACAAAATTCAATAACAAATAAAGATATACATAATGCATAAAATAAAATCTAGAAGGAAGAACACAAATGTTTGTTAATTGTTGCTTAAGTTTTTTTTAAATGACAAAATGTGATTTCTTACTTAGGGTAAGAAACTCCCAGCTTTAAAAGAATTCCCGCCCTGTAATACTTTTTTACAATGAAGTTAAATACAAAATTAAAAAGTAATTAATTCCAAGACCGTTGTGCTCATCGTAATTTTTACCCGCAACGAAGCGTAATGCTAACACTATTTTTTTACACAGCTAAAAGTATATTAAGCTCTTACTCTTCCCTTTCCCACTTACAATATAATCAAAAATCATAGTTTAGTAGCCAAAACTAAATTAACAAACAAATTGACATTTGCATTCATAATTTTTAAATTCAAATACGACGTAGTAAAAAAATATTTTGTTATTTTGTATTAATGCATATTACCCTGTAATTACACTGCCGTTCACACCCTTCGTGCATACAACGAACGAAAAGTGTTTGCTTGATATAATCACTCTATACTCCAGTAATACTATAATAAATCGAAATATACATATAAATATGCAGCAAGACGTACAGGTTAATTATTGAAATGAACTGTAAAAACAAGTAAAATAGTAATTCTAAATTCCGAAAACAATAATTTAATATAAAACAACAAAACATAATTCCATTAAATTAAGTCCTTCTCAAATCATGTATATTGGCCTCTCGGATTAAATCAGGCTATTACGACTAAATATCATAATCCTGGACAAAAAGCTGACGTATTTGTGACACAGGACGCAACGATGGGGGCGAAGGGGCGACCTCAAATTGAAAACAATCGGTTTTCCGATCACGTCCCTGAGGTCGGCCAGATAATCTTCTGTAATTACAGACTACCCGATAACATATTCGGAATAATAATATCGGCCTAGAACTTAGATATTCACGCGCAATTTATGCCAAGGAAAAGTACTGTCAATAATTGCGGGATCATTTCCGTACTAATTCATTATCATCATTATATCAGCCTTGCCAGTCTTTTGGACATGGCCTTCTTAAGAAACGGGCCTTTAGTCCATAATAGCCTTCCTGGGGAGGCTTGATGGCAACCGCTCCGTGATGGGGACACTGTTGTTCATACTTGCCGGTTTTACCTAAGGCACTTAGTACAGGCGGGGTTACTATTTTATTCTATTTGTACAAAACCCATTCTAATATTATGAGTGCGAAAATTTAAATGTCTGTTTGTTACCTCTACACCAGAAAGGACTGAGAGTAACTTAATTATATTTGGGTTGTGGTCAGTGTGAACCTTAGTAATGAATATTGGCTTATACTTTGGATGTTTTTACGCAAAATCGACAGGGAAAAGCTATATTTAAACATTTCATGTCATGTTGCTTTTCTGAGATGAACTTCTAAACTAATAAACCGATTTTAATACATTTTTACTTAGTGTGTAACGTTTGACCAATGATCAATTTATTATCGCAATATTAGTTTTATTCTAAATTGTTTAAATAAAAAAGAGTTAAATAATCTGTTAGTGCCATAAGATTCTTCCAGATGTAAGGTAATTGAATTAGTATCTAGTACTAGTATATATGCATATATTGACTTTTTTTAATGAACCTAATGCTGGTATACGACCGAAGTAGGATGAATTAATAGGTGACATTTAAAATAGTGTTAGCAAAAGATTAGAGAAACCCAGCCGCACAAGTGTGGTCGGTATTTGCTCGACGGGCAAGGACCGCACGCATTTGCCGGCGAGCTCTGTGCACAGCGCTATGTAAGTAATCTGTGTGCAGTGTTTGTGATTGAGAGTGACAGTGGTAGATGTTCGTGAAAGCTATGTTATCGGGCGGGTCGTCAAGAACAGACAGTGTTTAAAAATGAATCTCCATTTCGATAGGTCGACATACAGCGTGAATGGTTAGTTTTGATGATTATTTTTTGTTGTCTTATTTATTAGCAGAAGACAGTACATATATACAGTAGACGCTCTTAATATCACAAAGATATCAATAACGCTTTGCCAACCTTGTGACTTAAAGATGCCACTTTATCCAGTAAATTCATTGCCTCTCTCACTCTTCAGGCTGAAACACAGCAATGCAAACACTGTTATTTGGCAGCGGAAATAGGTGAGAGTGATGTACCAATGCAGGCTTTTTATGAGGTCTATCTCATGTTAATATTACAATATAATATTACTTTTTCTAAAGTAACATTATGGTGTTTTACGAGTATTATAGTTAAGCAAGGACATGAAGTTTTGTACAAAAGTTCAAAGTTATATTAAAATATGCAACATATTTTTACAAGTTTTTATTTATCTCGTCACGTTGTGTTTTTTCGAGAAACTGAATTTTAAAGCAGTGTTATTTAACTGGCTCTGCCGAAATTTAACGTAATGTTTAGTTCGAATACCAACGCGTTATGAGGTAAAGACGTTATTCTTTATTCAAATGCAGACCACCGAAGATGGCGGACTTTCTTTGCATAACTACAATATTAATAACAAATGAATTAATTAGTATGCTGAGAAGTATATTGAACTTTACGTATTTTCATGAAATTTTACAATAACATATTTTCACGGGGACTTTCCTATCTTCATTATCGTCATAGTAGGCATAGAACATCCACCGTTTGATATATTTTCTTATAGCGACTCTTACTTAAGTGACTGATGGTAGACGTAGAGCGTTACTTCTATGTTAATCCATAGCGTTGTAATCTACCTATCTCAGTGCCAAAGTAGATAATACCTCCCTCTGTACCTAGGTTCGTATGTGTCGATTGGGATTAGCAGCAGCATCCCAACGTGAAACTACGATCTACTCCGGCCACCACGCTTGCCTAGTATGACAAAAAATCCCCTTTACTCAGTAATGCATTAGGTTATAATATCATATTTTTTTAAATTTGTGTAGACTAGATCTGGATACTTGTCAATTTGGATATTTTTTTAAAGCATTGAAATCACAACCAAGTTCGACTTAAGAATATAATAATACTAACAAGGTTGCCGAGCTTTTATTTTCTTCTCACAAATTTGTGTACACAAACTGTGTGAATATTTGGTAAACTTATACCAGAGACAGGTGCTTGTAAACCCGCGCTCGTTCCTGGGGCACGCGTTCGAACCAATGTCCAACGTTATTACCTACCCATCTGGACACAAAGTAAATGGCACAGAAGACTAACTAGAGCATCCATAAAAGTCAAATATGTATATGATACTTTCTGGGTCAAGCGGTAGTATAGGTATGGTAGTTATCTTATGGTTGTGGGTTCGATTACCCCCAGAACAAATATCTAAATGACGAATATTTGTGTTTGTCCTGTGTCTGTGTGTCAAATATGTGTTTGAATATATTTGTGGTCCCATTGTTATTTGATGTCCGTAACATAAGTACTTAAAGCGAAGTCAATATATGAGATGTGGTAACTTTATGAATGCATTTGAAGTACTCAAAAGGACCACCCAACCGCTTTAAACCCTTGAAGTCATGGCTCATACTTCTCATTCACCCACTAGCTACGCCCCGCGGTTTTACTAGCGTAGTGAGAATACGATAATTTAGATATTAGTAACATAAACATGTTACATGATTGATTTTATTTATCTCAATGGTACAAATATACAAATCTTGCCTCTCTACATTCCATTTTAGGTAGAGATCATGAATTCTTTTAAAATATAATATAGGCAGAGTATGTTCTACTCGAAGATGCTTTTAAATATTAAAAGAGTGTACTATCCTTCTGTTCTTTAATACCCTCAATCTTGGTGTGGCTTCCGTTGGTATTTTTATTAAACCTGAGAACATATATTTTCCAGGATAAGAACTTTTTTTCATTTGATTGCAACATGTACATTTTGGATATACGACCATCTGCTGATTTCGGTATCGCAGTCGCATCATAGTCCTTGAATTACAGAGAATATAAGTGAAGGTTAATTTCTACAGAACCGGTACCCAACGGATTTATTTAAAGTCAAATAAATATACCATATTTTTTAAACTAGCTATTGCCCACGACTCAGTCCGCGTGTCAATCGTTTTTTGTAAAAAGTATAACCTATGTCCCTCCTTACGGTTTAGTGGTTTGGATGTAGCAGACAGATTAACTTTCGTATTTTAGTAGGGGAATATAGTATGTTGATCTACAATACTGATGAAAAATATCGCAATGCGGAACCGCACAATATTATTGTTAATAGCTCTGCTGGCGAATCCGTCAGCGTGTAACTCCTTGTGTGTTATTAGGTTAATGTATTGGTAATATTATTTAGATCATGTTCACATGAGGCTTAAGTATCTATAGAACGAAAATACGAGTACTTCAGCGCAAAACTTCCGGGTAAATTATGTTGAAAGTGAACATAAATATTTCTAAAACTGCTCCCAGATTAGCAGTAGCAAATAGCGACGTACAACTGATCATGCGAGATACAGCTGACACCGAGATCTACTCCAACAACACAAAAAGTCTGCCCTTGAGCCTTATTCATTGTTATTGCAAAGTTGTGATGGTTTTAAATTTCGGAGCAGAATAATCGGAATACCAATATTTAAACAACCTCATGTGAATCGGGTAATTAGTAGCTTCTTGTTTTTCGATCATTCCATTTATTGAATATAGTTCAACTTCGCTTTCCTCCTTAATATTCGACAGTATTTCGTTAGTGTTCTCTAATGCTTGGTCATTGAAGTTAAAATAGATCTTTGGCGTAGCCAAGAATTGTCCCTATTTAATATATTTGTTACGTCACCGTAAACCGACGATATAAGATGTGGTTGGTATTGCATGCACTATACAACATAACTGATTCGTCAGAATAAGTTTTCCATGATGTAGTTGTGGATCTTCACCAATCTTTAATAATATATCAGAAAATTTACCATCATGATCATCCATCCGGATTACCTCCAGTTCTAGCATGTTTATAGTCAAATGCACCGATTACATATCATGCCACAAATAAGAGCATTTCAGGCAAGCCCTAACCTAACCCTATTAGCTCGGGCTCTCCAGTAAGGTTTGTCGGAAATCTCCACAAAACAAAGTCGTGATACCGCCCATTGGTTGATTACCGCCATTTTGTCTTATATCCCTTAAAGTTCCCTCGGCCGCTTCTATTCTTTTTCGATGGGCCATCGTCCATTTATCCCATATGATAGAATTACACTTACGTAATA
The DNA here is from genome assembly GCA_020976665.1 of Heortia vitessoides. Classification (NCBI taxonomy): domain Eukaryota; kingdom Metazoa; phylum Arthropoda; class Insecta; order Lepidoptera; family Crambidae; genus Heortia; species Heortia vitessoides. The sequence goes on from JACJUM010002496.1 coordinate 5,260,227, forward strand.
CTTTGTCGCTATTTCTTGAAATACTACAGGTTGGACTATTCACGCGATCTAAATCAATTGGTGTTTAAAAAAAATAGTGTAAGCAATTTTACCTCCTGGTAGCAATGATGCAGGTATACCTGACGAACTCACGGCAAGAGCAATTTCACGCTGATCTCGAACATAAGCTAATATTCATTTAGTCAAAAAGGCGTTTCCATTTCCTTCAGGTGCATCTAAAAACCATATTGTTCCCAAATTATTCTTAACAATCTCGCACACACGATTACAGACTGAACGTTATTCTGCAATCATCATTGGGACACCAGTTTCTTATGTTTCCAGCAGTTCCATTGAATTGTAACCAATCTCTGCGGAACATTCCCTGAGGTTGGTGTTGGCAAACTATATTCACAGAATGATTTATCGCCTCCTGCTGTTGAGTCTTCCTGAAGACCTAATAAGCTCTGATTTAAGGCAAGATCAGGGAAATTATCATTGGTTGCGCCTTCATCATTGTGAATATATTCCAAAGAAAGTATTCTGACAACATTATAAGTTGAATTAACAATATCGTCTATTTTTCTTAAATCTATAAATATTCTATATTTGCTCTCGCACTTTATGTAATAATAATTGCAAATAGAAACACTAAGCGTTGTTTAGATGACTCGACATCTACCTATATATTTCGTGAATGTTAAAACTTGAGATCCGCTACACAGTTTCTGGAGAGCTCATATATCTGCCTGACTGAAATCTAATATCATCAACATGATAATTTCTTAACGCAAATGATGCTTAGTTACACTGTTACACATTTCAACATTAATGTGAGTTTGAAATGCTCTAGAGAAAACAAGCCAATACGGAACGACCCACCAATTACCTAAGTAACCTCGCTTTTCAACAGTAAAACCACCATGGCTCTTGTACGGCGACGATATAATGAGAATCCATTATGTCCTGTTATAGTTTCATCCACTTAGACTTTTGGATATCTTTTAGTGCAACAACCATGCATGCAACAAGCATTTCCGTTCAATGCACCACATGGACTATCTATAAGTTTTAACAATGTCGTATAACACGGGATCTGCAATCAGATCTGGAATTTCAGCATGGATTGTACTGTCTACATCAATAGATCGAACCTTATATTTAAACCAAAGCAGGATATGTGCGTGAGTTAAACCGCGTCTTTGTCACTCAAAAATATAACATATAACACAATACTTCTCCAAAAATGTTATCTGTAGTGAGTCGATCTATTATTGATTTTAATTTTAAATGAAAAGCTCTTGTGATAATAGCATGGCGATCATGCGGTGCTTGACCCTCAAGAAGCTCCTGAGTGATTTCATCCCACTTGGGATTGATAGTTACAGTAATAAATATGTCGGGTCGTTCATATTTTCTTTCGTAACAAAAAACATCTTGTGTACAATCGTGCATGTAGCGACATGACCATAAAAATAGGATAAAATAACTTAACGGCCCATGTTCACCGTATAACTCTGACGGACCTGTAGGTTTCGTAAATACGTTACGTACGATACCAGTTGGGTATTGGTATCATCACCTATGATACTGGTGCAGGTACTACTTTACCGTGAACTATGTACCGTGTACCGGTACCCAACGGCTATGGATATATATTTAAACTATTAGTGGAATCAATTTGTTTCGTTCTCGACAAACATGACCGCCATTTCTTGACATGAAATTAATTTCGCGATATTTATTATGTAGTAACTTCTAGTATTGAGCAGGCATTCTGCATATATTGTTTTGTGACATAAACCTCACAAGGCAAACTTGGCATCCACTTTACAATCGGGTGAGACCAGCCGTGAGACGAGAATAGCCTGTCGGTGAGATATTTACTAACTATTACTGAGACGTTACGGTTCAGCAAAGAGTTTCGCTATTTAATTTACGTATTTACTACTCATTGGAAAAGTAAATTTAAGAACGTACAAGAACATTATAACCTAGAGTATAAGAATAAGATGTATTATATAAACTCTACTAAAGAATACACAATGAGAGTATAAAAATAAAATAATGAAACCTATGTCTACTGGTGACAGGTCCGAAGGCGTAGATGGTAATGATCCTAATGTATGCGCTAAGGTTTGATTCCCATTCGGAGCAAATATTGATATGATGATATTTGTGTTTGTTCTGTGCCTGGATGTTAAATATATGTATTTAAGTAGTATATTTTCAATTCCTCTGTTGTCTGGCGTCCGTAACACAAGTGCTTTAAGCGACTTTCCACGGAGTCAGGTCAATTATTGAAATGTGGAAATATATTTATTATTATTACTGTATTAAATACAGTCCATTATACTTTATATCGCTCTCGGAGATATAAAGAACATTTTCGGGTTGACATGCCATATTCTATAACAATCTAGCATATGGTTAAAGCCGTGAAAGCATAGCAAATGGACAAACACAGTGTATAATGTTTTCTGCATTTTTACATAAGTATTCTTTCAAACTTGGTTTCAGAATAAGTACTGACGTTCACTTATTTAACAATGAGAAGTTCTACAGACATTGTTTGACTAAGCACTTCCGTATTACCGCATCGTTAAAAAACCTACAAATGTGTCCACTCGCCATGTATATATTTTTTTACATTATACAAACGTTGTAGTGTCACTTATTTGTCTTTTTAGGTGCCTATTTGAGATACTTAGCACAGTCCGGCCATTTACAAAATTAACGTCGCAATTTGTCTCGCCTTTTCTAAATATTTTGACTCGAGATTAGCCAGGCTCACAAATGGACATCTGTATAAATAGTTATATATTTTAATATTTAAGCATCTACTACTCATATAAATCTATTTGTAACGGCTTTACAAGATATCCTTTGATAATCTTGAGAAAGGTTGCAAGAGTTACCGAAAACGTCGAAAAGAAAATTGTTAAAAGATAAATTGCCACGTCCGACAGCTAATGTAATCAATTTTTCTCCTGTAACCTTACATGAGAGACGTTTAAAACTATTTCAGTTCTCAAATCTGTTGGCTATGATGATATGAGTCGCCGCATGATCTTTTTCTTACTTAACTTTATTGTACCACCATTAACCCACATTATAAATTTCTTCCTACAACATGGCTCTTTTCCCAGTATATGGCGCAAAGCCTATGTAATCCGGGTTCCTAAAACACCTAACCCTACTTCTTCCCATGAATTTCGTCCCATCTCTATTTTGCCATATCTTTCTAAAATTATCGAGACAGCTGTACACAAACAGCTCTCTAGCCATGTTTTACAAAACACCCTTTTAAGTCCCTTTCAATCCGGCTTTCGTACAGGACATAGCACTACAACAGCTGTACTAAATATCCTGGATGTAAGAGTTGGAATGGAATACTCCCGTCTTACGGTCTTAATTCTGATTGATTTCTCCAACGCCTTCAACTCACTCTCTTCGCCTCAATCACGAAGTTCTCCTCTCTATTCTCTCTTACGTCGGGGTCTCTGATTCGATTTGGGAATGGTTCGCATCCTACCTTCGAGAACGCCAGCAAGCGGTGCGCCTGGGTGATGATTTGTCCCAGTGGATGACAATTGATGCTAGTGTGCCGCATTCTCTCTCCGTTATTATTTTCCCTTTTCATATACCTTGTCACCAAATCTATTGGCTGCCATTACCATCTATACGCTGATGACCTGCAACTATACACCCAGGCAGAGTACAATGACCTGGATAATGCCATTGCTCGAATTAATTCTGATTTGACCAACATCACAAACTGGTAAAAAATATATCTGATGTACGTTATTTTATGTATATATATATGAATATATCATATGCATTTATTGCGTTTATTTATACAAATATGTATGCCACGTTTATCTATTTTGTATATATATTGCCTGCACCACTATATATATATTTTTTTTTCTGTAATGGTTGACTGGGAGATAATGCCATCTGGCATTAAGTCCGCCATTTGTACATTTTGTAACATTTTGTGCAATAAAGTTAAATAAAAAAATAAATAAGAAGATTTTAATACCGTTAAAAAAATAATTCCATCATCTTTATAGTATTTTTTATTAATATTTGTATAAAGGAGGTAAGAAATATATGTATAAAGTATCAAACTTTACACATATATCTCTGCTTAAATATGGTTGTGTTTACACTAGCAATGTTAACCAATCTCTTGTCACAAACCAGGTTTCAAAGCTTGTTTAATGATCAAAAAACCAATCTACCAGTCATACTATTTAATTATCTTATTAACTTTACTCTGTTTGCTATGTTTTTTTAGTTACATAAGTTTATTGTCATAGTAGTCGTTTTATTTTTATTATTTTACTAGGTCGACAAACAAGCGTACAGTCCGCGTGATAGTAATCGTCACATCAGCCAATAGACACTCGTTATATCACAAGGATATCTTTAGCGTATTGCCAACCTTGTGATTTTAAGATATTATGTCATTACCCAGTAATTTTACTGCCTTTCTTACCCTTCAAACCGGAATACACAAATTCGAACACTGCTATTTAGCGGTACAAATAGGTAAGCGTGAGATACCAATGCAAACGACCTGTGTATCAGGTCTACCTCAAGTAGATATTATAATATAACCTTTTTTAAAGTATTATTATGGTGATTTAACATTATTAAGTCAGAGCAAGAAACATTCAAACATTAAAAGTTATATTAAAACATGCAACATATTTTTATAAGCCTTTTTTTACTTCATTAGTCATTTATTGTAACCTGTTTGGTATTTTGTTAATAAACAGGACATACTGGAGTATATATGGCGGGCCCAATGGCATACTCAGTTGTATCATTATCTTCTGCTCCAATGGTTGGGGATTCGACCACCAACCCGGGAAAACATTTATGTGATAAGCAGTTGTGTTTGTTCTGTATCTCGGCTATAACTACATAATTATATATAAATCTGTATTTCTGTTCGGTTGTCTTACATCCACAACACACTTTGCTTCAAAAGTATGGTAACAGGTATCAGACCAGGTATCGTGGTAAAATAGAAGCAAAATAGTTGTCGCGTTACAAAGAAGTATACAAAACTAAAAATAATCTCCATGTAAAGACCCACAAGAGAAGCTAAAGAAACACTACCAAATGCCTTCCTGAAAAACGAAACAGAATTTTGTTTACGTACAAAAAACTTGTCAAGTAATGAAACTAGAACATAGTGAGCGTTGTCTACCTCGCGTATAACTGTTCATTGCGTGATATATCATCTTTTAATGGCATGTCAAATTACGTCGGCACCCGTATAATTCTTCGAAAATTTAATAACGGTAGCGGTTGTGTTAGAGCGCTAACACGGGCTTGTGAAACCATCGCACGTCTGACGCGCACGTGGACTACAGTCCAATGGTGCTAACGCGAATTTAATAAGCACGGTTGGTTCAAAGAACCTCAAGACGCATATAACCGCTTTAAGTGAATATAATAGAAAAGAGCGAATGAAACGGGGTAGCAAGAAAAAACGAAGAAAGTATTTATTAAGCGCGGGTGAGAAGACATTACAAAAAATAATATAATATATAGTCAGGACAATCACAGAGAAAAATAGATTGCAAAAAAAACAAGGCTAAGACGAGAAGATGACGGTCAATAGAACGCCTGAGGCAGCGGCATCGCGTAAGCCACTCTAGCGCTGTTCTTCCGATAGGACCTAGTAGAGACGCCCTTAGGATCAATAATTGGAGGTTACAACATATTTACAACATGTTCGGAATGAAGAGAATAAAAAATAAAGTCATAAAATACGCAAATATATATTAATATATCTACAATTTATATACAAATAAATATATATTAAATAAACCAAATAGTGTAGTTAATAAATTAGTGTAGTTATGCCTGAATGACTGATAAAATACACACACACACACACACACACAAAGTTACCATTAGATTAATACATAGACGGCTCACAATATCATAATATTTTACTACTCAACTAAGCTGTCACTGGCAAGAAATGATACCAAAATTTTTCAAAAACAATTGAATTATTAAAATCGTCCTGTTTGATCAGTGGTAGTTGCCGCCGCATCCATTCGTTCTCTCCACACATTCCGCGCCGCCATGTTTACGACCACGTCAAAGGACATTGACGTTGACAGGTATTACCCGCGCAATATTACGGCAAAAAGAAAAACTAAAAAGCAGTTAAAACTTTCTGCGTTATGGACAATTAATAATTGCAATATATAAACAAACAGGCTTATAAAAACAGATATGGAATTACTTAATTATAAAGGAAAGTAATGCTCTTTCACTAATTGTTTTAAATAAGGCAAGATCTGCGAGCATTTAATGCTTCGCAGAAGTTGCTTATTTGGTCAAGGTTTTTTTTTATTTCCGTGAAACATAATTTTAAAACTGATTCCATTTTTTAAAATTATTGTACTACAAAGATTAATTATGATTGGACAAATACGTTGTCTATGGATTCCAAGGAAAACCAAGTCTGAGAAAATATATTTTCGTAATGAGCCTTCTGCACCTATTTGTAATTGTACCCTGTCTTTAAAGCTAATCTCGCATCTCACGGGTTTTTGAGACCTGCCGATCGGATTTTTATACGACTGTGTTATCTGTACAAAATAAAATCGTCAGTTGGTTGTTTTCTAGGTGAAAACATTCTGATACAGTTACACGATCTGTGTTATTACTTACAAATATTAGTTTTTTTTTTGTCTATTTACAAAAATAAACGGTGCCACCGTTTACACACACACGCAACATATTGGTTACATGTATGTGATATAACCATTCTATATGTGTAAAATTTTGGTGTTTAGTAATTTTCTAAGTTTAAAGTTTGATGTTATTTCAATTAAAAACTATAATACTTCAATTGATGGAAATGAACGCTTGCATTTGCTATCAGTAGTATTTAAATGGTATTATTTTTCTCATTTTTCCGTTCGTTAAATGTAATAATAGAAATTACTTTCCAAGGTCGTCATTACCACCATATCCACCGTGATATGATCGTATTAACGACTTACATCACAGCTTATCAACGCTTGTGACTTTTAGATGGACAACATCCAAATTAAAAGTCATTACTTTATATAAATCTCTCACAAAAGTCATTTGTATAGATTTTAGTACTCATCTTTTCATATCTGCTTTCATTGGATTCTTCTACTTTGAATTATGAGTGTCGCGTCCGTAATGTGCCTATAATAAATTAAATTTTAAGACCCGCGATTGGGTGCCAGTCTAGTTTTAAAGCAGGCATTCGATTATTTGATTTAAACCTCTGTTTAGCCCTTGGAATGGCTATTAAGAGTTAGATTAGCTTTACTATTCAAGAATACTTGTAGTCATAGTATAATGCATTCTTGAATTAAAAAAATGTGATTTTACAGTCGTATTGATATTATTAATTTGGAGCGTAATTGAGACGGTTTTGAAAGTAAAAAGAAAATATCGTTGTGCTATCCTACAATATTTTTTTACAACATTTTATTTGAAGTATTTCAAATGTTTTTTTTTAAAGGGGATAGTTTTCAATAAAAAATATGTATAGTTCGTGCTATTCGTTAAAAAATAAACGAACAAATTTAACTTGCACACTAGACGTGTAGAGTGGATTTTTATTTAAACAATACACACGTTGCAAGTGGAGGGAGGCTTGTAACCGATATTTGCATATCGTGTTCCCCAAACTACAACAGAGAGTCCAAAACTTTTATTCTTGTTATACCATGTTTCTCTGATCGTAGCGCGCCCGAAACTTTTCCACGCGCGCGCTCTAAACCATTTATTCGCCCGCGCGTCGCATTGGATATCGGCCACAATTGAAGCAGATAGTCGTCTCGCTACGATCAAATACAGACAAGTTAACGCCGGTGAAAACACAGGGGGCTGCTAGAGGAGTATATACTTTTTAGCTGATATTTACCCTACCTTATAATATTTTCTAACATTTACGCGTTCACACTTATAAAAGAAGACTTCTTTTAATGGCTTTAAAACGCGGTTTATTTAACTGTTTATATATTTAGTTCGTCGCTTGCGGCAACCATTTTCAAGATTGACTAAAGATGTTGTGTCAGGATTTGATGGTTACAATTACAATCTTCTCAAAACTTTTTTTTTTTTGGTTATTATTTTTATATGTTTGCGTTCCCATCCACGCATTAGGTGCTGACAGTATCTTGTAATCTGGACTTGGTTCTTAATCAAATGTACAACAGGTTCCAATGCAAATGGTATTTTCCAACCATCTTACATTTACATTCTCTATTGAAATGATGATGATTTTTTTTTATTTTGATAGCCTCGCGATGCATCCCTGGAATAAAACTGTGTTCCTTTACGAGTAACTTAGGTTTGTAAAACCTCAGTGTAATGGTTGGATTTGTCTAGTGCATGCTCACGGACTACAGTACTACAGCGCTCTGCAATTGCGAACACGCTTGCTCAGCGCGGCAATTATGTGCAAAATTTCCCCTGTGCAAAAAGTTCCTGTTGGAAATCCCTTAAAGAGGCCTATGTCCAACAGCGGATATCCTACTGATACATTAACTGATATGATGATGATGATGATCTCTATTTCGGACATATAACATGATTTGGAAAAGTGGAATGTATAGATGAAAGTAGAATGACTGCACCCATAGCTATGTAGATACTGCACCTACATCTGCATATATTATGCAGAAGTATATGGAAGAGTTGGTATAGGCCGACCTAGACGAATATACCTTAACCAGGTAGAAGATGTAATGAAAAAGGGCCAGGTCAGAAGTACCAAGGATAAACGAGCGTGTATGAAACGACTAAAGAAGTATGCCAAGGTAGGAATTGGAGATCCGAGTCAGATAGGACACAGAGATAATGACGATACCTCCCTTTTAAGTTTTAAGAAAATAAAAATGTGTTTTTTTTATTTTCGTCAAAATAACAACCCAAAATGGCTTTTAAAACTATATAAAATTCCACTTGCAAAACCAACATTGTGAAAATAGTCTAATTCAAATTTGGAACTATCAATATTGATGCAGTTCAATGGCCCGGCTCTACCTAGTTATCTTTTTTTGTAAAAAGAACAATGACTCACGGGTTATTTTTCTCTTAAGTAAATTTTGGCCATGCCAGCCGTTTTGTGCCGGCAAAGTAAAATAGTACCTCGCCCTGTACCAGGTGTCGTAAGAGGCGACTATGTCAAGCAATGGAGTTCCAAGAGAGCAAGAGAGTTGGCTTGATATGATGATAAAATTAGTTTTGACTGCAAGATTAAGGTATTAAATGGTTTTAAATTTTAAAAGATTCCATTTTCATTTTGATTAACGCGTTGCTTGTCCGATGTCCAACTCTATGGCCAGTTGAATTCTTAGGTTTAATAAGGCAGTAAATTAAATGTTTTGTCAACTCTGCTTGTTAACTTTGGAATTTTCTAATGCTCGTTGTCTGACACGGAGAAATGTCTGCGATGTTAAGTGTAAATCCGTAATATTATAAATGCGAAAGTTCGTCTGTCTGCTCGTCGGATTTACATAGGCTATTTTATACACAAACGTTGCGTAAGACATGGTACAAAGTGATACGTGTACCTAATGAACTCTCAGACTGTTTTAACGTGGGCCTGATTAAAGTATATATGTGTTAGATTACTCTTGTGATCACATTGGTCATCAGAGTTGCCTGTATTGTCTATATGTAATTATATATTTGATTAGTTCCTTATTCTTAGTAATATTATAAATGCGAAAATTTGTGAGTATTGATGTGTGGACATGTGGACGTGTGGACGTGTGAATGTATGAATGTATGTTTATAACTCTTTCCTGCTGAAATGGCTAATCAGGTCTGGATGAAATTTAGTACCGGAGATATTGATGTACAGGAGTAACACATAAGCTACTTAGATCTGGCGTTTATATTTCTCTATGTTATCGGCACAACTTTTTGCCCGGTTTCGCGCCGGTGGTGTCAGAGAGCGCCATAGACTTCATGATATGTCAGTCTTCTGCTTTTTTATATGTAGATTCGAAAGTCCTAGTAATAGACCTACTTGAATAAAATATATTTGAGTATTAGTTTGAAGTCGATGCAAGTAAAGTCGAAGTGAAAAGCTAGCTATATACAAAATATACTGATATAGCTAGCTATATCAAAGCGCAATATCGAAGTCTATATCCATTTACACTCCCCCATCAATTTTGACACCTGAAATGACTAGGCATCTTAAACAATTTTTTGTATAAATTTATTACATTACGGCGAGGGTGTAGGAACAGAGCAAATGACGGCATTATGCATGATCGCGTCGTGCTAAAAGGGTGGTTCTTTTTTTTCCCTTTACATTTGAATTTTAAGCAAATTAGTGCGCGATGACGTAGAACTATTAATAGGGAAGATGCGTTTTGTTGTAAGATATTGCAGTGACTAGCGATTTTTAAGGATCAAATTCTGTTATTTTGTTTGATGGGTAGAAAAAATATTTCTGCTTGTACAATAAAACTTCTTTAATAAATCTATAAGCGGTAAGCATAATTGAAAAATAACAATGACTATTAGGCTACGTTATTAACAAATTAATAATTAAAATGGTCGTTGTTTCAGATCCGTTTATTATGTGGAAAGTAATGATTTTAATTTATGCATCTATCTTATATCTATCTTTTTTATTTTAGAAAATATTGTACTTTATTTACCAGCTGACCTGAAAGTTTATTTTCGCAATATTTAATATATAATTGCTTTGCGGTAAATATGTTACAACTAATATCGCCTACAAAATAGTGACAATTAAAACATTGTCATTATTTATGACGCTGTGTAGTAATTGAAAAAGAGAACACTTTAATTATTAATAATGTTTTTAAAAACTGACCTCAATACATTGAAATAATAAAAATATTTACAACTTTACAGCCGATTAACTGACAACTAATGTTTTCTTAAAGTATTTTTACTTTGGTAAAAAAGTCGGCGTAATATTAACCTTGTATTTATGTCGATTCGCATCAAAATAGGAGAATGTGCGCCCAAGAAGGATTTTCGCAACGGAAAGGAAAAAGGGATCAGAGCGTTCCTGAAACGACAAATAAACTAAATTTTTGGGGTAACGGCCTAAATTGCCTGGATTGTTGTGTATTCTATAAAGACGTTATTTTTAAATAGAATAACCATTTTATGTGCGCTTATTTTTCTGTGACATAGCAAAGGTTGTTTTTTTTTACCACGTCGAAATGCCACCGTAGCCTATAGACACTTATAATATAACGAGGATATCATTAGGGCGTTGGGCAATAGCCGTGTAGGTGTATATTAGTGTATACTGATATGATAAAGATATGAGATTTGTATCTTTGTTTGTAACAGATAGGTTCATGACTACTGAACCGATTTAGGAAATAATTTCAGTAATAGAAAGCTACATATTTCTGAAGCAAGCTAAGCTATATATTTCAAAAAGAAATTAAATTCTTATTTCTGAACGTAATAAATCAACTTAAAATCCCTTCAGAAGTACCGATACCAAAAATTCATTAATTAATGGAAAGCTACACTAACAGCGAGTAACATATTAAGCTATATTTTATCTCTGTCTTTACGGGAACGGGAACTTAGTGACACTGCGGAGCACTGCTAAAAATACTATATATAAATGTCTGAGTATATATATAGTATATGTGACCAGTGACCATGGTGGTGTCTGTACCAGGGACCGGAACTGCTATCCGCTCAATTTCCAATAAAAGAATGTTTAGTGGGGATTTCTTAGAATTGTTTTTCCAGAACCCTAAAACAATAAACTCAAGACAATATTATTAAATAAGGAGAACCAGTTAAATTTTTAACGTCTACCATTTACGCCTCTCCTACTTATAATAAAACTTCTTACAGCTATAAGTTCACATCTTTTGTCAATCTTGAGAACAGTTGCTGCAAGGTAACGAAAACGTCAAAAAACTTGTTAAAATTAAAAAAATCCTAATGTATTTTTATCAAACATTTGAAGTTTAATATTTAGCTATTTGTTAATAATGGCAACGATGATGACAATAATGATTTTAACCTATTTATTTTCATCTCAATATTGCGTTAGAATCGAGGTATTGATTCTGGTATTAAGTTCAAACACATAACAAAACTCTCAAGACAATATAATTTTCGTATCTTACGTTATATCACAAATTGCCATCAATCGTTTATCACTTTTTAAAATTTGGGACTCATATTCAATTTGACAAGTCATAATTTTGAGGTAAATGGACATTGTTCCCATTCCTACGCATACAGTACTTGTCTAAGTATTTTGCAATGAGTAGGTAAGTGCTTTATCAATAATATATTAATATTTTAATTTGATGTAAATTCATACAGAAACAAATCACAAATTCTACTTAAAAAATTAACCAACAATTTCTGCTATATCTTTTCTGGAAACGGGACTTTAAAAATATCAAGACAGCGGTATTAAAGATTTTAGCAAGAATTCGCTCCATAATATCATGTACGTGGATTTTTACTTCACATTACTACTAAGAAGAAAAGCCTTTCTAATTGATGGAATTTTATGAAATAATATACCGTCGGTATATATACCTATATATAGATCAGAATGATAACAAACTGTGTTATCACCTTACAGTTACCTTCCTTACACCTTACTGTGTTATTACCTTAAGATAACTATTTGAAATTTTATATAAATTACGCAGTCGTACCATAAACAAGTTTAGTTTATAGTATTTTCTTTTATTTAAGTGTCCACTAAATAATTAGAAGATATACGGATAATATAATACATAACGGATTTAACAACTAAAACTATTCAGTGTCATGTGGGACTAGCATTAACATCTAAGTCAGAATTTAAGAATCAACCGAAAAAGAAGGAAATAAATAAAATAAGTACAATGTCAAAAAAATAGCGTAATAAGTTTTTTGACTATCGTTACAGAACCCTGAACCGTACAATACTGTATTCCATGTCCATGATTTATGTTTTCCTATTCTACTGAACAAAATTGAATTTGCATTTCTTGCAAGATCTCGGGCTCAAGAATTTATATACCCAACGGAGGCGCTTAAAAATATTTTAATTTACGCGGCAACATATTGAGCTGGCTTCGACTTACACCGTTGTGCGCGCCCGTATTTTACCGCCGTCACAAATACTGTACTAGAGCTCTATACTTAAATGTACTATTTATTACTGTACAGACTTGTATTCGTCCTCTTGTAGTTTCCAAAATCAAACCACATGACGATCCCAATTTTTTTCAAGGACAAATCTTTTTGTTATGCAACTACAACTGCAGTTCCCATTGTTGTGTACTTAAAGACTAAAATTCCGTATTCCTATGAATTATGACAAACATTAGCAACGCAAGGAATATCCTTACATACATCCCATCCATGTAGCATTAAAAAAAACCTAATTTTACAATCTGTAGCAGCGAATGTTACAAGTCGCTTTTTGCCTTCAATTATATGAGTGCTCTTAAGAATCTACTGCCACCAGCGGTATTTGTAGAGCAATACTGAAAAATCCCGGTTTAGGCCAAATCTCGACGCCTACTAGCTAACGATACTCAATAGGAACTCCTGTTTGCGGTTTAATATGACACACAAAATATTTTTTTGTTCCTATATATGTGCAACGAGTTTAGTTTTTGTAAATTTATTTGGTGAATGTGATTGAGGACTGTCCTACAGATACCATGTTAACAATGGAATTATTATACTTACTCCATAAACATATTAACAATAACTAATCCTGTATTAAATACAGCAAATGAAAAGGTAGGTATTTATCGCATTTTTCATATCATCAATCTGCTAATTTAGCTTAATGATAATAAAAAAGATTCCTTTTTTTTCTTTTTTTTTTTAATTCGTTTAGGTTAAGAGATGCGTAAAAATTAACCTAAAATCAAATCTTAGATGAAAACATCTCGTACGGTGTGTTGGTGGGTACATTAATTACAAAATGATATATTGTAACATATTTCATTGATACAGTGTATTGATATACTTAGGTGTATATAAGCAACTGATACTAAAAACGTGCAATACGTAATAAAAACCCAAAAAACCCAAAGACTAAATGTTTTTTTCCTAAAAATAAACTAGTATATTATTTTTATAAAGAAATATGCATTCGCTTTTAGAGTTAATTCATTACGTAAACAACTTCTATCATTTATTGTAAATATTTTTTTTTATTATAAAGTGGTCATATACCCGAAAAGTTCTCCTTTAAAAGTTGCCTGGTTGTAAACAAATGTATTGGTATTTCTGGTATACAAAAAAAGTATATTATTATACCTAGTATGTCTATGCAAATTTGTTTATACCCAACGAAATAAAACTAAATAGTAAGTATGCAGTTGTAGTTATTTATTTATAGAGTATACATACTGTTGGCTACCTTAAACATGGAGCCTTATAAAAAGCCCGAAGCGACGTTTTAACGGCCCGCTGGGTCTCGCAGGCCAAACTTAACGCATGAATATTGGCAAAACCTGTACCACGATCACTTTATTCCAAACACGTCTTCGATTTCGCACTGCGAAGGGTAGCTAAAACAGTTACACAAAAAAAATCTTGCGCCTACCAAAAGAATGGTAAAAGGGTGTTTTACTTTTCTTGGAAGATTGAAATTACTATGGGAGCTATAGCTAAAAGTTTGTGTTCGCGTACATTGGATTGAAACGCAGCGCGTGAGCGTTATAGAAAGGTTCCGGCTGCCGGCTGATTTTTTGTCCATCCTATCCAAAAAAATAAAAGGTCAACACGGTTTTTTTGCAGGAACTTATTAAGGTGCTAATTTTTAAATTAACAGGTTTTAGTCTTCTTTGATAATAAGAAGTTGGGTCTTGGTTTTCATTCAAATCAGATTTTATAAGCAAAAGGTTACCTGGTAATAGTGTATAATTTAATTATAATGTGTCAATTTTTAATGAAATACTCTTCGAAATAAGAGAAACCATAGCTTAGTTTCAATACATTTTTCTGTATATTATTAAAGTAAAGTAAAATTAGTGTAATAAATTTTAATTTAACTACTTTTTTACTTTATAATATGATTTATTTAACTCTTAATTATATTTTTTATTTTTGTAGTGTGGTTTATTTTACTGGAACCGTTTCTAAGATTGACATAGGGTAACCGAAAAAGTGAACGCGTAAACATTATTTTATACCTTAAAGTATTTTTCGCGTGTACAGCTGACTGGCACTTCTCAGAAAGCAAAGGTAAGTATATATTATAAAATAGAAAATATATCGTGTAAATTAGTTGAGAAATGGTAATTGGCTGCTAGTTGTCGCCATTAAAATCGGATATAGGATCGGCGGCAAGAAGGCTGTTACAACAGCAATAATTGTATACTCAGCTCTAGTTTGTTTGTATACTCTTGCGAATTCCGGTGAGAAGTTATGTTATACGGATATTACCAGATTGTCCAGGTAATGACGAAAAGTATTTTATTATTTGCAATTAAGTAATATTGGGTTCTATAAAATAAAAGGTGTTTGTTTGGAGTTCCGCTATCTTAAGTGTTTAGTAACCCCTTACATCCTTATATGTGCGGTGTGTCATTCCTATATTCTTTTTAGGCCACGTGGTAGTGAATCTATTGCATTGTAATGAAGTCTGTATGCTGAATCGAAAGTCGGGATACCACTTTCAAAAAACCTTTACAGTTCAAAATATATAATCAAACCGCTTTTATGAGAAATTTAATTAATAATAATATGTATTTAACGCAATCACGCTCAATTTAACATCTTTTTTAATTTTTCTAACTTTTCATTTGTCGGATACAAGTGGTACGACAGTACGACATAGTCTACAGAATACAACAAAAGATTATGTTATTTTATTTGAAACCTTTTCTTCAATCTGACCGGCATTAATTAAAATTATATGGTTTAATTTACCATGACGGTGCGAGAACTTTAATACATAATTATTCACTGCTCACTCACACTTACACATTAAATTGGAAAAATGTGATTGCTTTATTAAAGTTACAAAAAAGGCAATAGAGTTGAGCTAGCCAATTAATTAATTAGCGCTTCCCACATGTTTTGTAAGTTTGGGTATCATTAAAAAAAGTGATTGATAAATAAAAAGGTTGCTCAGAAGAATTGAAAAAAAATACCGTTTCCAAACATTATTTGAAACCAACTACTAGTAACTGTATTAACTACTACATACTATGAACAGTAATTGCTATAAATAGTAACGATTTAATATTAAACGTCTATGCCAAATCCTCTCTTATACGATATCTACAGTAGCAAGAGCACTGCGCCGATGTGCCCGAAATGCCTAAAAGCTGACCCATTTCCAACACAAATAGGTCACTCTAAGACGCTTTGCGTTCCTTAGGATACGGGACCTGTAAACCTGTCCCATATCCTCCATCAATAGACCCTCTTGACCCAGTAAACCACGGACATTCACGTCATTTCTCGTTTAGCCCTCAGAATCACCTCAAAGACTACCCGCATAAAAATTTCACTGCACGGCTTGAGGCGCGTACATCTTTTTAAAATCGCCGCAGAGTTGACACTCCTGCTCTCTCAATTTCTAATACGTAACAAATCTCTATTACGCTTCACGATTTTGAACTATATTTAGCCTGCTATAGAGTCGAGAGTAGCTCGGCGTAACGTAGACGCAGGCAGCCATACAACTCGTGTCATTATAATGTATCTCCAGAATGAAAAGCGACGGACCACGACGCTCTTTTTGAGGAAACCGTGACGCAATCATTCCGAGCGAGATAATTGCGGATGGAAACTAACGGCTGCGTAATTTCATTTACTTCAATAGAACACTAAAAAAATAGCGCTGACTTTTTTTTAATACGTACTTACTCTGCACATTTGTCTAGTTGCTATGTTTAAACGGTTTATAACCAAAGAACCTATAATGTAAAAATTACTTAAATTGATAAGATCATATCGGTTTCCATATGAACGTATATCTATATAAATCTTGGTTGAAATACATTTACCCATAACAAAAGTTTTTTTCTAAATATATATATACTTATATAATTGTGTATAAAAAGTGATAAATTATATGTGTGTATATATAGTATATATTATATTGTGCCTGTTTATAAATAAAGTGCCCTTCCCTCTAGTATATGTAAAATAGTTATTCTAAAACTAATCAAACTTCGTGATTAAATCATGATATATTTGATATTATTTTCAGTTGAAAATGTTGCATGCAACAATAATGCATGATTAATGGGTACACGTAACATAACCTACAAATATTATAAAAATACAAGTCATAATTACAAAATTTGGAAGTATATATACAAGACATTACCCTAATCCGTTCGTTAATTAAATCTTTTCAAAAATAGATTTGTGCCGTACGCGCAACATATCATTTTGTTTATCGTTTATATTGGAGCACCGCATTACCATAAATTTACCTTGCCCTATACGACCTGTTTAGTATAACTTTAGCTGACCATTGTATGAATATCTCATCGCAGTGAATATCCTATCGGTTCGTCCAACCATTCTCTCGTCTAGACCCATGTGCTAAGCGAACGGCGACATCCACAAAAGTCCCCCTCTTTGCGTCGCGTATGGCAATTAGCGTCAGCAGCTCGGGGTGGATTGTGTTGAGCTTTTTATGCGTACAAAACATGTTTGCTTCGCATTAGAATATCCTGACTCCCACGCGCCTACTGTCGCTGATTCTTAAATCGCAAGTGGTCGAATGGACATTGAACTGGCCCTGCACAACACAGAGCTTGTAAAAGATTATTATTAAGTACCAGAGCTAAATTCGATTTCTCCGGTATTTTAATTGACGGACATAATGGCGCAGATAGTAGTGATCGTATACGCCGAAGGTCTTGGGTTTGATACCCACCTAGGACAATCATTTATTTAATGAATATTTACATTTATTCTGTGTCGTTGTGTTAAATATGTATTTAAGTATAATATTTATGATCCCTCGTTGTCTAGCATCTGTTACACATGTGCTTTATACAACTTGTCTCGGTGTGGTTATTTATATTAGTGCTCTGCTTACACTTTACCACTAATTCACAAGAAGTCATGCCTTTTGGTCGCTCTTGGCGAGCGAGACTTTTGCCAGACGTCTTTACCACCTCTGGGAAATGCTGACGGTGATCTCATTCGGAATGCTAAGAGCCCAAGATGCCAAGACCAAGAAAACTCTTAGCCTTTAACTCGCCTTTGAACGATGACGGAGTAACTATACCACGATCCCGTGATGCTGATACTCCATAGCGGCTATTATCTAAAGATATCCAGCGGGAGTTATTCTGTCTAATTATTTACAAGGGAGTAGGTCCGACAGTATCATGCATTAGTCCTAAAGCAGCGCGCACCATTGTCATTTGAACTTGACTTTTTGTTCTTTCATACTACCATAAGTAAGTTCCATCTTCCATCTGAAAGACTAACCTTGTGCAACCGGTGTCCAAGAAGGTCGATAGATATGATATATTTATTACGGACGCATAAGAGGAGCATGATTTAAAAGTCTATCTAGCTTTCCCAATGGTCACACCGTTGATCTTTAACCTCAGAGAATCATGGTGAAACCTTTGCTGCGCGTTGGCTGTTTCTGCGTCAAATTAATAATATGCTGTCTAAAGGCGAGCTGTGAGAAACTTAATGTGTTATAAAAATTGGACTTTCTGACGGAGAGCGGTTACTACTTTCAGGTGGATCATCCTTAAACCTTGGAATCTATAAATGTGTGGGTGGGCCATGTTTGACTTCTCAAGAAGCTTGCAGAATTGGGATAAAGGGTAGTATTCATAGATGGTTTGAATCGTATCTTCGCAATAGATGCCAAGCGGTGGTCACAGGTTGATATCATTCCAAATATGCCACCATTGTATCAGGAGTGCCTCAGGGTTCAATATCTGGACCATTGCTCTACGCTTACTACTTGTATGGCTTCACGAAGTGTTCTCAATTCTCAAAATTCTTGATATATGCCGACGACACAAAAATGCATATAAAGATAAACTTATGTGCATGCTACACTGACAACAAAATCAACATCAATGTCAGTAAATGCTCCTACATGTCCTTCACTCGTAAATTAAAACTAAATTAATATGACCTAATAGTTTAGCAATTTAGGGACAGAACAAGTTTACTTATAGGTATATTCTTCTTGATTCAAAATTAACCTTATTAAATCATATTAACAACCTTTGAAAACTTAGGATTCATTTTACAAATGAGTCAGCCCTTTACAGATAACATATACATTGCTTAAAAATTCTTCATTACACTTATGTCAGGAGTATTCTAGAATATTGTTATATATGGAGTCAACAGTATGCCGTTTATACCTACTCAAAGCATTGTCAAAACACAGTCAATAATTCTTCTTAAGCATTTGTGCAACTGCAATTGTCGTATGACAAATTATGAGGACACATGTAACTTTTATAGTTTCATGACCCTTAAAGACTGACTGCCTTTTTGATATAATCTATCTGTATAAGATATACAATGGCACAAAAGATAGTACCTACCGAACTAGTAACAAAGATGTTAAACCTTTGCGCTTCGACTGCCCGAACCACACATGCTTACGAAACTCTTTAGCTGTAAACAAATTTGCATCATCGGACCTTTTCTGTTCGTCACTGCATTCCTTCAGATGGCACATTGTTTTGACCATTACTAATTCCAAAGTAAAATAGTGTGTTTACTTATTTTTCTTGCTTCTTGCCCGATACATTAATTGCCTGATTATCACAAAAAGTTTATTAAATATTGATGTTAGGCATTAATATTGTGTTTGTAAATTTAATTATTGATTATATATGTTTGTGTAAGTGACATATTTTTTTTTTGATTATGTCATGTCGTACGTAACATGTGTTGTGAAACTTTTCTTGCCGGGAAGCGATATATATATATATAATTATATTAATTGGCCATGAGGTACCGGCAGATTAGATAGTACCTCCTGCACCAGATGTCATAAAAGGCGACTAAGGTACCCGAACCGATAGATGGCGGTATATCTGTTTGAAACAATACAGCTCTAATGTACAGGGTGGGGATGGGCAGCAGCATGTGCAAAAAACTTTCTTTCTTGGATATGTCTATATCCAACAGTGGACTTCCAATGACTGGTATAATG
>JACJUM010002496.1:5280490-5325484 GCA_020976665.1 Heortia vitessoides
AATATTGAGACTACAGACGGAATATGTCTAGTATTTTACATTTGGCTGACGATGACTCGCCGCTCACCAAATAAGCCTTTCGGGAGAACTAATAGATGAGCGATATTATCAGCTTTTAAAAAACGTGTTATAATTATTAACAATATCAAAATTTTTTCTTCGTCTCATTTGACTCCGTCTCCATTACACCGCGATAGCATTGACCCTTAGATACAGTCAAGTTTTAGACTACTCTACCTCTAACAACTGTCTAATAAAAAGTTTAAGGAATTTCCAAAAAGGTTTCCCTCCAAGTTAAACGTAACTCACCATCCGAGGATCTGAGAATAAACATATGGGTTATTATTAGTTTCGTCTAAACTTCAGTTTCTCTTTATTATTTGCAATAAACCATTGCAGTGGTTTATACTCGCATTATATTAGTTTGACCAGCCCTATGTCATATTTGGTAGTGTCCGAACCATATGCGCTAAAGGTCGTGGGTTTGATCCCGACCCAAACACTTAACGTAGGGAATATTTGTGGAATTTTGGCTGCTGTACCGACTTATAAAGTTATTGTATTATGACAAATACTTAGGAATACTACATTTGGCCTAGGAACTATCAAATTAGTAATAATAGTCTCTTTACTAGTAAATTAACCTCGCTATAGACTAAAATGATATACTAATAATGGATCCAATACAACACGCACAGTTAAGATACTAATATATACTAAAATAATATAATCATGATAATCAAATCATCCAGATGGAAGCTTAGGATTAGGATGCTAATTATTAGGATTTTTGCGCCCTACATATAGGCCATAGGGATTGCCGTGGGGTACCGGCAGAAGAGGATAGTACCTCCTTTTATACCAGGTGTCATACAAGGTGACTAAGGTACCGGAACCGACAGATGCACAGGGCGGATACGGGCAGCAGTATCCCTGTCACGAAGCTAACTCTGCGATTGACACCTTGCTTGCCCAATGCGGCAGTTATGGGCAACATTACCCCTTTCTTGGGAAGGTCCATGTCTAACAGTGGACGCCCAAAAGCTGATATGAAGATCCATCACGATTCTGTGGTTCTAATTAGATCGCCTGGGCCAAGTTCACCTTCTAGGAAGACTTTCTAGTCTCACTAATACATCGATACAGATTTTTGAATTCCTTATGTTACGGCTCCATAAATACCTCACTTCCGAGTATAGAACTAGTCTATTATATCTTCCAATACCATATATTACAAATAAAAAATTTTAAAATTATTATTATTTTTTTAACAGACCTTAACATTTTATAAAAAGAATAAAGCCAAATAAATCAAAACGATATATTTACACTAATGAAAAATACTAACTATACACTAATTGTCCCATTTCTTTGATATATCAATGTATTCGCCATCTGGGGATTCATATTTTATGATGGGAGGAGTGCCAACTGGTCCTTTGATGAAGAGAGGTATCAGAGACAAGTCAGGCTGAAAATAAATATTCATTTAGGCTATTAAATGCAATAATAATAGTGAGCTATTGATTACACAGTTTTTGATCAGGTATCATAACACCTGACAAAAAAAACAACATTAGCATGCTGCCTTAGATATTTTTATTTTAAAAAAGAATAGCAGATTAGAAAAGTGCTTCCTCCTGCACTGTAAGAGGCGATTGAGGTACCAGAACAGACAGATGACGGTATTTCCATCTGAAACAATGTAATCTGAATCGTGCTGCCCATCAAGATAATTACATTCTGCTATTGCCACTAAGCCTGCCCATGTATGTGCATAATTCCCCCTTTTTGGGGAAGTCTATGTCCAGCATTAGACATTCAATGGCTGATATAACGATGAAGTGCATAAGTAGTAGTACATTTCAATAATATGCAATGGTAGTGGTCATTTTGTGATTTAAATTGTAGCTAAATGTGACACTTTTTCATGAATCATACTATAACTAGATTTTAACTCAATGATTTAGTATATGTCATTCATGTGAAAAAGGTTTTTAAAGATCTAAAAGCAGACACATAAAATATATCACACTAATAAGGTTTTAGTTTACAGGACTGAATATGTGAAAACCTAAAAACTATGTTAACATACCATGATAGCCTCATTATACAGATCCTCTGACTCTTCATAAAGCTTATCGAGAGCTCGCCTCTGTGCAGCCATGATTCGGTCTATTTGAGCAACATTTGCCATATGCTCCACACGCTTGTACCTAGCCCAGTCTTTGTGTAGCAGAGAGCGTGCTTCTACCACTTCTGGAGAAAGTTTTACTGGTGGACGTTTTCTTTTACTGAAATAAAAATATTACGCCTTTTATAATTAACTAGCTGGGCCCGCGACTTTGAATTGTTTTTTAGGGTACCATACCTCTTTACCTCAACGGTTTAAGCGGGAAAGAGTAACAGACAGACAGAGTTACTTTCTCATTTATAACATTAAAAGGGATAGCAACTTCCACACCTTATGCTATCCACATTGATGTCTTATATTGGTATATACAATTAATAGTGAAACAGCAAAGACCTAAGTTCACAACAACTTATACCTATTTTAAGCATTATCCTTACCCATAATAATGACTCCTAAAGATTTTTCTGTTTCTAAACTTTTTTTTTAACATCAACAGCTTCACAAAGCTGTTTATTTAATAATACTCTGGGTGTTTTTTGTAATATTAAAAAGTAAAAAAAAATCAAAATAGTTTAAAAAAGTAGTTTAAGATGAGTAAAGAACTCATATAGGTATATTAGAAAAGAATATTACTTCGGTATAAAAAAAAGTGTGGTTTTTACCCAATTCCATCCAAAAGACCTATTGGAATTTCAGCCTCATCTATAGGTTTCAACTGACGAGCATTTTTTTGAAGCCTCCTGATTTGTTTCTCCAACTTTTTTCGGCGACGATCTTCACGTGCCTTAACTACAGCTGGGTCTATTTTCTTTTTCTTTTTCATAGGTTCAGCACTAAAATTAAAAAAATTACATTGTAATAATTTTTGGGGCATAACAATATGAAAAATAACTGCATACAAGTTACCTTAGAGGTGCTGTAATTTTGAACTGCAAGGCACTCGTTGTAGATATATTTCGTGCATTTATGTGTGCCTTAGTAACCGGACATAATGATAACCTGCGAATTATTACATTAGAATTATGTATATTACCTTTTTAGGTTATGTTACGTTTTGGTGCTAAAAATATACAATATGATATAATACCAACCGTGAAAATTGTTTTAATAAAGAAAAGCCAAACATGTTATTTTTATGCACAAATGTTGTCCACTTTGACAAACTATAATATTATTTTTTATTTGATTAAATTCAAGAATTGAACAAAAACGTCAACTTTAGTGACATTGACATATCAATACATACGTTCCATTCTAGATAAATTAGACCTAGTTCAGAAAATATATAAAAGATAGCCGTTTACTTAATTTAAACTAATTCTTAAAAGTTGAGATATAAAGAAAAACTATTTACCTTACTAAACCTTATACCTTAAAAAGATATAAAGATCTTTATAATAATGAAAATATTAAATTATGAACATAAAACAAGCAAACATAATGTAAAATAAATTCACTTGGACTTATTTAACAGATATTATGTATCTTAAGAAATAACTTAGTACGTAATGATGTAATATACGACATACATATTACCAATATAGAAATAATATTTTCATATTATAGTATAGGTAGTAAGATGTTGCTATATTATTATACTAATATCATGATTTAGCAAATAGAAAGCCAAATAATAAAACTATTTAATCTTCTGTGAAAATCGTTACCATTGGTTTATAAATAGTACCTATATGGAACTATAAAGTATACCGACATAAATGTAGTAACGTATATTTTTAAAAAATATATAATTAAAAACATATATATTTTCCCATATATTTAAATAACTTTAAAGGCTATTTTTCACATAACTTCTAGTCAATAAAGATAATTTTGTTGATTTAATTAAAAAACTACAGATTTGTTTGGGTTGATATGTATACTTTTGTACTTAAAAAAAAATGTTGTGTAAAAATTAGCCATTACCTTGAGGGCTTAGTTTAGTAACCGACAGATGGCGATACATCCATCCAAAATAGTTAAGCAGCATTCTCGTCGTTATACTACGCTGAGCAATTAGCATTATCATTTTCCAGCGCCGCAATTACGGGCAACATTTCCCTTTACCTTGTAAAATAAACTCAAAAAGCTTGAAACTCTTCGAAATTCGGCGAATTCATATTTCTAATAAGGGAACATTAAGACAAGGAATGGGCGAAAAATTGTACCAATAGAAACTATTGTTTGTACGCAATAAGTTGATATCACACTTATGTACACCGCAACATATCAACATACACAAACCTGTCAAATTTTCGCAATCGACATTATTCTTTAAACAGAATGATTGAGTTCAAAATTGATTGAAAAAATGTATTTTGTCATAGGGCATAAGAGGCAAGACGAGATTAGGCACGTCTATTTTTTGTTATTCACTTCAACTTCACCGGCACTGGCAAAAGTCATTATAATGAATTTGTTGTATAAATTAATTACATACTCACTGTTTTTTCCAAGACAAGTTTAAAGTGATGCTATTGGTGAAATAAATTTATAAATATATATATAAACTTAGCATCCACTATAACTATAAGCCTACCGATGATGTGGTATATATAAATAGCAGGAATAATATGAGACGTTGGAGTTCACCATTTCTTATGCTTAAGCAGTCTGAACAGATTCGCGGAATGTATCCCCTCTTTCCAAAATTGGGGTGAGATTTGAATCTGTGAACCTAATCTGTGAGAATACAATAAGCTTTAATAAATTATGATATAGTCATTTTAAAACATAATTGTAGATTATTCAATTATATATCATCATAACAAGTACGTTATATAGGATATTCTTTATTCCAAGGTAAATCTTATGAAATGCTAAGAACAAAAAGCAAGCTTTAACATTGTCTCAACCTCATTACAACAATAAAACTTAGTATTCAAAGCACACTGTTTAGTCATGGACCTTAATTGGCTTTAACAGTCACTACATCATGGGTTTCAAAAACTCAAAAGAAACAAAGAAAATAAAATATTGGTTGAAGTTCCGTAGTATAATAGTAATCTAATAATAGTATTTATGCCAACTAAGTTAAAAACACAACCAGAATTTCATTTTTTTTATATCAGCCGAAATCTTCGTCGACATAATACTTTGAAATAACTTGTTTTATTTTTTACATTATTTGAACCAGCGTTCCATTTGCACAGAAAACATACAAATTTTCATTTTACATAAACACAGTATTCATCTTACACAAACGGCTGTAATAGATAAACATTAAAAAATATTAACTACAAAAACAATGTAAACCGATTATAAGATCGTATTAGTCAGCATCATGATCTCTCCGCGGGAACCATAAAAATTTAAATACTCCCATTACTAAGAACAAAACTCACTTGGTATTATCCTCAACTTAGTTTGGCAGTCATTCTCAACGAGATTCCGGCAGTATTGACATGTGCCTACCAATATATCAACCAGTACAATAAACGCTCGCGCTCACGAACAATTTACAAAATGAACGACAGTATTTCAGAATTTAAAGATAATGTGACACTAAGCCAAGTGATTAATTTCTTCAACTTGAGTGTAGCAAACGTGACTAATGAAAGTGTAGTGTCCCAAATCCATCTGTTTGATTTGTATGAAGCTTACAAGACCAGGGAGAGAGAGCAATTGTTAATGTACAGATGGGTGGCGTACATACTTGGAACTCTTATAATCTTGAGCAATTTGACTGTAGTCATTTCTAGCGGTTTGATCTTGCGAAAAGGTTTGTACAACCAATCTTACCTGCTTTACCATAACAGTACATTGAATGCTTGCGTTGGCTGGCACATCAAACAATAAGCTTTTTGTGTTACTCATCAAATATTTTATAATACAAAGTCTAATACGCGCAGCATGCAAGGTTAAAATTGAATTAACAATGAATTAACATCATATTTAGTTCTTTTGATCGGATTTACAAGGCCAAGGTAGATTGAGTATAATTTATCACAAACAAACCTTAGGTAACGTGAGATACGATGACCACAAGGTGACAATCTTACCGTAATCATTTAGTGAATGTTAATTTGACGAATAAATAAAGTTGGAATGACGAATAAATCAATTTGATACAGACAGAATACACTAATATAAAAATGAAAGTCTGTGACGGTGTATGAATGTTGTTCTCCTTCTCGCAAAAACCTCTGGATTTATTTTATTGAAATTTTACTGTGTAGGAATTAAATAACACAGTTTAAATAGTCAATAACGTAATTTTAAATAAAATAGTTATTTATGACCAATTCCCTTTAATGTCTAATTATTTTTTATTATTTATCAGTGTATTTATGTTTTTGTCACATTTATTAGTACAGTAGATGTGTTAAATACTTTTAACGACTTAAAAAAATTGTTTTCTATTGAATTATGTCTTGCTAAATACTCCTATTAAACAGAAGAAAGAGTTGCATTATATCTCATAATTACTACATATTTAAAGAAGTATGACCATTCTCTCTAAACCTTTTTGTACACATATATGTACATCATCCAGTATTAAACGATTAATAGTACCTACATGTTTAACCAAATAGCACAATGATGTAAAAAAATCATGCATTATTAATGAACTTGAAAAATAAATGCTATAATGTATGTATTTTAAATAATACAAAATATTTCCTTAAGTACTACTTAAGAAAAAATAGAAAGAAACCAAAAAGCTATTTGAAAGTAAAAGAAGAGTAAGAAAGCCAGTAGAAAACAGTTAAGGAGTCATCTATGTCTAAACATTGCTTGTCTATAAGTTTATTGACACTTCTTAGAAAAACTATCATTTTGATCAACGCTATTATGTATTATCATATGATTAGATTTGAAGATAAACATTCTCAACGTTATAAAACAAAGTAAACAACATATATTTTATGTTGCACCCTAACACTAAACAGACAAGTACTAGGTGGAGTAGTCCAATAGGTATAATGAAAAAATATCATACGATATATTTTCAGACTACATTTTACCGCTTACAAAAACCGAATACAAAATGTCCGTATGTTTTAATTGGCCGTTGATAATACATTTTATCTAATAATTATTTTTAGGGCAACAACCCAAGAGCACTTACCTATTATTAGGTAACGTTTCACTTGCTGACACAATTATCGGGATCTCCATCATTTTTGGCGCTACTGTTGACAATTCATTGGGATCCAACCAACTATGCATCTTTCAGCTTGGTAAGTAATTCATCTTCATCATGATAGTCAGCCATTAAAAGTCTACTGCTGGACATAGGCCTCCAGGACAGGGGCAATGTTGCCCATAATTGCCCAATCGCAGAGCGCAGCTTTTGCAACGGGGATGCTGCTGCCCATCCCCGCCCTGTGCATTTGAGCTGCAATGTTTTGGATGGATATACCGCCATCTGTCGGTTCTGGTACCATAGTCGCCTCTTACGTCACCTGACACAAGGGTAGGTACTATTCTCTCTGCCGATACCTCACGGCACGGGAAGTAATTAGTTTTTTTTGTATTGTAAGTTATTAACATATAAAAACTTGTTGTATATATACATATGAGCACTTACAAGCGGGCGTCATTTTTTTATAAATAAAAATTGTTAAGTAATTTTAAACGGGAAAAGTTAAGATGTGTTTAAGATTTTAAAAGACGCCGCTACCTCTCTTGATATTGGTTGGGGGCAAAGGCTTCTAACTATATAACTACGTTCCAACTTTCAAAGCTATTTATCTAGTCCACCACACATCTCTCTTTATTGAGTCACAGCATCTTCAGGCGATAAAAACAGTATCCCTTTGAATAGACTTTTAATTTTAAAATATTAAATACATACGGCTCTTAGCAATGTGCCTGTCAAGCTCATAAATGAAAGTAATACATAAGGTTACAGGTATGGTTGCTGTAAATTCCCTCGCCTGTTAGTGGAGAAATACTCGTAGGCCCAGGTCTATCTCGTCTTCGCTTGATGTTTACAACAGTAAAACTAGCTGTCTAGTATTCTAAAATCTATTTTTGTAATTTTGGTAACTGGAAAGATACAGTATTTTCCCAGCGTTTGTAGTTTAACTTTTTAGTAATTCATCCATTAAAATAGCCATCCATATGGGAGATGAAGCTTTTTTCAATCAATCGCCTATTATGCAGATATCGTATCAAGAAAATTATAGTATTTGTGAAATTTGTACGCGCTTGATGTCTTCGCCGTCAGGATATGACATCTAAAAATCAGGATACTAAAATATAAACTACGCATAATACTGAGCTACATACAGACAACTACAGCTACAATTAAATAATTAATTATAGTTTCTGTGTGTTAAATAAATATACTAATTAACCTGACCCGACTTGAGCGATCATGTCGCGGAATTAAATAATGCGCACTTGCTTGTTTCTAATCATCGCTGACACTGTAGGAGCATATAGATACTACGATCCTCCATGCTGAAATGTGACTGATAAATACCATAGAGATCTCTTAATTCGCCAGTTTTGTTCGATCAAACTTTACTCTAATAGCATGTTTCGAACAGCCCATTCTTGGTTCAACTCTTAAAAAATACGAGCGTAGATATTTTTTATCAGTAAAGGCGGTCAAATCAATCATGGTTTTAAGTTACAATTGAAATTTTAAATCGCTTTTTGGTCGTGAAAATTACTTTGTCGTAACAAAACAATATGCTTATATTTTATATCAAATGCAGGTATGCTGGTGTGTCCGGCGATGGTATCAATATTTAGCGTGGCGCTCATCGCAGTAGACCGATATATATACATTCTTCATGGGCTATATTACAAAAGGTGGTTCAACACTACACGAGTCAGGATTGGCATTGTCTGCATATGGGTGATCGGTAAGTTGATTTTTTAGTTTTTCTACGCTTCATGTACCTAACTTTATGTATCACAAGCGCGTTCCATAATTTCAGGTATCACTCTAGGCTTCATGCCAGCGACGGGATGGGTCAATAAAGAAATTATAACTCCCCGATGTTACTACACAGTACTTTTTCCTGGCACACTTATACTGTTTAACTCGCTCCTCAGCACAATTCCCATTCTTGTAGTAACAATTCTTTACTCAATTATTTTAATAAAAGCCCTTAAGAACTTAAGAAGAATCAAGCAGACCGAAAAATCTGTCATAACTGCAGAGTCGGATAAAAAACCAAAATTAAGAATTTATAGAGGTAATACAAAGATTACTAATAATATTGGCAATAAGAAGTTAACAAAAAATAATCAAAGCCAACTAAAAAGAAGTGCGTCTTTTAATGTAAATAATTCGAATTTACAAATAAATATATCACACAGATCCAAAAGTACCGATGATCTCAATATAAATAAACCGAACTCCAACGAATATGCGGACGAACTACAAAAAAGTCGATATGAATCCAGTTATAGTGTCTGCACTGTGGAGACCAATTACTCAGTTAATAATTCGTTGAATGAATTAGGAACTAGAAACAAAGCTATGCTATATTTGGAGAAAACGACAAAACGCCGTAAACCAAAGGAACCTAAGCAATGGAGAGCTGTTACGGTTGTGATGTTAACATCTGGTAGCTTTTTCATAACTTGGATGCCATTTTTCATTATTGTGTCAGTCTATGTACTTTGTGAAGATAAGCCAAATAATACGAAATGTTTACACATGTCTTCGTTATTAGCAGGACCAATTGCAACTTTAGCGTTTGTAAATAGTTTCTTGAATCCTCTTATTTATGCTTGGTGGCACAAAGGGTTTCAAAAATCAATTAAAAGCTACTTCAAAAAATATTTCCAAATGAATATTTGTAATAACCATATTATTGTTAACAATAACACAGGAGTAATTACTAGTAAGTAGTACATAGACTAATTTATTGGTGAACTTTTTGGTGTGTTATTTTTTGTTTTTGATATTAATTTGTTGCGTATAACTTATTTTGTTTTTGACTAACTGTATGTTTGTATTTACAATAGTTGTTTTTGTGTCGTAAAATAAAGTATTGTTTAACATAATTATTTGTTTTCATCACCTTTTATTCTATTAAAGTGCAACTTTACAGTCTTTTTAACCATGATATCTTTTTACAGGTATATTTATCTCGTGTTTACCAGCAATGGGATGGACTGGACAAACTTTTAGAGACTACAGATGTTGGTACATTGCAGTATTTCCACCATCTCTACTTATCGTTGTTTCGATTATAGTTTTGTCAGTTATAATCATTGTTTGCCTTCTCTATCTCATTATATTACACAGCGCAGTCAAAGCTGTGGACAAAATAAGGGAATTCAAAGAATGCAACGTTTCATACATCAACAAAGCCTTCGAAGATTGCACCAAAGATGAAATATCGAAAACCACAGTTACCATAACAGTTTCAACTGAAACCGTAATGCAAGATAAAGATGAAACTCATATTGAGCACAAAGAATCTGGTGAAGGTTTTAAACACATGATATTAAAAAGAACCCGATATTATAAAAAATCTAAGTCCGTCAGATCGTCCCCTAGTAAACTGAAAGCAGTTAAAACTGTTTTGTTGGTTACATTTTGTTTCTTAGGCACCTGGGCTCCTTATTATGTGGCAGTTATTATGTATGTAAAATGCAATATCATGATCCATGGATACGACTGCGTTCCTCTGGAAATCCTGACTTTAGGACCCCTATATCTCTTAGGGGTCAGCAATAGTCTTTGTGATCCACTGATTTATGCCTGGAGACATTCCGGATTCAAACGAACATTAAGAAAAATTTATTGGAAATATGTACTGAAGATGAAATCTTGATGATAGAAAAATTAGGCTATGCTAAATTCATACATCGTTTTTTATTTAAGTATATTTAAAGCTTTATTATTTACAAACAATTATAACAGAACACAATAACAGGGGTTGCTAATCTTTACAAATTTGTATTTTTACCTATAAAATAAATTATTTTAATGGTCTTATAAAAGATAATACATGCAATAGTAAAGTAATTTCAGCTATCTTTATTACAACTTTGTTTGTTGCAAAAGGTAAATCAAATAAAGAGCTCGGTAGGTCATTTTCTATGTACGATTCTGAATGAATAAAGAGTAACAATCACATATTATAACTAAATGTGTTTCTTTTGTTGTAATATAGTTATTTTGTAAAATGTAGTGCTATAGTGTCTATAGAATTGTAATATGCGCAAATTTTAAAACATCCTCGTCTTTTCTTCTATATCCTTTGATTGGACAAATAGTCGATGTTAAGCAAAAGTATACGATAGATTTTCCAAAATCAAATTTTAATGTTATTCCGATCACCACCTCTATGCTACTGTTAAATTCATGGACTGTTATTTTACTCAATATAATATAAATAATATCTTATCGTTGAAATTTGAATTATCGCTGAATAAAAAATAAGTAATAGTTGGACATCGACAAGAGTCAGAGTAATAAAACACGATATTATCGACAAACTAGATTAGCAGTCTATAAAGATATGCCTCGAATTACTAATTCGGAGGGACCCCATATTATTACAGTAGCGATCAGAACTCAGGTATTAACCAACATGGCTCGTCTGTTGGTGTGCTTGCTCCTGATCGGTGCATCTGTAGCTCATGGGAAACATGAACTATACGAGGGGTAAGTCTAAATCATCTTTACATATTACGGCTATGTATGGTTATATATTGGAAAACTTACACAATTGTTTATAATTTTTAAAAATGACGATATGATATTTCTCTAAAATCTCTTAGTGACGATAGACTAAATTGTTTCGGTAGTCAATCTGTTTCCGGAACAGTTGATTAGAGAATTATAATAAGTATTAAGTAGTAGGTTATAAGTGAAATCCATTTTAGTCACCAGCTTTATCGGGTAGCGGGACCTGCGGAAGAAATCGTCACTCTAGAAGCTTCTCTGGACATCCTATCGGCTACCCCAGCCGCCCGTTCTAGCTCCGGGCAACTTGAAGCATTGGTGAGACTCTCCCCTGAACAAAAGCAGCAATGGTTGCAATACTTCGACCGAAAGGGCATGCAGTACACAATGATTGCGGGTAATCTAGCTGAGTAAGTGGGTCAATCAATTAAAATCAACTTGAAATGCGAAATGTGTCCTTGATATATTTAATATTTTATCAAGGTCATTTTTTTTATTTATTTTGGTAACGACTACTATTCCGCATCACATGCTTTAACATTTTAAATGCATTAAAAAACAAAAAACCATATAATATCTTTTCTAAGTTAAAAGGAAGGCATAAGGTAGAAAAGTATACATTTTACAGAATTCTTCGCGATGAAGAATTCCAAATTGTAAGATCAAGAGCTGCTGCTAAACGCAATGGGCGCTCTATGACCTGGGACACTTATTACGGATTCGATGAGGTGAAATATCCTACTAAGACGTAAATAAAGTCTTTGATTATGTCTCACGTACTAAATTCATGATTCGTTTTTAGATCAATGATCACCTGGACGCACTCGCTGAGCAATATCCGAACTTAGTGACTGTCATAAACGCCGGCCTCAGCTATGAAAGACGTCAGATCAAATACGTAAGAATCTCCACAACGCGCTTCGAAAATCTACGGAAACCAGTCATCGTTATCGACTCGGCTGTCCATGCAAGAGAGTGGATCACTCCACCAGTGGCTTTGTACATCATTCACAAATTGGTTGTCGACATTGCTGACAGCCAGTTGACTGAGAATATAGACTGGGTCATCATTCCTGTTGTGAATCCTGATGGCTATGAATACTCTCGTGCTACGGTAAGTATGTTTTAACCTGTTGCCTCTTAAATCTTGGAAAATTGCCTATTCTTGGAACGTGACATTATGGTTGTAGCACTGTGACCCTGTGACCTAGTTATCTACAAACGTAGTTGTTTCCTGTCAACCGTTGCTGAGAAATATTTTCCTTTCGTTCGGGAAAAATGTTACTATATTAACTAATGATGTGATTTGCTACACAGATACTTTTTTATATTATTCATAAGGCATATAAAACAGGTAATAAAGTTATAGAATAATTAAGTATATCTACGTAACAAATGCAAAGAATATAGTGTCTTCTGTGCCATGTGTCCTAAGAGGTGACTAAGATAGTAGAACCGACAGATGGCAGTATATCTATCTGAAACAATGTAGTTCAAATACAGAGGGTGGTGATAAGCAGCAGCATCCCAGTTGCAAAAGCTGCGCTCTGCGATTGCCAACACGCTTACCTAGCGCGGCAATTATGGGAAAACGTCCCCCTTTCTTGAGGAGGCCTATGTCCAGCAGTGGACTTAAAATGAGTGAGATGATGATGATGATGAATATAGATACATATTGTAAATATATAAATACATATTTTACTTAGGATCGTCTGTGGCGGAAGACTCGTTCCCGAAACCACCAGGGTCATGAAAAGTGCCCTGGTGTTGATGGTAACAGGAATTACGACCACTATTGGGGCACATCTCCACCCAGCGCTGATCCTTGCACCATCATCTATGAAGGTCCCTCAGCTTTTTCTGAGTCAGAGACCAGAGTTGTCAGGGACGTTGTGATGAGAGATTTGGGCCGTACCGCTATGTACATTTCCTTGCATAGCTATGGCAACATGTTCCTTTATGCATGGGGCAATAATGGTAATTATTTTTTTGCGTAATTGTAATTTTTTTGTAATTATAAATATAATTAAAACTTATCGCATCGTTTGCGGTACCCAAACTTATTAAGGGGAATGTTGTAGAAAAGAAATTAACGAAATGATCGTTGTATGTAACTACAACTAATTTGCAACTAATAATCTCTTATATTATAATGACTTGTCAGCACAAAAAGAACACTAGAAAAAATTAGACGTGTCTACCAAGGTCTTGTTATGACAACGGTAGTAAATTTCCCTGGAAAGGAAAAGCCGTAGGTTTGATTCCGGATACCAGATATAATTTTAAAAAAATATTTTCTTTAATGTAAAAATAGTCTTTTTCATGCAATCAATTAGTATCTAGTAAGACAATTAATGATTCTTATTCAGGAGAGCAGAGACTTATTTGTATAGAAAGGGAAATGTCTTCCGAGTTCACTTGCGACAGTCTTATGGCAGCGACGTCATATTCGGTTATCCTTTCCTTATGATCTTACATTTACGATTTAAAATGATAAGAGAAACTAAAAACTTATTGTTTTTTTAAAACTTATTGTTTTAACAAAACTCTATCTCTTTTACTTTTAAGACCATATTTTTTTTCAATGTATATAAAAGATAAATAATTCGATTCATAAAATTTATAGAAACCATTGAGTTATTTAGAAAAAGTAAACGGAAAAAATAGACAGAATCAACGATTTCTATTTGCACTATTTATAAAAAAGTCTATATATTAAAGGTACTCTTCCTTCAAATGGGCTGATCCTCCATCTTGCCGGCGTGAAGATGGCCGAAGCGATTGACGAACATGCCCTTGACAAAGCTGACCGTTACATAGTTGGGAACGCTGCCAATGTCTTGTATTACACTACAGGTAAATCTTTAATTCTTTTAACTTATGAACATCATTCAATTCATCCGAGTGATTTGACTTTACACCAGGGGAGTGAGATGGGGAGTGTAGACTCATTCACTTGTATAATATAATACTTAAGTGAAGTATGTAGTAAGCAAAACCGTATTTTACCAATTAAATTTCAAGGTGAACAGAAATATTGTTAATATTTTAAATATGTTTAATGAAGGCTGGCGAAACATTGTCCCATTGTACGTGAAATACTTGTATAAAATTTAACATAAGTGCATTTATGTAAAAAGGCAGAGAATAACAATAATATGGCTATCATGTTCGTAGGTACCTCCCGAGACTGGACACGCGCCGTCGGAATACCTCTTACCTACACCCTGGAACTACCAGGCTACGAGTACGAATTCATTGTCCCTCCAGAATACATTGAGCAGGTTGTTACCGAAACTTGGGCTGGAATAGCTGCGGGAGCACAGTATGTTCTTTCTACGTGGTAGTGCGCTGTTCACTTGAATGCGAAGAAGCGAATTACAGTATTTTGACTATTTTTGAATAGTTATTTACCCTTTTAGTTTATAAGGTTCGTATTGTTGTTCCAAGACGGTGTTCATATAATATGCTCGTCAATGTTGACCATATATACGGTGTACGTATATGTACGGTAACCTACAGGCCAACCTACCCAAATCTGTCATTTTTACAGTCAATTTTGAACTCAATCTCTCGCTTTTATAGATTGATATCGATTCCGAAGTTTTGATAGTTTTGGTTAAGTTGGTTGATCTGTTGCAGTGGGTACTTTTTACGACACATATATAAAACTAATAGTGAAATGTGTAAAATCTAAGTCACTTTGAAGATTAAGAAAACTACAGCAAAAGATACCAATGAAAATCACTATACTCCTATACATATATTAGCTTGATGTTGACTGATGTCAATATATTAACGTCGCACGAACGACAAATTATTTATATTGACATTATAAGTACACATTATAAGTACACATTACAAGTACAAAGACAGTATTTAATTTTATAAATTGTTATTTTTATATGTATCACATCTATACTTATAATAAATCTGTAGGGAGGTCAATTTGGTACATGAAATATATTACCAAGATAACTATCTTGGGATGATTAGGGATCGATATTGTTATGCCAAAAATAAAGCAGTAAAATTTTTGTCTGTCGGTCAATATAACCATATAATCATTTTCCATTCTTTAATCAATAGGAGCAGAGCAGTGAAGAGAAATGTTGGGAAAGCGGGAGAAGTTAATTACACTTCCGTTGCGTGTGCAGCCTTAATGTTTCCCTTCAGCTATACAGAAACCATGTATGACTATCATGTATGCACAGCATATGTCTATCTTTTATGGTCGACTCACAATAACACGTGTAACTCCCGATAACTTAGCAGTTCGAAGCTTTCTGATTATATTTGTCTACTTTTACGTTTATAACATTCTCAGTCCTCCCTATTTTAAAAAGTTAACATTATTAACTATTCTATAAAAAAGACAGAGTTATACGTGAAATGCGCTAATAACAAGCCATCGCGCGTGAATACTGAATCATGCTATAAGTTCATAAAACGAACATTCTCGAACGTTCGCGACCGGCGTAGTAGCTAGGCGCTAAGTGCGCAGTGCGGCCGGTTGCAAACGTTCAACAATCGGTTGCCGCGCTCGGCGCGTCTCGCGGCCGAAAGTATAAAAAGGCTCTTTGTTAAGAAGAAAGAGCTTTACTCTTTCCGTGGATCAGTACACCGCATTCGCCGGCGAACGCGTGCAATCCCTGCCCCAACAAGCGATAACCGGTAGCCCTAGCGCGGTAGGGCACACTCCGTCCGTCCCCTTTTGCTGAATTTAACTTCACTCCCTAACGACGGCCGCCTGAGCCGAAGTCGAACCTTTAGAGGCGCCCTCGGGCGATCGCCGTCGATCCCGCTCAGATCCCGCGAGCCTTGCGGGTGCAACCATAGCTAAACGCGCGGTCGTAGCCACGGGGCACGCAGAAAAAAACGGGCATCGCCGCCCTCTTGTCGGTGGTGCTGGAATTGACATCTGAGTAGTCCAGCAATAGAAAAAAAAGCGCGAGCTTTATACGATTTTTGCCTATTGATGCTAATAAACGTTTATTTCTTTTTAGGTGAAGTAGTAGTAGAGACGCATAGATTTGTAGATACCGATAGGTAAGTTTTGATTTGTTTACGTTCACTTTTTTAATATTACTTTTATTTTCAATAGCCTGCTACAATGCCGTCTAAAAAATGTTAAATATCTTTATCTTCAAATTCTAAAGAAGCTAAGACAATAAGAAATAGGCAAGAGGCAAAGGGATGAGCACATTGGTTAAACTCTATAAAAGTTAGTGAAATCTCTCCGAGGAGAGATGTGATTAACAGCTGACAGGGCCAGATGAATTACATCATGGGCGCCTCAATGCTCTTTTTAACGAGAGCTAAGGCTTACTATTGTCTGAGAACATGTGTTATCCCGAGAAATCTGAAACTGCTTCATAACGACCATTGCGACTCACAGCTAATCGTGAACGGCATGTAGTATCCCGTGAGTCCAAAACCTTCACTGAGAGGGAATTACGGCTTACAGCTGATCGCAAACGGCATATTTAATCTCGAGAATCTGAAATTTTTACTCAATATGAAGACCGTTTGACAAATGATAGGATGCACCATAGTATTATTTGATCTCTTGAAGATGAACATGGGCATGAAAAACGGCTAGAGTAGGGACGAGAATATTACAATTCTTTGAGACAAGAACGATTAAGAATTGCAGGGCAGAAGAAGTCTTTATGCTCAGAATTCCCATAATACCAAATAATTATCCCAGTCTGGGTGGGTTGTGCAATGGCAATAAATAAGGTTCAAGGTCAGACTGTTCGTGTTGCTGGAGTAGATCTCAGTGTCAGTTGTTTCTAGCATGGTCGTACGTCGCTCTTTCCCGGGTAAGTAATTCTAGAAATTTTTATGTTCACGTGCCCGACGGGTGAACTTTTAACATAGTTTACCCGAAAGCTTTGCGCTGAACTATTTTCGTTCTATAGGTACTTAAGCCTCATGTGAACGTGAGAAATCTATAAAGTTAATTAACAAATAGTAACATATTCGAATCTTCATTCGTTCCCAAAACCATAAGAGGGCCGATGAATGTCCAGGTGTCGATGGTAACAGGAACTATGATCACTATTGGGGCACGCTTCCATCCAACTCAGACCCATGCAGCATCATCTACGAAGGCGCCTCTGCTTTCTCCGTATCAAAGACCAGAGTAGTCAGAGACATCGATATGAGGGATTTGGACCGTACCGCTATGTATATTTCGTTGTATAGTTTTGGAAACTTGGTCCTTTATGCATGGGGAAATAATGGTAAAAAGCCATTCTGCAATATTAAGTAATTTTCATAATTATTCTAAGCTCTGCCCTAAGACGATCATCATAACGATTGGGTTTAGCCTCAGAGGCGCGCTGTAGAGATCATCGTCTGGCTCAGACCCCCAAAGTCTAGACGGAATATGTCGCAGTTTCAATTGCACGTGCTACACCTTATAGATTCTCGTATCATATCATAAGCCATTATTTATTTCAAGTTATTTACATCTTGCTTCTTTAAAAAATTCTAAAGTTCTAAGGAAATGTCTAATCACAGGTTCTCTTCCATCAAACGGGCTAATCCTCCACCTCGTCGGCATCAGGATGGCCGAAACAATGGACGCACTAGCTCTTGAAAAAGCTGACCGTTACACTGTAGGAAACGCTGCCAACGTCTTGTCGAACTCTACAGGAAGGAAAGTCTTATATCCGGATAATCAACCATATTTTCTGATAGACAACCACCTATAAAGTTACTATACGAGTGCTAGCCATAAAGAATTCCCTTTATTGATTTCTCTGACGACCTTTTTCGTAGGCACCTCTCGAGATT
This sequence comes from Heortia vitessoides, assembly GCA_020976665.1. Taxonomy (NCBI): domain Eukaryota; kingdom Metazoa; phylum Arthropoda; class Insecta; order Lepidoptera; family Crambidae; genus Heortia; species Heortia vitessoides. Next base: position 5,299,036 of record JACJUM010002496.1, read on the forward strand.
GGACACGTGCTGTTGGAATACCTCTTACCCTAGAGCTGCCAGGCTACGAGTACGAATTTATTCTACCTCCTGAGTATATTGAGCTAGTTGTTACCGAAAAATGGGCGGGAATTGCTGTTGGAGCCCAGGATGTACTTTCAACATAGTAGTATACTGCCAGAACATTAATAAAATACAATGTTTTACTAATTGTAGTGTTTTTTACCCTTTTACACGTAATTTTATTTAAAAAAGAAGTGAAGTAAGCTATGGTTTTTAAGAGGGTAGTAAAAAGGCTGGTGAGGAAATTATTTTAATTTGGAAATGTTTACACCTATTATAGGTTAACACCTACCTATTAAAGCCGTGGGGTACCAGTGGAGTAGAATAGTAACTCTCTTTGTAACAGGTGCCGTAAGAAGCGACTAAGATTCGATACCGACAGATGGCGGTGTATCCATCTATAACAGCGTAGCTTAAACACTACAGGGAGGGGAAGGGCAGCAGCATCCTCATTGCGAAGTACGCCGCCTGACCAACGCAGCAATTATGGGCAAAACCCTATCTTGGGAGGCCTATGTCCAAAAGTGGACTTTTTATGGCTAACATGATAAGTAAACAATGTACATTCATTTATTATTTATTAAATTAATAAATTATTGTCGATGATTGCTGTACAAATGTGAACAAGTGCTACTAATTTGTTATAACGGATCCCCGTAGTTCGCTGTTAATTGGAATTTCTTATACACAATGGCTTGGTGTACTTACTCACAATAGAAAATAAGATCCGTGGCACGCAGTTAAACACGACACGTACAGTCAACAGAGCAGGACGGCATTGAATAAATTGAAATGTGTTAGGTTTTATAATAAGAATATCTCAATTTCTGTTTGAATAAATTCAAACTAACGTAAGTAACTAATGGGGTCTTTTTTGAAAGCATATAAGTTTGTCCAATTATTTGTCCTTTTCTAGTTTTCACCAAATTTTACTGGTTCACGCTAGTTAAAGGGTAACAGCAGCCGCTTACATAGGTATTATTTATAATATTATTTTGGATAACACTTCTTAGGGTTGTATTGGTTTAACTGCACAGTTTAAAGACACTAGATCCGTGGCGCCACACATACTAACTTAATAAACAAAACGTCATAGATACATCATAGAACATCGCATTCATTCGAACATCGTAATTTTCACAGCGCTCCAGATTTACATAAGAACTCGACTCATCACTGTTAGGGCATTGTCCCTGGAGTCGACCACCTGTCTCCGCGGAAAACCTTCCGTTTTCGCAAACTTAGTGCTATTTGTAATTCGCTAAAACTGTAAAGCGCGGTCGCCGATTGCAATTCCAATGTTTGCACCTAGATTACGTTAGATCACGTTTCAGCCTTAAACTTAGATCCAAATTAGTCTGGTGGCTAGTTTTGACGTTTTGAAAGTGCTTTTAAAATTTAAAAAATACAATTTTTTGTACAACTCGGAGATAAGGTTTTAAAGTTACACGATTAAAGAAACTTTTGACTGACCTCACTTACATGAAACCTTAGGGTCGTGGATTTGACTCCGTAAAAGATGTTGTGTCAACTTATAATCTAAGACAAGATGGTAAGACGAAACAAGCATTAAATGTGTCAATGCTTAAACCAATCTCAACTCATAAATATCGCAAGGTCTAATATGTATATTAATGATTAATAACAATATACTCTTTATCACACACCAATAAAAACAACACAAGAACATCACAAAATGTTTATGCTATCTGTACCAATAAAAGTACTTGATATGGACTTGATAGTAATCTATATTTTATTAAAGACAGCGGTCTTTAGCACGATGGGATCTAAGGAGATATGTGTCGCTGGCCTTCTCTTGGTCTCTGTGTTGGTATTTGGTTTTGATATGGCCAGACATATAGAAGCAATCGAGCATCCGTACTATAAAATTAAGTTTAGTATAGGAGAATGTAAAAGTATGTACATACTGATATTATTTTGTGAAATTTTCACTTATTAAAAACTATTGAGTTAATAATAATAATAAAAGAAACTTACAATAATGAAAGACCTGACAGATTGTAAGCCAAAAAACATCTGCGATTCTCTATTGAAATTCCGTTTCTGAATACATCATACCAAAATACCAAATATTTTTTATGTAAATTGCATTAGTTGGTTACAAATATATGCAGAATTTGTTTTGTTACATTGTTATAATTTAAAAAACATAGATATTTAAATATCCATTTGTTCAAACAGGTACTAAAAACAAACTTTTTGAAGAAAATTCAGCATGGGGTGCGGTGAAGTTAAACCGTTTATTTGATATTTACTACGAAAGTTCATATAGTAAGTAAAAATTGTTTTGATCCCAGTCTTGTATAGTTAGACTTTGCAAAAGGGCCATACAAATCTAACAGTTTCATCTATGGCCGTGCGGTACCGGCAGAGTAGGGCACCTGGTACAGGGGGAGGTAACCCCCTGTACCAGGTGTCGTAAAAAGCGACTAAGGTACTAGAAGCATCCGAAACAATGTAGCTCAAATGCACAGGGTGAGGATGGGAAGCAGCATCCCCGTCGCGAAAGCTGTGCTCTGCGATTGCACGCTTGCCCAGCGCAGCAATTATGGGCATAATTCCCCTTTTCTTGGGGAGGCCTATGCCCAGCAGTGGACTTTCAATGGCTAGTATGATGATTGTGAGCTAATATGGTTATCTGGTGATTAATAGCATCGCTGTTGGCATAGAATATTAATTACATAATTCAAAACTGTTAGCAATATGCATGACAAGCTTTGCCCAATTTTTAAGACTCATTTCCCAGTTTAATGTCATGATACCTACAATATGATTAGTTCCTTGCTGGTGGTAACATTTAAAATGGTTTTATTATATCATAATCATAAAAACAAAGCGAATAATGGATGACAACGTGTTTTGGTTATAAACCACTGAGGAATAAAGCAACAGATTTGTACCCAGTGTCTAACGGTAAATAAATTAGAATGGTTGTTCCCTACTTGATTTAGTAAGTTATGTCGCTATGTCTATTGTCCACTAATGGGCGACAAATGGCGGTGGTGATAGTGAAAAGGGAATAGAATAATATCCTCTTATTGGTATTTAAAAGTAGTAGGTGTTATTAGATCCAAACAATTTTTGACCTTAAACGTCATCTCCAGAGCCAAAATTAACTAAATACTATGTCATATCCATACGTTACGTTACATCTTAGCATTAAATAATGTTCACATTTATCTATTTTATTTCAGGTGACGGCGGTATAGTGTCTCATGTTGAAATATATTTGATAGTAAACAACACTGACTGTTATTGCCATTCAATGAGCGGAGTTGGCACCGTGGAATTTTCTGCTCTTTGCGTTCTACCGCCAAACATGGGAGTAGTCTTTTATAGCTTAAATATTTATAATTGCGTATATTTTACAGATAAGGAAAAAAATTTTGATGTTGGATCTAAGAGCAGAGAAAGTGATTAGTTTAATTTAATTTAACTGTAACTACTATTATAATGGGTTTCCTAACGAGGCAATATATTTTTGTTCGACTATTTTATTACCTACACAACTCTTAAAAAAATTTACAAATAGTTTTGATCTCAATGGCCAGCAAAGGTTAATTTGGATTTAGCAATTTTGACAGATTTGTGTAGGTTAACCTGTTGCTGTGTACACTAAAAACAAATTTCATACATATTCTGGCATTTGTAAATGTTTTAATTAAGTATTATGATAAAAATACACATTTCATTTATAAATAATATTGGCATACTTGTGACGTCATTTGTGGCAATTTAATACAAGGAATATTATATTTCTTTATAAGTCATTACTTAGACATAAATAGCATACAGCTTAAATATTCCACACATAATAAAATTAATAAAACATATACATATTTTATTTTTATCATGATTTTTCAAAAATACTTTTTAGGTTTATCCGAGTATTTAAAGGCAACATTTTTATAAAATTATTTTTCTTTGTTATAAAACATAATCAGCTGATGTTGAAATAACAATACAGAATGTGACAGGAGTAGAACGGAACGCCATGTTTATTTACGTTCGTAAGTCAATCACACGCAAATCACAATAGTCATTACGCACAAAAGTAAAAATTCTCAGTGTGATGGTCTTGATAAAGTGATTTAAGATGTTGTGGTATCTGCCATGGTCAGAAAGTATAAAAAAAAGAGCTTGCAGGTATCTATTACAACGCTATTTGGGTAATTTTCTTGAAGAAAAATTAACTCTTGATCAGCTGAGTGTAGATTTATACAATGGAACAGGAACGGTATGTGATGTTAGCCTTGACTGCGAGGTAAGTAAAATATTTTTTTATTAAATCTTAATGCTTTTTAACAATACTGGGCATATGATCTCATTTATATTCTACTTTATTATAATTGTAATCCACACGCCCTTGCCAATTCTTAAGTGCGCATTTATTCAGAAGTAACACGTGCAAAGACATTGAATGAAACAAAGAAAACATTAACTATATCAAATCAAACTTTTACACCTTTTTATCATATGTGAATAACTATTGAATCTCATTCAATTTTACTAATGTAATTATACTGGTTTTTAGTTTTTATTGTTCTTATAGGTGTCTCAAAAAATTTGACTGTTCTTATCAACAGTTGATGTTTATTATTAACTGACATGTGGTGTCATCTAATAATGTAAACTTATATATGAACTTTAAAATACTTTTAAAAAATTGATGGATAATTAAATGTATGTCTTAAAATTTACTTATTTAACACTAAATAATTTGCTTTAATAGATTTTAAATTTTTAGGGAAAACAAGGAAATTTTATAGTACCATCAAAAATTATTAATAATACTCAAAGTTAATAGTTATTATCACATTTCTGTGGGACATAATATTAGTTCTTAATTTAATAAATATTTTCAAAAACAAAAACCATTTTGCTAATAATGTTTAATATTTGAAATTGTAATTAACAAGCAAATGTATTATAATATGCTATATTTACTATAATAATTATTTAACATTTACAATATTTTCTTAGGCCCTCAATGAGTTGGGTGACTCACAAAATTGGCCTCTGGAAATAGTTGATGGTCGCATGCAGGAGATTACAGTTACTATACCCTGGTCAACTCTCCTCAAAGATGACTCAATTGTGGAGGTCAATGGGCTCTCCATCACAGTGCAGCCAAAAGTTCGACAGGAACCAGGTGAGATCAACATAATCAATGATATTGTATACCAATATAATGTTTTAAAAATTCAGACGTGAATGTTACCAAAACTCAATTCCTTTAAAATAATGCTAAAATTGTCAATTTACTGAATATTACTGTACCTGCAATTACAGAAAGGATTATCTCTTAAAGAGAGTTAATCACTAGAACATATGTGTCACATATAGTTTTGCTATATATTTTCAAACCATGTAGCACAGAAATTAAGATCCCACTAATCCGGGGAGGTAACTCTTTGATACCAGCACTAATATTTTAATAATATTTATATTCAATTGTTTGTTTATATTGATTAACAGGAATTAACTAATAAGTGCAATATGGAAGAACTATGAAACCAGAAATTTATCATGTTATTTAATAATAGTCCATAATAATCAGAATTAGGATATGATATTTACATAAGGTGGATTGGTATAAATTTTTACAACTAAAGTACTTTAGTAACTTTTTATTATTTATAGTATCCTCGATGCTGGAGTCCATGTGGTCTTCCATGTCCTCATCCATGCAGTTGGCAGCAGAGTGCCTGCGGGAGGAAGATGGACCACAGGAAACAAACCCTGTTGAAGGGATAGAAATGTTTGCACATACTATTGATTCAAGTAAGTCTTATATTTTTAAACATCTCTTAAATTATTTGTTTTAATGTTATTTCATATATATAATAAATTAGTTCTATCTGTAACTTGATAATAAACGGTAGAAATTTGATGAGGCTGATTGATGACAAATTTTCTATTAATAATTTGTTCTTGAATAACATTTTTTGTTTTAAATAATAAGATATTCTTAAAATGGAAGTACAAACAATAAAAAATTTGGTACTCGCATTCTTTTATTATAAAGGTACATTATAGTGGGACAGTTTTAAAAATGTAGCCTTGAGTATTACAAAGAAAAATATCTATTTGTTAAATTTATCACACAAAGTGTGTTTATAATTCTATAAACTTTTATTTTAATTTCAGTTCTAAGTCGAGTAAAAGTGAAATTTGTAAATACGAAAATAAGATTAGAACATGTTCCTAAAAGTGGAGATAGGGGGATCGCGTTAGAAATTCATATTAAAAAGTAAGTATTCATTTGTATCTCAATAAAAAATGTCTTTACCTCAATTTTGTGCCAATACTGTCAATATACCTCAGAAGTTCCTATGTCATTTAAGTACAATACATTAAAGTACTTCCTCATGAATATGTCTGACCTTTATTGAATAAGTGATTAGAATAAATAGCAATGAATTGTGACCTTCACAGTATCTGTTTAACTCGGCATAAATTGATTTGAGGATCTGACTGGCGTCGCTGTTATTCTTCAAACTAGTAGACAAATACACTTTTTAGTTTTTAAGCTTTGATATAAAAATCTTTTTGTGTCACAAAACTGTTTTTTTTTAACCTGTATTTAAAAAACTGTAATCTAAATATTTTAGAATTGACTACTTTGACGAAGCCGGAGTAGAACCTACACCAGAAGTAACGGATCCCGACAAGTCTAAAACCTATATAGTTGCTACATATACAAATAAAAAAATCAGGTTTGAGGGCGTCACGTTATATACAGACGAGTTTCCATCAAAACTTCGGACAATGGCGCGAAGTCTTGTCATGGAAAAGTCTGTATCCTCTCAAGCAGATAAATCTGATAGTTCACCCATTGAAACTTCAGATATTAACTTCCAAAGCACGACCTCTGATATCTTTTATGAGACACGAAGCGTGATATCAACCATAGAGACAGAGCCCATAAGAGAAGTCATAACAGAGACAAAAACCCACACAGTATTCAGAGAAACAACACCTGAAGAGAGAACTTCTCAACCTGAACCTATTCTCTTCGCCAAACTAACTGGTCAGCAGGAGTTGGCACTCAAGATAAAGCACTCGGAAGAAGTTGAGGGGCCAAAAGTGGAATTTAAAATGCTTCTGGGCTCCTTAATAGTTTTTATATCGCCAAGGCAGTTACATACTCTTATTGAACTTGTGAATGCGTTAAACCAACCACATTTAGAAGACACAAGGTAATACTGAACTCTACAAACTTCGCTTAACGTCCTGTTTCGTTGGAAATAAAAAAAAAATGTAATTTATGATCTCAAGAAAATATCTCTAGCGTCTCCCAGCGTTATCTAAATTAATGGCAATCTTTTCTATTTATTCATTAATTGTTATAAAATTATCCTGGTCCTAAAAAGAACATACATGAAAGATTAATGTATGTTCTCGAGATCTAGTGAATAGACTGTGGTATCACAGCCGTACTCAGAGCTGAGAACCTCAGTCTGGAACCACCAACCAAAGATATTTCTTTATGTATTCCAGTAATATACCCTTAAGGCCCAGCAACGTAAATGTTCAGAGCAAGCCAATGAAGCAAGCAGATTACCAACTGATCGAGGCTCAACTGTTAGGAAACCTAGAAAGGCAGTGCACCAAACCCACTAGCAAGTTTGGGTGGTCAGGTCCCAGTTTTGGTAAGTTTTTACATATTCATGAAATAGGCGATTACGAGATTTGTATTGCAAACGAACCCAATGCGCCTCGCATTCTCTCGTCATTATTTAGACGTCAATTCCAGCGATTTTTATGCACGCGGGAACAATCGGGGTTGTCGGAACCGCGTGCATTACACAGGGTTCGCGGGATCAGATCGGGAGATAATACCAGATATCTATAAGACATCACAATTATTTAGCAGAACAGTATACTTTACTATTCTTTCGAATTTTCATGCTTAGGTTACTTGAATATAGAAAGTAAATCAGGTAGTGTGTTCTTTAGTTACTAATTATGTAAATCTTTCGATGAAAAGTTATATTTAAATTCGATGATATCTAAATCTTCTGGCATTAGACGGCCTAATTAATATAATAATTTTATGAACTATTTTACATGTCGCTACTACCTTTTATAAACTGAGCTGAAGAACAAGTATATATACAGCATGGTTTATATTTTTAATATGTCTGGATGATAAATTCAGTTACACAAAATATTAAATGAAAGTGTGACACACGGCCGTGTTGTTTTTTGTAAATTTCATGCAACTAGTAACTATTCCTTTATAACTCTTTGATCCTTTATCTATCGAATGGTTTCAAAAGTAGTTAAAACACCAAACCCCACCCGATGTTATAATCATCAGGTCTTTTGAATTTGGCTCTTTCTATTGGAGGACAGAATCTGGAGAGAAGTGCATAAAGCTATTTCTTTTATATGACATGCACTAAAATATAATTAATTAATTAATATAAATATTTCACACACTACTGTTTAAATGACACGCAATATTCTTGAATGAAGTAAACACGAGTCATCAATATGGTCTCTTGGTCTTACTGTAAATAAAATAAAGTTCAAACTTAAGTAAATAAACTATGATTGAGTTTTGACTAACAGATGATCACTGGTTTAAATATAACTGTCAAAGTAGGCTGTATATTTCAGTGTGTCTTTGTCTATTTTTTTTGTGGTCATTGTAGAAGAGAGTGATAACGAGAGCGAAAAGTTCCACCCGATGACGTCACCTGGCACGAACATGGCGGAGAGTTTCTCATCGTCCGTTAGCTCCATGAGCGCCAGCATGACGTCCAGCGTCAATTTACCTTCAATTCAACCTCGAATAAAGCGGAATAAAAAAGGTAATGTATACTAGCAGCGGCCCGTGGTTTCACCCGCGTAGTACCCGTGCCAGTAAGAATAATAAATGATAAAAGTAGCCGAGTTACTCCTTATAACGTCTTCCAGTGAAATCTATGTAATTTCTAATCTATCTCGTTAAAATCCACCTGCTGCGGATATTAGCCGGAACAAGACAGACAGACAAAATATATTGATTTTTATGTACGTACTGTATATAAACTATTGGTACGACATCCGGTCGTTTAGCCGAAAATCGCTGGCCTCGTCTTGCTGGTAATGCTACGCGCTAGCTCTCCTTCACCTTACTTTTAATGTTTACCATCTTTAACGGCTAGCAAATCCTAATTCCGGCCAGATTTAATTGGGCAACCATATCTTATAATTAACAAAAAAGTTAGCTTAAATTTGATATAACTAATAAATATACGCTACGAGCGTATAAATGTAATAAAATCATACCTATATACACCTGGCTGCGAAGAGGTGTGGCCAAGTGCGCAACGGCAACTTTGATTTTTCAGTCCTATATATTAAGAGACATTTTGATAGGTACCCTGATAGGTAAATATATAATGTCCTAATCATATATTTGTGTAAAAATATGGTTTTAAGAAAATACTCGATAAGCGCACCGATTCTGTAGCCGAATCTTATACATATAGTCTAATCTATACGTATGTGTTTAGGCAAAACGAAGTTGAATTTATAAACAGATATTTGTAACCCAATTTGATGTATATGTATCTATTAAATTAATATGTGTATTTGTATAATAAGTCATTACCAACTTTAAGACGCCCAATTTTAAAAACCCAAACGCAAAAAATTGCATCTGCCTCTTACTTATCAACATTTTTTTTTCAGTTCCCCACATTGACGGTGACCCTACAGCGGAAGTGTCTCACATTAGTTTTAGGGTTGCCTCTTTGTCCTGCATTCTACTTCACAAGGTAACTTTCAAGCTCATCCAGTATTCTTTAGTGCAGATCAACGTAAACAAATCTGTTTGTAAAAAAATGACAAATTTAAATAATATAGAATTCATTTAACCTTGCCTTTTCAAATCAGATCAGTGTAAAAAACAGCCTGCGGATCGTTGTCAATTTTTAATATTAACAGTAAAAAAAATACGTTGAATTGTAAGCATGTTACGAAACACAATCTTCCGACAGTCAAACTCGCGAGATCGATTATAAATCAAACTGATTTCACAATTTTACGTTGATATATACAGAGTTAAATTGACTGTGTATTTTCCAAACTTTTTATGAAATGGAAAATGGAACACATTAACTTAAACTATCATTACTAAAATGTTGTAAAAATATCTATAAAGTTCTATTATATTATTATATGAGTGTTGTATAAGGGCGTTTGAAATGTTTCATTTTTCGAATAAATAATATTGTTATAAGTACTAAATAAATAAATGTATATCAGGCTTATGGCGATAGGGCCCGATGGCGCAGATGGCAGTGATCCCATCTTATGGTTGGGTTTGATCTCTGGTCAAGACAATGACACTCTTATATGATGATATCTGTGATCCGTCTGTTGTCTTATGTCTGTAACACAAGTGCTTAAAGCGACTTACCTCTGGAGTCAGGTCAATATTTTATGATTATTGTGCTTTGAATTAACTGTTATTTTCCTACCCTCTATTTTTTAGGACATCCTAGCAACTACCCCAATGGGTATGGACTGTATATCACCCTCGTCAGCTCAGAAGATGCAGGAGGTCTCTAAAGAGTTTTTCGACCGCTTGGCGCCTTTCACTGTGGTGGACGGTGGGAGGAGGGAGTTTTCAGCCGCCAACGAAGCCTTAGACGTTGTTGTTAATAAGAACCATTTGAGGTGAGGACCAAGAGGAATAAGTAGATCTATCCAATTTTAATGAGGTAGACCGCATACAAAGGTTGGTACCTCACTCCTATAGATTTCTCCTACTCTATAGATTCCATAGATCAGAACAAAAGTTTCACATTGCTGAGTTCCGGTTTGAAAGGTGCGGGAGACAAGAAATTACTGGGTAATGTGACAAAATATTTACGTCAGAAGGTGTGCAATGCTCTAGTAGCGTCTCTAGGCTGCAGTGACGCTTACTATCACGGAAACCGTACGTTCGTATGCCGTCCTAGTGAAAAAAATGCATCGAGTTCTGCAAGACCTTTCCCAGGATCAACAGACTATATCTTAGATATACATACTAAATTTCATGAAAACACACGTTTAAATGTTCGTATAATTTATAATACTTTTCTTATGTAGCTTTCTAATACCTGAACTGCAGAATATCGTACCGATTCCTAAGAAAGCAAAGAACAGCAGCCGTATATAGATCGGGGACATTTTTCGGTAAAAAAAGTACAAAGGGGATGCAAGCCTATGTTTTAATCCAGAGTTTTGATGTCCATACAAACTTTAATGATTATAATACTCAGTGTCGCTCAACTGCAACAGGGTAAAGATAGGCAGCAGCATCCCTCTGCTTTTGCATTGCATGGGCAAATTCCCCCTTTCTTGGGGAGACCAATATCCAGCAGTAGACGTTTTACGGCAGCAATGATGATGACATAAAAAGAGAGAATGTATATTTAAAGGTTTTCACATCACCAGGTTAATAACATCGGAAGTGACATTAGATGGAAGCGACAAAACCACTTCGCATGGGAATCAGACGGTCTGCGAGGCCTCTTTAGGCCGGCTACTACTCAGGGAGTGCCTCTACCCTACCGACGGGGAGAAGCCTGAAGGCCACGACTTGATCCGGTTCGAGCATAAAGGTACAATAACAGATAACAAGCCCGATGGCGCAGATGGTAATGCGCTTGCGCACAAGCGTGGATTCGATCCCCTCCCAGGACAGATATTTGTATGATGATATTTGTGTTTGTCCTGTGTCGGGATGTTAAAAGTATTTAAGTAATATATTTTACAAACAAAAAATCAAAAGTTACCTCTTCATTCAGTTTAGTCTACCTGCACATATTGTGGACCTTGAATATTGAGAAGTTTTATGCATATATGTTATTGTATATATAACAGAGGATGACGAGAAGAAGATGTCAACAGCAGCGCCACGAGCGAACATCAAGATAAACTTCAAACAGACCTCGAAATACATGCGAGTGACCGGGGAAAAGAAGCTAGTCTATCCCACTACAGATGTTGTGTGAGTTGCTTGTCCGCTACATTGCTCTTCGTAACAATAGTTAACTTCGTAACAAAACGCGTAGGACCCAACTCCTTCCAATTTAAATTTATCCTTATTACAGGGGGTAAGAGTTCTACTGTTACCTAACAAACTGAATTAACCTGCTGTAACTTCATTTAAGGGGAGATTGTTGACTAAAATGTATATGTTTTGGATGAAAGATTTATTATTTCACTTTTATCTATTTCTACCGTCTAAAAGCTATGCTCTGTCTGGTCTGGTTGAAGTCATACCCCCTTTATTAATAATTTATATATATATATAATATATATATTTATCGTAATTTCTATTTAGGTGGGTTGAGATAATTGCTGACTTTAAACATATTTCAGATCATATTTTAAATATCTTAATACCATAATGTTAAGTTTTGAACGATATAAGTACGTCTATTAACTGTACCAGTATTGTAATGTATTTCACGGGTTTTCATCAAGACACCTTCAACGTTTAATATAATTAGTAATAAATATTTTAAAATATAAAATATTTTTAAATACATTTCTACCATAGCTGTTTTGAATTATTTAACAGGATGAAATGCACCCCCTTCTTTGTGGACGTAGAACTAACGGTGATAGATCGTATGTCGGCAACCTTCTTCGGCGGGATCCCGCCCCCTGGGGGCGCTCCGCCAGCGCCCCCTTCCACACCGCCGCAGAACCAATTCAACTTCTCCATGCAGTGCCCAAATCTTAGCGCTGTACTTAGGTAAGTTTACTTTGGATTGACCAGCGAAGAACTAAATATTTTTCACAAAATCAAAGTTTATTAATGCAACAATAAAGTCGCCAGAATAGGTGTTGCCCGCGGCTACGTCTGCTTAAAAGCCGGTTATCGCGGCTGGATTATAGATTATAGTGCAGTAAAGAGATTTTATATCGATTCTGTAGTTTCGGAACCTATTCAATGTAAACAAACAACCAAATATTTCCTATTTTTATATATATTCAACTTAATTTTTACCTGAATCAATATATAATAATATGATATGCGAAGGAAATATAGTCAATATATTCTTATTGTTGTTACTAAAACTCAACGAAACTATTTAACGTTTTCTATCCTGATCATGATCTATTCATAAATCTTTCAGATTCCCCATAGCAGACCTGAGGCCGGGCGTGAACCGAGAAGCGCGGTGCGTCCGCCCCGACTACCTCGTGTTCAAGTTCCAGAACGTGACCATCGGCTCTCAGCAGACCCCGAGCGTGCGGCCTCTACCCACCACCGTCACGCTCAAGGCCACCTCGCTGGATCTATATTACCATGTAATCATAATTTGATCGACGGTATTTTTATATGCTATTGAGTTCGCAAACACGCATACGGTCTAACTTAATGCTTGTTAACTAACATGGAAACAACATAAAAATATCCAGATATTAGAAAACCTTTGTTAAGAGATATTATGCTTTGCCCTGGGGCACGGGCAGAGTTGAATAGTACTCCCCCTGAACCAAGTGTCGTAACAGGCGCCTGAGGTATCGAAACTGATAGATGGCGGTATATCCAACTAAAACAGCGTAACTCATATGAAACTTGGCGGGAATGGGTAGCAGTATTCATGTCGCTCTGCCATTGCTACCACGCCTGCCCAGCGCAGCAATTATGGGCAAAATACCTCTTTCTTGGCTAGGCCTTTGTCCAGCAAGAGATGTTGGGTGGCTGTTTTTGATGATGATAATGCTTTAGATAAATTGTAATTTTGACAGGAAAACGACAGCTTGCCGTGCACGCATGTAGCTCGGAGTGCGATGAGCGATCCCATGTCGGGAAACATATTAAGCGGAACTACAACCACACCTTTGCCAACGTAAGTCAATATTATATAACTAGTATAAGAAACCAGTTACAAGAGGTATTATAGAGGGGCCAGGTGAGAAGTACCAAGAATAAACGAGCAGGTATAAGAGGACTGATGCGAGTAAGGGAAGCAAGAGATACCAAGATCGCAACAAGTGGAGATCCATGGACTATGCCTTCACCGATTGGACACAGGGCTGATGTATGTATGTAGTACAAATTACCTTACGGCGACCATTCTTAAAATTGAGAAATAACCGAAACTTTTAAGTAAAAAGTTAAGTACATTGACCTGATTCCGTGATAAGTTGCTTATAGCATTTGAGTTACAGACGTGTCACAGTAGAGGAATCACAGATTTAAACAAACATAAATATCGTCATATAATTTGTGCTGGATGGAAATCGAACCCATAACCTTTGGCCCACAAAAAATATAATGAGATTCCTACCTCCCTCTGTACCAAGTGTCTTAAGAGGCGATTGAGGTACCAGAGCCGACAGATGGCGGTATGTCTATCCCAGACAGTGTAGCTCAAATGCACAGTGGGGGGATGGGAAACAGCATTCCTGTCTCAAAAGCTGCGCTTTAAGATTGCCAACACGCTTGCCCACCGCTGTAATTATTGGCAAAATTCCTACTTTCTTGGGGAGGCCTATGTCCAGCAGTAGACTTCGAATGGTTGTAATAATGAATGTAATAAAAACGAATTCTACTTCACTTCTGATTTTTTTCATACAGAATCTCACTAACCTTCAAACCGCGGCAGACCTCTAAAGGTCCTTTCGACAACCTGTCGGATGAGCAATCGTTCGAGCCGGCCGTCTCCACGATGACCACGTCCATGTACGTCATGAACAACCTCCGCAGCAGCCAGCCGAGCCCCTTCAGCGGCAAGAAGATGGCGCACCAGAGCGTCACCAAGCACGAGAACGATTCACAGAACTGTACGTGAACTATCTTTATTAGAATAATATTTTTTTTTTATTCCTCACGACTAGATATGTATCATTAACTGACCCTTATAATACTTTGTACAATCAGTCTACAGCGGATAACATAAAAACGTTCTGTATGGAAAACACGTTTGCTACAACCTGTATAAGTGGTATGAATATTATAATTGTATAATTTTGACGTTTGCGAAGACGAGGGATTGTCCACCGGATACATTTTTGTGCATTGCTAAATATCTCGTAATCTTATAAATTGTATCGAACAACGCACACCAAGAAGTTTACTCTGCATTGAGCGCTCGATAGTGATGCACGTCGATCAGAGATTTTTGTTCTATGGGGACAAAAGTCCCTTGATTCCGCAAACTTTGGCGCCTACAAAAACTTTTTAATTGGAAAAAAACACGAAACAGGTACCACCACTTAAACCCTCCCTTCCCCCCCCCCACCGCCCAAATATACAAACCCAATAAATTAATCTGTTCTCAGCACAAGAAGAAGAATTGATAGTGCCTGGCACTGAAGAGGAGATGGCGGAATTCACCAGTAGCGCCGTGGACCGTTCCTCCATACATCTGGAGTTCAGCCTGCCAACTCTTAGCTTGCAACTTGAGTACGATTATATCTATTATACCAACGCAAATATATGGTGTAGGAGACGGAAGTTTTGGGATTGCCTGGACGTAAATGAGGAGGACTAACAGTACAATTACTATAGAGATTTATAAGCTGACTAGCGACCCGCCCGTTTTTGTAGACCTTTTTATGGTGTAGGTACAATACTCTAGTACATTATTTTGATCTATCTCGTCGGTTCAGCCAGCATTTGCAAAGTCATCTTAAAAAAAGTTATGTTAATTTACGACATCAAGTTAGTAACTTTTACAATTGCCAGTGTTTCTCATATAAACCTTCTATTAAAAATAAACCGCGTTACCATTGGTTACGTAGTTTTAAATATTTACGCAGACATAGGAACAGACAGCGAAAAGCGATTTCGTTATATATACTATCTAGAGCTGATGTGACAGTCTAGAAGAAAGTATTGATTTTTTACTTTATGATTTTCTTTTTTGGTGTGATTGATCTTCAGTCATTGCAAGACATGAAAAGTTAAAAAAGAAGCGATATTTCAGTATCGTACAAGACAACAGTTGTCATCTAATAGACTCGAGCATAGATTTTATTAGGTGACCAGGTCGACAAACAATCTTGCAGTTCGCAGGATAGTAAGCGTCACTGCAACCTATAGACGCTCTTAATATCACAAGGATATTACTAGCGCGTTACCAACATTGTGACTTAAAGGTATTATGTCACATTACCCATTAATCTTACTCCTTCTCACTCTTCAAACCGGAACAATGCTATTTGGCGGTAGAAAAATTTGAAAGTGACGACCTTTGTATGAGGTCTACCTCTTGTGCGACCATATCCTTTAGATCTAGATTAAAAAATCTTGAACTATTTATGAATTTTGAATATACGTCAAGCGGTATATTAGATTCATTAAAAGAGTACATCAATGTACCTATCGTCTGTATTGCGGAAATCCAAACAGATTATTTCATAAGGAAATCTCTAAAGCACTTATTTACAAGTTTACAGTCAAATCTAAAAAAGTATTGAAAAGTTCTCAATATAATACTAAATATATATTCCTCTGAATAGTTTTAGAATATGAAATATGTACAATTTTGTAGATTTAAAAATATATATAATGTATGTATGTAGTACGTAAGTATGTGTAAGTTTTACTTGTGAGGAACGGATTGCGATTAAATTAATAGATGTTACTTGAATAAATACAAGTTTATTACTCTTTTAAAAAGGGATACACGAGGTTAAATAGACATCAGTTTTAGGTCAAACTTAAACATACTTACTTACTAAATACATACATCATAATTGTCTGGATGATTTATTTTATGTTACAAATAAAATCGAGTATATAAAAAGTAATTTAAATGTCAAAATATAAAAAGACATAATACATAAGATTAATTCTAATAATTATTAATCTTTATCTATCCCACAAAATTAGTGCACTATTATATTGCTTATTTTTCACTATTAGTTTGCTTATCATTTATAATAATAACAATTGAGATGAGGTATCCCATATATTGACCTGACTCGGAGAAAAATCGCTTAAAGCACTTGTGTTATGGACATCAGAGAACAGAGGAACCACAAATATAATACTTAAAAACATATTTGAAACACCCAGACCCAGAACAAACAAGAATACCACCATACAAATATTTGGCCTGGGTGAAAATCGAACCTTTGGAGTACAAGATAGGATCTGTCAACTGCTCCATCGGGTCAAGAGTAAAAGATTGAATAACTTTGTTTTTATTTCATTTGAGATGTATATTGTCTAGGTCAAAACAACTGTACGAGATCCTTTACAACCGTATAAACTCGGATCTGCTGCTCTGGGAGCCGTGTATAGTAGACCCGTACGAAATCAGCCCGCTCATGTGCACCTCTATATACCCCGCCTTCGGAATGTGCAAGGGCACCGGATACGGTCAGTATGCTCAAATAAAACAGAATTTTTGTCATTGAAATCATTTATTGTCACTCCCTTGTGACTGTGACTTCATCCACCTAAATGTATATTTTATAGACAACTGGCAGCTATGACAGATGTTGTCCTGCCTTTAATAATTGAAAATTAAAAAAAATGCGACTAAATTGAGATATAAACTATCCTATCTCTCAAGTTGAAATTATCTTGTAAACTTGAAAACAGTAAGCAAAAAAATATCAAAAACAGTTCAGTAGTTTATCACTTTATCCGTAATAAGCACAGTAACTTTTAGTTTATATATATATAGATTACACGTGTTTTTTTTTTAAAGCTAATTCTCATCCAAAAATTAAAATGATAATATCAGTTATTCCTTATGTTACACCGTGTATCACTTACACAATTGTTCTTATTTATGAAGTCTATTTTGGCACTATAAATTATTTGCTAAATGTAATCCGTACCAATTTCATATGTTATACTTTTAACTGCTATTACATTTTGTATTTTTGTTTAGTTACTTATGTGGACCTTAAACTGGCATTGTCATTTTATTTGTTTGCTATTCATCCCGGAGTTGCCTGCAAGAAATCGCTCTATGCGATAAGTGCGCCTATTTTACCATTTCTTTAATTTTGTACGTTTTTTCCCAATTGTACAATAAAGTATATAATTATTCTGAATATATCATTCTGCTAATAATAAGTATTTTTTGGACTGAATGTATTCAACAATATAACTCCATTTTATTCATTTGAAGACGTTAGACTTGCTGGAATAGTATACAAATATGCTGCTTTTATGAGACATCCAATACCAGTAAATTAAAAGAATAATTTTCAAAATGCTACAGATTCTGAGTCGGACAGCTCGTCTTCGGAAGAGGAAAATCTTTATTACTCGACATACGATAATAAATTAAAGAGAGGGCTACACGCTAACAAGGCGCCACACGAAGAAAAAGACACGCACAACTTTTGTCTTACCTTGAAAGTTGGGAAGGGGATCTTAACTATATACGCACCAGTGAGAGTAAGTACACCCATTTTTGATGGTATAATAAGATGTTATAAATGCGAATGTAACTCTGTCTGTCTGTCTGTCTGTCTGTCTGTCTGTCTGTTACACTTTTCCGTTTTTCCGATTTTGATGAAAAAGACAATCTTTAGACCCTGTGAAAGAACATAGGCGATTTTTAATTTGAAATAAGGGTTGTAAGAGGTTGAAAGAGGGGATGTAAAGTTGCATGGAAGTATCGCTATCAGGCCAATGATTCGATATAAATAAACATAACATTTAAAGTTTATATACGTTAAGGTAAAGAGGTATGATCGCGGGCACAGCTAGTATGTTCATAAATGTATTCAATTATTTAGGACAGCAACAAACGTGTAGTGCCAGGCCAAATGGGTGAGCTGGTATTGGAAGCGCAAAAGCTGTCCATGTGCCAAGTGAGCGGGCTCAACGGTAAACCTAAGACTGCCCAGCTTTGCCTGCGCGCCGGCAAAACCACGTTATATCACGACTGTAAGTACCTCAATCACCTTACTGTAGTTATTCATTGGTTTTTAGACCTTATGATAATTTGTATAAGTTTCAAATTAGATTGATTACATAAGAATATTTTACAATTAATCATATCACTAGCTGCGTTTTCACCCGCGTAGTTCCCTTTCCTATAATATATGGGATGAAACAAAGCTTATGTATCTCACTGACAATATTTCTATTTGTGAAATTGATTTTGAATTCGGTCCAATAGTTTTTGAGTTTATTATTCAACGTACAAAAACACAAATCCTGTTTATTTATTTCCGTTTTAGATAGGGAATTGTATTTTTTATTTAGATTTTATATAGACCACGTTATTAGAAGAATGTTGCATTGTTGTTTTGATTATTTTCTTTATAATACTCGTATTGCTATAGTTTGATAAAATGTGTTTGCACATTTTATTCTAATTATATTATTTATAAATTTATATCATTTTATCGTTATATTTTTAGCACTCGTTACAATACCGTCGGAAAAACCAAATCTTCGACATTTTGGTTCTTTACTACCATCAAATCTGAAGAAAACCATATACCCATCGAGTAAAGGGGTTTTCATAAAAGAAAACTTAAAAACCAGAGACATGTTCTCAATGGCGCTCAAAGTGGATCCTGACTGCGACACACCAAATTTGAAGGTAAGAATACATGTATGCACGACATAACAAAGGGACCTTTTTCACAACTTGTCATTAGAGGTAGACCTAATACAAAGGTCGTCTGCATAGGTACCTCACTCTTACATATTTCTACCGCCAAACAGCAGTGTTCGCATCGCGGTATCCCGGTTTAAGGATTGGGTGAAGCAGTGAAATTACTGGTGAATGTGACATAATATCTTCAAGTCACAAGGTTAGCAACGCGCTAGTAATATCGGAGATTCAAGCGTGACGATACCTATGCGGACCGTATGCTTGTTTGTCGCCTTAATTATAAAATAATCAAACGGCTCGCCTCGCCTTCGTCCGGGTACATACTAAGGTTTTATACTATTGACCCAGTTATAATCTACCTGCATACCAATATTAGGTAACTCAATTACAATCATTTGCCGTAAGTTATAGAAACATTACATATCTTATATGCACAAAAAATTTAAAGTTTCAAAACAATCCTTTTCAAAAATAATATTCTGGTTTCGCTTAAAAATGCAAAATTATAAAAATAATTTCGTCGATGATAGGGCAACACCGCGTAAGTATTAGTTGCAAATAAAGTTGAAAATTCAATTAGAAAAGATGGAAAATGGACCTTATTAATTTAAGCTACATACGCGGTATTGAAGTATCATCGACGATTTGTTGTTTACATCAGACTCCATGTGCGCAAGTACGCTTTGAGAAAATACGTACTTTTTCTAAGTCTTGCCATTGTTTTTGCCATGGGGTAAAAACAATGGCAAGACGGCGAATGGCGCCCTAAGGTACTGCAACCGTCAGATGGCGGTACTATACCCGAAACAGCGTAGCTCAAATGAAATAGCGCGGAGTTAGGGATTCCGGTTGTAATGATACGCTTAGCAATTACCACCACGACTGTCCATTGCGACAATTATGTTCAAAATTCCTCCTGTCTTGAAGAAACCTATGCTCAGCAGATGCCATTTTGTTCTGATTCATTTATTTGGTCTAATAACACTTAATACCACAGACAATCTGCATTACGCTCGGCATAGAGCAGGCGACCCTCCGCCACAGAGGCGAGAAGAGCATCGCCTGGTTAACCCAGTTGATGGACGTCTTAGATGTGCTGGACTACCCTGTCCCAGGGTACACCCCCTCCACCGTACTCACTGAGACCCATGTGCATGTGTGGGATTGCGCTGTGGACTATAGGTAAGATTTATGCCGGTATAGTTTTCAAATTTATGGCTTAAGAAGGATGTTTTTTCCAGTTATACTTACGATTCAGTTTAATAACAATTTGTAGAAAAACATATAGACTGGGGCCGTAAATTAATTTTATGAAAGACACTAATTACTTTCTAATATTTTTTCAAATTATTAAAAATGGTATAGTAAAATCAATAATAATAAATTCACACAAAATTCATATTTTGACTTGACTTTTAATATAGCTTGTGCTACCGATAACAGAGAAATTACATATACAATACTTATAAATAATTCCTCATTCATTTTTATATATTATATAAATGTTAGCCCGGGGATTGAGCAAATATTTAAGTTTACAACTTCACATAGAGACAATCTTTAGAATAGAATGTTTTAAACAGTAAAAAAATGTCTTTAATAAACATTTAATCTTTTAGGAAATCATATTAATGTTTTAGCACGACTCAAAATCCTATCGAAATGTATATACAAGTCTTCCACCTCATTGGCGAATTTCTATTGATTTCATCCATATCAGCATTGGATTCAGAAAGGAAAAAGCAGATGAGAGCAGAACATTATATAAGATTATTTTAAAAGTTGAGTTTTCTTTTCAGGCCGCTGTTCCTTCCGATCCGCTCGCTCGTAACCCTGGGCAACTTCAGCGTGTCCTTCAACTTGATCGCGGAAACCAACACCTCCTGCATTCGCTTCCTCGCGCAGGAGTGCACGCTGTTCCTCGCGCACGTACACGGGGCGAAGCCCCACGGGCCGGTTCCGCAGGACGACGAGAAACACCCCGACATCAATAGGGATTATGTCTGTGTTATTGATCTGGGATTATTCGAGCTTTCTTTGAGGATGGATGATAAACTGAATGCGGTAAGTTTTTATATGATGCCAAAGTTGTATAACCATCTTTGTTAGACGATCTGATTAGAACCGCGTGTTCGTGCTGTAAGCAGCAATCATAAAACCGGTTTTATTAAACATCTACGTATTTATATAGAAATAAATTCATCCAATATACATACATACACCACGCCTGGGTCCCTTTGGGGTAGGCAGAGACAATGGATCTCCACTTGTTACGATCTTAGTATCTCTTACTCTCGCTTCCCTTACTCGCATTAATAAGTTTTTTGAAGTACTTTTATTACGAACATCAAACCGTATAAGAATCCCACCCAGACACAGAACAAACTCATATATGTTTTTTTTCTGGGTTGGTCACTACCGAATGCGCCCGTTAGAATGTATTGTTGTAATGTTTGAATGTATATATATATATATATATATATATATATATAGATATAGAGATAAGGGACGATACGTTTTAGTCGAGTGAGCAACCACAAGTGGACCTAAGCGCGTCGAACAATATGGTCAACTTATACACATGCTGGGACTCTGCATCGGCCCTGTGCCGGCTGTTAACCTACGTCGCTGGTGACGGCGACTCGCAGCCGCCCTTCGAGCCGTCTTCACGGCACACCAGCATCTGTTCCGACCAGCTCGAGCCGCTCGTCGGTGAGTACCTCGGTCTCATTATAACCAAGTCCGGACCCCGTCACTGTAGATACACGATCGTGTTGTCTCAAGTATAGACATTTGAACTTAACCCGAATATGTTTTGTTAGTAGTTACCCAGTAATGTCAATGCTTATGTTAAGCCGGTGGCTAAGAACCATTGTAAAATTTCTACCTCAATTATGTTGCAATATTGTTTCGTCTACATGAAAAAGATTATTTTGCCACTGCCTACATACGAGATAGATCATAAAAATATTTACTGTATTATTTTTCTCGCTTATTAATTAAATGTTCATTGTATTTTAACTTGTATTTAAAGGTAGAAATTGACGTTTACTCTATCTGCTAAACAAATTCAAATTATGTTGCCTTAATATTAAAGTTATATTTTTAGTTATATATAAATCATAGTTAACAATAACCCTATCACTTCCTATTGACTTGCTGGTCGTGAACCTCAAAGATTATCGCTTTCGCGATGAAATCGCTATCACCTACTTCCAAACTAGTATCAAAAGTTTTGTTTCTTTGTTACGATTTAGCTCAAATACTAATCTGCCAATTTTTTAAAAATTAAAGTAGCTTAATTGTAGTATATAGCATATATTTATATTAAAAAAAATAGAGATCTAGAGAATTTTGTTTAAACCTAAATTGGAACAATTTAAACATAATTTTTATTTTGTAACAAATGAACGCAAATATTAATTATTACAAAAATTATTTCCTCAATTGTGATCTACATTATTAGCTAATAACAAAAGCTATATTTTATTCTCGTATTTAATTTATAATTATAATGAAGTGACTATTCGTTTACACTGATTGTTTTTTTCTCAGGCTTGGAAGACCGACCCGTTGAAGAAATTAGGGAATTATCACCGAGTGAAATTCAACAAGTCAATGATTTAATGGCCGAAGCTATGAAAGAGAGTCCCAACACTACACGTAAGTTTATTTTTGTATATTACGCTAAGCCTATATAAGCTTCAATGTCCGATGCTATGCACTCACGCAGAACTATTCGAGTCGGTAGCCAAACATCCTAAGGTAGGCACTAGAACATATATGGTGATAAGTCGTACCTAAGCCAAGTCCGACCTTAAGGTACACTATGTTATCCTAATTTATAAAAAGAAATAATATTTTATTTTATTATAAATAAATTTCAGGACTGAACTTGGCTCCCATTTAGATCTCACTTCTTTTGTCGCTTAAGTCAACAACCATTGCATATATCATAATATTGAACTTAGCTCTCATTTCACATTTATGTTTTTGATGTATTATTTTTTAATAACAGCGACTTATAAGCATCCACATAATTAATTTCTAGTGATTTATTTATCATTTCAGTTGAAGAAGATGAACTAAATAGCTCAACGGAAAAAGAGGGTGTAGAAATATTTTTCTTCCCCGACGAGTCCAATATGAAACAACGACAATCGGTAGAAACAGCGGAATTGGAATCGGAACTAAAATCTATCGATTTCGAGGACTTACATAGCGGCGTTATTGAAGTAGCGGTAGAGGCTAAACCTACCAATGCTCAGGTGGCTAAAGAACTAGGCGACCCGACCTCGACGCCGAAAGCCACGCCACGGAAACCGAAACGGAAAAAGGTACTGAGTGATACATTGCCGTTTTGTCAATGTTATCTCATCTATGGTAGAGGGGACAAGAAAAAAGTTAGAGCAGACAGATCAATATTTATGTAGCATGTTTTTTGTTATAATAAATTCACACATCTCATACGGGCCCATGACACATACGCTAGTGTTCCTATCTTGTGGGCCAAAAATGTGTGTGTGCGAGGTTAGATCACCACCCAGGACAAACATTTATATGATATTTGTGTTTTTTCTGTGTCTGGGTGTTAAAAATATGTATTAAAGTATTTATGAATTCTCTGTTGTCTGATATCCGTAGCACAAGTGCTGTTAGCGACTTGCCACGGAATAAGGTCAATTTTTGAGATATTGTGTGAATATATACTCTCTCCCTCCCTATTAGACAATATCATATAGTAGATTATGCATTCACAGAACAAGTCAGTCGGCGACGGCAGCAACACCGACGATGAGTACTGCATCATCGAGAGCCAGCCACCGGCGCAGGACAACGATCTGGACGAGCCGGTGGTGAGCTGGATCGGGCCGGGCCCGGTGCACATGTTTGAGAACCACTTCACCGTGCCCGCGGCTCGCTGTGACGTGCTAAAGGCGCCTAAGAGCTTCCCTGCACCTATAGTCAGGTAAGTCATCATATCAGTTATTGAAGGACCACTGCTGGCCTCCCCAAAAATGGAAGGATGGCCATAATTGCCGCGCTTGGCAAGCGTGTTGCCAATCACAGACTGTAATTTTCGCGACGGGGATGCTACTGCCCATTCCCGCCCGGTGCTTTTGAGTCATACTATTTGGGATGGATATACCGCCATCTGTAGGTTCCGGTACCTCAGACGCCTTTCAAGACACCTGTTACAGGGAATTATTATTCTAACTTTTCAATGTTACTTCTCGACTAATACGCAGCTTGACGGACAAGCTAATAGCTAAGCTATAAGTTATTCATATAGTTAGATCTACCACAAGAAGATAAATAAGACAATATACTTTTTGTCATTTTACATATTATCTGACATTGTTCCCCTTTCTTACATCATCATTGCTACTTTGCTATAGCAATAGGGAACACACACAAATAGTTTCGCTATCGAAATGCCAAAATGTTGTAACAAATCTGATAAATAATTCCTATGTTTATGTCGTTGAAACTATCGTATATACATATATATGTTTAAGTATATCAAAATGTATACTATTTTTAATAGATACAGCCTGTGTGAGATGAGTGTGACCTGGCATATGTTCGGAGGCAACGACTTTAAGCCAGCGAGCGAGCCATCGCCGCCCAAGAAGACGGTCACCATCGAGGGCGATCCTCGTAAGCAAGGTTCACCTACCGCCAAGTGAGTTCGTCGCTCTTGTGTTCTTTCCTATTATCCTCATATATTAACTATGAACATAGATATCGTGTTAGTTATTTCTCAAGATGTTTACAAACTCATGGGTCACCGCGATAACTTTATAATTTCAAACAGATATAATATTTATTAACAAGGAATTAAAATTTGTAATTTGCTTTTAAAGCGTTAAAACTTTATATTTTACAGCTAATATTGACACAAATATTTTTTCAATGAATTCGAGTGTTGTTTTATAGACTTTTATTATATCGAACAATATGAATCCATAAGTCCTTAGCAAGGTGTTCTATTGTTTTAAAGGCGGTTGCAATGTCTGCAAAAAAACCATGCTGTAATTAGAGTTGCCAACATTTTGTCAAAAAAAAATTATAAACTGGTTTGGGTAGAAAAAAATTAAGTGTTAGAAAGGAAAAAAAGTATATTTCAAATGTCATGCTCTTATTGCTTTAAAAACGTATTTTTTGTGCTTTTAGTAAATGCTAATGCAATTTTTTGTTATCTTCAAATGTTGCGAAACTTGTTTGACAATCAACATATAAATTTAAATAATTAAACAAACTTTTCTGTCACATTAAGAAGACATACTGACATCTGACATTTCGTTCCAATGTTAAATGTCAATATAGTTTCCATTATCTGATTTTGTTTCACGGATCACAGTCAAGGTATGAATATAAAGTATTTTTGCATACTTTATTTGTATTTAAGAGTATGAGTATAATTTCCAAAAAAAAAGTAGGATACTTTATTATAAAGTATGGTTGGCAACACTAACTGTAACTCGTTAGACACGTCATTGAGTTATAAGTTCGAAACTCTTACGCCATCTTCATAATTTATTCCGTATATTAATCTTTAAACAACGCTAACTAGCCGTGCCGTTCGTACTCAACTTTAGGAACTCAACAATAAATCGGCGAATTGAAAGAATTATGGCTATTCGGAATATTGTACGGGTTGATGAACCGGCGTGCTCGCGGTCTCAAACAGGCATCAGAGTCAGAAATAATTTGCAACCGTTGATTGAGCAGACGCAACAAAGAGTACGAGCCGTACGACGCGAGCCGCGCGCTCAGCGGCGGCGTGAGCTGGGCGGCGGGCAGCGAGCGCGCGCGCGCCCTCACGCGCCCGCCCG
>JACJUM010002496.1:5335484-5347758 GCA_020976665.1 Heortia vitessoides
GGCGCTGGCGGCCGCGGGCGCCGCCGACGTGCTGGGCGGCGTGCGCGCGCACCTGGCGCCGCACCGCGCGCGCGACCACGCCGACAAGTATCGCCGCCCGCGCCACAGTACGCTAATCGCACTTGGTTTTCTACTAGCTGTGCCCGCGACTTCGTCCGCGTGGAATAGTTTTCATCCCCCTTTTCGACCCCTTACATCCCTTATTTCGAATTAAAAAATAGCCTATGCTCTTTCTCAGGGTCTAAAGTTTGTCTGTGCTAAATTTTATCAAAATCGGTTGAAGGTTTAAGCGGAAAAGCGTAACAGACAGACAGAGTTACTTTCGCATTTATAATATTAGTAGAGGTTATTGTTTATTGGGCCAGATCTACAATCCACTGTACAGTCCGTGTGATAGTAAGCGTCGCCGCAACCTATAAACGCTTGTAATAACACAAGGATTCCACTAGCGCGTTGCCAACGATGTGACTTTGAGATATTATGCCACGTTGCCCAGTGATTTCACTGCATCTCTCACCCTTCGAACCGGAACACAGCAATGCGAACTATTTGGGGGTAGAAATAGATGAGAGTAGGCGACTTTTGTATAATGTCTATCTCATGGTAAACATTCTACGTAGCGGGTAGTATGGACTAATGTCTTTATGGACGGGAACTGGTAGCGGCGTCTCTATCCCTGAGCTCCCTGCGATATCCCCGTTTCTACCCGACAAGGCAACGAGACATGTCTGATGTCATGAACGTCTAAGTGTGACGCTTGATATGTATGTAGTCAAAAGGTCTCAAACTAAAGACTAAAGGTCTCATGACCATAGATGTTGTATTCGACACGTCTGATAATTTTTAATTGTTCATACGTCGTCGGCAGAAGTCGGCAAATGGTGTGCCGGTCGGAATAGTCTGGACAACATATAAAATATCTGAAAAATATATATATATTTTAATTATGTAAATACATATACTGATAATATACATGCGAAATAGTAGGCATATAGGCCCAACATGTTTTGTCATGCTTTCCACATACCACAGAGAAACAATCATTCGAACCACGTTTTACCATTTCAAGCGCCACATTGTCCTTGCAACGCAAAAATATCATTTTACGACCGATGATATTATTATTATGTCAATTTCACTGCCTCCCTCACCCTTTTAACCGGAACACAGCAATCCGAAAACTACTCCGGAGGACCTTTGTTTATGCGGACGGAGACGCGGGCCGGAAACTAGTATATTATATATCTCTTTTATTTCAGACACAACAGACTAAAGCAGAAGCAGTTTTTTCATCGTCTGCTCAATCTTACGCGGTGAAGATATATCCAGGAAGTGAGTGAGTGTCCTTCCCACGACACGAATTAAAGTCGTCATAGACACTTTTGTTGTATATTTTTAAAGCTGATTGTATTACGCTGAATTTTTATATTCTAGCCACCTCTTCGTGTTAGGTTTCATTTGTTTGCATGCGGTACGACGCGCTCTTGGAAAGGGCGTAAATTATAATCATTTTATTATATAATGATATTATGTTGAATTTCGGGAATACTACAAAATATTTTTAACCACTTTAGTGGTGCATTGTGATGATTTTTACTAGGAGTTACAATATATATAGACCTTTAGAAATAAAACAAATATCATTTTAAGCAGTGTTAATACTAATATTTTACTGTATGAAATGGAAATTATCCTCATAGTTTTGTTTGATAAAATTCATATGAAACAAGAGACATAGAAGAGACATACTTTTACAAAAACATAAGGAAGAGGATATTCAATTTGATGTTTTAATTTTTGCCTCGTGATATCAGGTAACTCATGAATAAATAGTGATATAATAATATGTAGATATATTGTATACATGCTGTGTTCACTGATATGTAGAAATACGAGTATGTTAAGCTTTGACCTACTAGGTAAGTATATTCTTCTAGCCACGCTCTTCTGTTATAAAAAAATATATGTATGTATCAATGCCGGTCCAAGAAAATAGTGCCGGCTTTATTTGTGAAGTCAATAAAGTATTAAGTGCTCAACTTCTCATTAGAAAATACGTGTTTAGTAGAATATACTTACGTAGCTTAATGATGCTAAGGTGTTAAAATGATGTTATGTGTTTGAAGGGATATGGGCAATTCGCAAAATATGCACTGAGCTTAACAAGCGCTTCGCAAAATTAAAATTTCTCAAAATGAGCACTATTTTAACAAGTGCATTATGTAATATGCCAAAATATAATCAAGATTCACTTTTCAAGTAAGTTAAACTTTCCCCGTTACTAGTTTTACTACCTACATTTCTCTATTTTCCCAACAATAAAAAAAATTATAAAACACTCGTAATATTAGTACAATTATTTCAAATGTATTTGTTTCAATATTCCTGCAAATTTTGAGAAATGCTCGTTTTGAGTACCATGTCCATTTTGCGTAGTGCACTTTTTGCGTCAATCCCTTAGGTAACTTTATGCGACTGTCATCTATTTACCAAAATAAAATGAAAACATGGCAGACTCGCAAGTCAAATTTAAAGTAAATTGAAATGCTTTCGTCTATCGGTACGATGGTGCTTAATTTTTTATAGCAGTCTAGCATTTTAGAGCATTTAGTGGCATATTGTTTAGGCTGTTAAATTGATGTAAATATTATACCTGATTAATGGAATAATCATCGGGTGCCATGACAGGAAAGAACACATTCTAGAACTATACCTACAATTCGAAATGCCAAATATGTTCGCACTGTGTTTGCACGCCAATGCAGTCTGTTTTTACTTGTCTTCAGATTTTTTTCTGCTAGTGACAACAATGATTTTACGTACATTTCATTCCATAGCCAGGCTACAGAGTAGTTTTATTATTTTAGACCACTATCTATACTCAATATTAGGCTTATCGGCACTTTTGATATTGACTGATAATATTGACGTGACAGACGCTATTAAAATTGTGATCCCCATTTTATTAGATTAGTAAGAAAGTGATTCCATTTCTTTTTGTTTTTTTTTTGCAATGGCAGCAAAAGGTGGAACCTATAATTTTGATATTGAAATCAATACCTAATATCAATAAATCATTAAATAAACTACACAGTTTTCTTTTATAAAAACAATGCCCTTTACAATTAATTACCAATTAGAATTTAGGCTATGGATGACAATTATTAATAAATCATTTATAGTCTAGGTAAATTTATTCACTAACACTAAAAATATACAAATTAGTTTACTTTAAGCTTCACTCTCAACTTTATCCTCAGGATATTTGTCAGTTAAAAAGCTCTTCACTTCACCATATTCCATTTTCAGGTTAAGACGGATCTTTTCATGATTTCTATACCTTTCATACTTTTTCAGGTAAATCTTATAATGAGGCATAGTTTCATAAAAACGTGGCCTCTTCTTTTTCTTGAGAATAACCCGATCATTCATGACATACTGAGTGAAGTCCAATGTTTCATCTTGAGGTATTTCTTCTTTCTTTCTAATTTCACTAGGAACAGCAACAACTTTTGGGTAATATTCATTTTCAGCTCTATATTCTACCAAATTTAGTTTTTTCTCTTCAGCCAACTGCTGGTGTGATCTCTGTAAAATTAAAAAGAAAATATAAAAGTCAAAACAATTTCTATATTGTTTTATAAAGATGCTTGTAAGAAATATACCTGCTGCAAGAGTCCTATGAAGAAAGCCTTAACTATGTGTTGCAAATTGTTAGAACCTTCCATTTTTGCCCTCAAGTCTTTAATTCCAATGGCTTGACAGATTTCTTTGATGGCTCTATGGCATTTTAAGCCATATCCTTCATTCTTCTTTTGCACAAATATTTTTGTTTTTCCAAAAGCAGTATAGAAATCATGGAAAACTGAAATAAGATTTATAATTTTTTGACTATGAAATGGCCTGCAAGGCATTATTACACGCAGAAGATATTTAACTACCATATATATAACAGAGTAACCCAACAGATATGTCTGAACTATTTATGTTTAACTTAGAAAAATATACTATAAACTGAGATATATACTATCCTTTCTTCAAAAAGTTAATTAAAACTGTACACAATAACCAAAAAAGGATTATTATCAGCTTTGAAGTTCATCCCGGATAATATGACAAGATATGTTTATATATATAACAAGATTTGACATATCTTACTAGTGTGTCCATTATATGTATCAAAATGCATCAGTTTTTGTCCAGCTCTGTTTTTGGCTTTCCTTAATGCAGCTGGAGCTTCCTTTGCTTTTCCAAAACCAAAACCAGCAAGGCCTTGTCCATTTCCTGTGACAACCTAACATAAAACATTACAATAAGAAAACATATAGTGTTATTTACAGATCTTTCTAAATCATGTTACAAATAATCAATACCATTGCTTGATAGTTTCTTGTCCTACCAAGACTTCCCTTCATAATGAGCAAGGATCTCAGCTGCAATACTTTAGTGTCAAATCCAACAAACTCATCTGAAATATAAATGCATATCAGTATATCCCCATACATGTAATATACACTGAAATATCAATGAACATTCATGTTTACCTTCCCCAATGGGATCTGGGGGTCCAATACTGCGACCAGGCATGCGGCTGCCTGACCATCCCCTTTCAATGGGACTAAGTTTCAAACGTCTGAACTTTGTCATTGAATCCCGCAGTTTAATTAACTTTTCCATCCTAAAATATGTAGTATTAATGATTAAAGGCACTGGTTATCCTACTAAAAATGAGATAATAGATTTTGTCCTTTAAAACAACCTTTCCGGATCATCAGGTAACCGCTGCTGCTTCAAGAGCTCCCTGCCTCTGATTACAGGTGCTGACAATCCAGGCCACAGCATATTGATATTTCCTACGCCAATAACTTGTCCACGATTTAAATCACGGATCCGGATTCTACCAGCTCCTTTACCACGACCTTTTTTTGCTCCAGCATTACTAACAGACGTGACAGACTTCCATAATTTCTCAGCTGGTACTATAATTAAGGATATTGTAAAGTAAATATAATTCCTTTTATATTTAGTTTCTCTAACAGTCGATTCTCATATGTACTCACGTTTATTGAAGAAATTTACACAGGTAACTGGGGTAGTAGTGAATGTTTTAAGGTTAGGTTCTACATAACTTTTGATTACTCGATCCCTCACAAGTTTACTTATTGGTTGAATTGTACCACGCAGTACAAATAATTTAGAATACATTATTTTAATAAATTATCTTTATAAAATATACTTGACGAGGCCAGCATACAAATATAAATAATGATCCCATTCAGGGATCATTTGACATTGACATAACAGCCAGATAACATGACAGCCTACGCTAGCTACGGTTAAAAACGATACGGTACTATGTAGATGTTGAACGACATTATTATAAACGAAACCGATATCTGAACGCATCCTATCCGCTGTCAAATAATTTACGTGGCCGATCATCTTTGCTTGTTTAGAGCTATATTTCTTCTCTTCATGCTAGTTGTAAGATTTATGAGGTGTGTATGGACTGTTTTAAGATATCTGACATCTAAACCTGATATCGTACAAAAACATTCAACATGGGACTTTGTAAATGTCCGAAAAGGCGAGTAACTAATCAGTTTTGCTTTGAACATAGAGTGAATGTTTGTGAATATTGTATGGTGACAAATCATCCAAAGGTAACTTGTTGTTTCACATAAACTACGAGTTTCGTAATTATCCATTATTAATCTCCTACTCCTCGTCACGTCCATTTCAGTGCATCATACAATCATACCTGCAATGGTTACAAGACAGTGATTACAATCCCATATGTGAAATCTGCACAAAAAGTTTAAGCGAAGGTGAATGCATTCGTCTAACATGTTATCGTAAGTATTATTATAAATTGATAATATTGATAATTGCTACAATGTTTTGTCCCTATATTATAGAAATCCAATTTTGTCTCAGATGTGTTTCATTGGGCTTGTGCCGAAGGCCGGTACAGAGCTCTGCCGCGCACGACAGCTCCGGCCGGATATCAATGTCCTTCATGTGCTACTCCTGTGTTCCCACCACCAAATTTGGTATCCCCAGTGGCAGATGTTCTGAGGGAAAAGCTGGCAGGAGTGAATTGGGCCAGGGCTGGACTGGGCCTCCCTTTGGTGATTATATAATTACTATACATGAAACAAATTTATATATTATTGATTATATAGACATTTTCTAATACATCATATTATTTTCAATTTCAGTTATCAGATGATCAAGATTTAAAAGGTGCAGCTGGTAGGCGAAGTCTATCACCAATTGATCATTCCCAGTTCTATTTAAGCACAGTAGACAGTCAAAGAGGCACTCCTGTTGGTGCCAGCGATGATGAGTCGACAAGCAGATCAGCAAATGGCACTCCACATTCCATTATTCAAATACCGGATGATCCTGTTAATATTTATGATAACACCTCTGTTAAAAGAAATGATAGTTTACAAGGTAAATGGTTTATTCTATTTAAAGTTAAATCATATATGGATGATCATGAATTTAATTTTGTAAGGGACATATGCAGGTTTGCAGGAAGAACGAGAAAGAAAAAAAAAATTGAAATTTAATCCTCTTATTTGCCACAAGTAAGAAATAAATAAATACAAATATTTACGCTCACATGTCCCTTACCCCTATTGAATTTATGACCTTTAATATGTAATTATACTGATGCATGTTGCTAGATAGTAATTTGACCATACATATTTGTTTTTTTAGTCTAGGTTAAAATTCTTAATAATAATTTCAGGTGGGCAATCTTCAAGAAAACCATTCAAAACAACAGAGGAAGCAAAACCTTTGTTAAATTATGATCATGACGAAAATAAGTACAAACAAAAGTCTACTTTTGCTTGGATAAACAGATGGTGGAAGTAAGTAATATTTTAATATCATTAATCTTTTTTAAATATTCTGTGCAAATATAGATCAATAATTTATATTTTGTCAGAAATACCCTCCCAACTTCAAGAGTACGAAGAGCAGGAGGCATATATCGGCGTTATTGGATCCTTCTCTTCACTATTATTGCTATAGTTATTGTGCTGTTAGTACTCAGTCACAGGGATGTAGATGAAGTAAGTCCATTTGCATTTGTAAAAGATGATGACCAAAGAATTCTTCAAAAGAATTAAAATATAACAGATAAACATATCAAGCCCTTACCCCCAAATTATCGTGACACTTGTTGAAAATGCTTTTTTTATCGTAACTTGTATTTAAAGCCATAATGGACATATCCCAGTAGATGTTTCCCTCCAAAAAAAAACCGTTATAAAGTTATAGCAATTGCTAAAATTTAATTGCTTAATAATATTTATAAAAATCCTTCTCATGTAAAATTTGGGTTTTATCGGTTACACTAAGACGGCGGTAAAGGCTCGATATTTATCTAATCAGTTTGAAAAAATATGTAAACCAATTAGGTGTATATTAAAATAAATATTTAAATTATTATTTCTGTTTTTAATTATTTTAAGGTTTTAATAAACTGTTAGTTATTGACTTAAGTTTTATTGACAAATTTTGCCCAATACAAAATTGTGATTACAATTATGACTCAATTAAATACTGTAAAGAAAATAACAATTAAAATGAGTTTAGCAAATAACTAGTTTGGAACAAAGAGCTTTTCAGCAATATTACAAAACTCTTTGAAAAGTATCAACCTCCTTATCTAAGAACATTACTTTAAATACATCATTGAAAAAGTTAGGATAATACTGACAAGCACGTTCACAATCAGGCATCCAGTTGATTTCCAGTAACTTTGGCTGAATATTAACATTATCACCATCTTTATGCCAACTTAACATTATATCTGCAGCATACAATGCTCGAGATTGAGGATTTTTTGCAATTCCAAACGGAGGTGGCCTTAAGGTGGCGCCAGTAAATAGTTCTGCCAGCATATCCATTATAGATTTCTCTACTCTATCCCAGTCATAATTAACATATTGCTTTGACCACTCTTCTTTAAACTGCGCACACAACAACTTGTATAAGTTAATACCTCCTGCATAGTTCATTACAGTAAAGTGCTGCTCATAGTCATCAAAATTGTTAAGCCCAAATGCTTTATTTGCAAAACGAAGAAAGAAATTCTTGTACACATAAGTTTCAGTAGGCATAACAGACTTCAGTATAATGACATAGCGTAAATCAAATTTAACCAAACCTTTGTCTGGTCGATCAAATAAAACTGGATCTTCAATATACTTCTGAGCAATTTTGGGGCCAGTTACAGGTAATCTACATATGAAATTTAGATTATCAGTAATATAAGTGTCTAAGCTTCGTGCAAGATTGAAAGGTTTACAAATCCAGTTGTTATCCAAGCCAGCCAACTTCCTTCTCAAATAGTAACAAACAAATTGACTTAGTTCGGTCTTTAAATTAAAAGTTGTAGGAAGCCAGAGAGGAAGAGTTTCAAGGCCACCAGGACACTTAATTTGATTTGGGGTAGTTCGTCTTGCCATGATTGCTAGAAGATCTTTATTGGTAATCACATACTCAAAAGGGAATTGATTAACAAACTTTTCAGGTGATTGTTCACTCAAATCTTGATATGATTTGAAATGGTCAATGTACCACAAAACATCAGCATCATCTTCAAGTTCAACTATTTCAAATTCAGGTCCTGTTAAGTAGCTTCTAATTTGTGAATAATCTGAATATACCTTAAGCTTCTCTAAAGTTTGTGCCCTGTTAGTTAACACTTCCACCTGTGGTAATGTTTCCACTACATGGCCTTCAAGGAAATATTGGTTGTCAGGCTCTTTTTGTAAAAAGTCATTCTCAAAGTAGTCAAAATGTTTCCATGGTACAAGCATTGCTTCTCTTTGAAGAATATCATTGATTTCCTCAACCATATTTTTTGTGATGATGGTGCCTTTCTCAACATTCTTTATGGGAAATAACAATGTATAAGTCATTTGTTGAGGAAGATGTATAAAGGGTACAGCCCTGAAGTTAGGTGTGTTTGAATGGGTGATTCCAGAACCCAATTCATCCAAAACGTACCAATGTGTAACTCTTGCCTCATCATCCAACTGATCTCCAATTAGAGAATAGGTGTGAGCATATTTCCATACATTTTCAACTACCTTTTCTATTTTTTTTCTTCCATTTATATCGCCTGGTATTTTCATCATAGCACACATTCTCTCTAAAAGCCCTGGAATATTCAACAAAGAGTCTCTAACATTGTTTGCTTTAAAAGTCCAAGCGTGATCAATCAAATAAATATGCGTAGGATCTTTGTAATCGATATCAGTCAAAGCGACAACACTCCACAGAGGATCATAACACTTGATTTCAACGTCTTCATAATCAATCTCCGCTAGTTGAAACGTGAGACCGGCATCGAAGATTTCATCTTGTAGCTTCTTACATACAATAGGCCAGAAACGTTCTGGGATTCCTGAGATACATAGCTGATGTTTATGTAGCAGCAGAAAGGTATTAAGATTTGAGACCCCATCCATAATTAGATTAGACTAATTATTTTAAGACAAAATAATTTAATATGGGTTATTAACCAGGCACGGGCAAAAATAACATATAGCAGTTGTTTGTCAATGTCAAACACTTTTTTAATAGTGTTTTTCGTCTGAAAACAGTGTATTTGATGATCAGATGTTCTTTTCATCAAAATATTTCATTCGTTTTTTTATCGTTTTATTTAACAAAAAAATAATAGGGCTTTTCACGTTAACAGACACTGATCAATGACATTCGATTTCCAACCGTTAAGGAATGGAATGTCGGCTGGAAAGTTTTCCGAACGTTGTCTAGATGGGTTAGATTCGGCGATTTACCTCGAACTTGACGTTGGATTTCCTTAGCTGGGCTCTTTCAAGAACTTCACAATTTGAGCTCAGAAATAATATGTGCATCCTTTTTCTGATAGGGGGTACAGCCTGCAGCCATGGGGCCTCTCATTAGGAAACGGCCTCTCCCATCCCTCTAGTAGCACTGGTATTTACGTCCGCGTAGTCCAGCATTAGAAAAATAACCCATCAAATCTCTCAAAATATATCAATTGATCGATAGTGTTTTCTAATAACTTAGGAATCAAAAACCATATTATGAAATGTCGTGGCTCCAAGAATCGTAGATTTGATCTGCGTCTAGGACAAACAATTTATTTGATGAACAATTGTTTGTTTAGTATCTAGGTGTTAAAAGTGGTAATTCCTTCTGGTATCTGATATCCGAACAACTACTTTAAATTTCTTACCTTAAAAATATCATTTGTATTTTCCCATTAAAGTAAAAAAATATGAAATATAAATGTAATGTATATAGAGTATGGGTATGGTCAGCTCGATAATCTTTTATAACACAATTAAAAAAAACATCAATAGAAATGTTTAAGATCTGTGTATTTATCATACCATCAGCTTTTCACCAGATAACATGGATGATTCTTATAACTAGAGTTAATATTATAGTAGATCACATATATTTTTAAATTTAATAAAATAAACTATACAAAAGCAAACCTAACAGGCCTCTGCATATGATGCCACTCCCTCACTATCGGAGTGGGACCCACAATATATTACAATATTTAAATATTTAACTCACTACACTATAGAGATACATTTCTTTAATACATTGTCAACAATACAAAGTATATAATTTTATGCTGTTTGCTGTTATATATAGAAAACCAACTACCTAAATATGACTTTAAATTTGTATACAATATCGCAATCTATAAAAAAAATTATACACATCAAAAAGCTCCCACGGGAACTGAGATCAGACCAAGCAAAAATAGAATTATATGGCATTTATATTAAAAAGTGGCGCCGTATGTAGGGCCTACATAGAAAGCAGAATGAACTACGTCTAAGTTTTAATGGTCACGGAAAGATGCAGTCGTCGGACAGTCTCAGGACAAGCGTCCGGAACACAATTTGTAAACTATCGGTCAGTTCAGTTGGAGTCCGATTCCATTTGGTTTCTGTAGTTGCGTCGGGCCTTTTTCACGCGCCTAAATTTTAGCGCCTGGTAGTCGGGGTCATCGGAGACGTCGTCAGCGCGGGGTCGGGAGGTCCGGGAGCTGCTGCCGGCGGCGGTGCCCACGCCGCTATCCGGCGTGCCGGCCACCGCGGCCCACACACTGCTCTCTGTACTGCAACTGCTCTCCAGCTCGCTCTCATTAGTTTCGTTCATGAGCCGAGCCACTGTTCTATTATAGCCGACTTTAGGCATGAGCCGCTCGGCTACGGCGGTGGAGCGATCGTTTTTCTTGGGCGACGGCGACTCGCTCGAGTCCGACATGTGTAGACTGAGCCGCCCGCTCCGTCGGACCCTTCTCGGGTTTGTTCGTCTCTCGGGGGGCGGCGAGGAGTTGTTGCTCTCCGACTCCGGCGGATCCATCCGGAGCGAGTCCCCGATCGAGTCGCGGGACCCGTTGATCGGAGTCGGCACGATGCTGACTAGATTCGCGGGAATGCTCTGGCCGTTCTGGCTCCGCGGCGATATCGGTCGGCTGCCCACTGATTGGTCGTCATCCGAGTCGACTTCTGCTATTCGAAACAGTGCAGACGTACTTTGGCCCCTATACCCTGTGAAGAGTTAATTAAAATATAAGTTTTGAAAGTTAGAACATATTAAATAAACGAAATATACTTTATTACCTGTGCTTGTACTTGGCAGTGCTAAATTTTCTTCATTGTCAAAATTTGAATAATTATTATTATCACTACTGTCTTGAGCTAATGATGCTCCTGGAACGAAATAAAACTATTTGAACAACTATATCTTAAATATATGACACTTTCTATACATCAAGTGTAGACTTAGTGGACTTACCATTATTTCTTAAATTCATAACTTTTCTAAAACTACTGACTTTGCTTTTCCTTTTGGAAGTCCTTGTGAGGTTCATTCGCCTTCGTAAGGGCCTAATAATCTGCAAAGATAATTTAAAATCGAAATAGTTTCCGTTTTGTTTTTAACAAACTGAATGAAAACGAGGTTCAAGTCATTTTATGAAAAACAAAACGGAACAGGAAACTAGAATTGATCATTTATATAACCACGGTAATTCTATAAAACGACACTCGAAGTTCCAACGGACCTACTAAATGGAGGCGGCGAACGCAATGCACCTACCCCACTCGGCCTATACTCCCCATGTGACGTCACCGTGACAAGTCGACTCGCACATTATAAGCCGATACGGACCCTAGATGTGCTCCTGAACAAGCAGTGCGCCGGCTCGTCTGAGTCGGTGCGCTCGCTGGAG
>JACJUM010002496.1:5348158-5371914 GCA_020976665.1 Heortia vitessoides
ACGACGCTCTTGCGATTGAACGTCCCCATCGGAATCGACGTGCATTTGCCTCCGGATTTGGTTAGGGAGCGGGACTGCTTGTTGCGTCTGAAATGTTTTCAT
Source organism: Heortia vitessoides (assembly GCA_020976665.1). NCBI lineage: Eukaryota > Metazoa > Arthropoda > Insecta > Lepidoptera > Crambidae > Heortia > Heortia vitessoides. Next base: position 5,348,261 of record JACJUM010002496.1, read on the forward strand.
TTTTCATGTGGCGATGAAGCTGACAAACGAGTATACAAGCTGTGCGTGATGAAATTGTGATTTTAAAATGGTCCCTAATTGTCCCAAATAGGGCACGGTGAGTCCGCAATCTTTTGAATATTAATAGCATATTCACCATGCCAGCCATTGAAAGTCCACAGCTGAACAATAAGCCTCCCCAAGAAAGGAGTTATTTGCCCATAATTGCCGCGCTAGGCAAGCGTGTTGGCAATCGATCAGAGCACAGCTTTCGCGACGTGGATGCTGCTGCCCATCACTGCCTTGCGCATTTGAGCTGCACTGTTTACTGCTTCTTACGACACCTGGTACAGTAGGAGGTACTGTTATACTCTGCCAGTACCTCACGGCATAGCATATTACCAATATAGTAACCGTGACCTAAGCAGAATAGGCGAAAATTAAATTAACAAATACATGATGATAATAATAAATAATTACAAATATTCTGTTAATCACGCGATAAATATTTAATTTTAAAAAAGAAACAAAAATCCTACCAATAAGATAAATGAACAAATAACTCTTTTACCTAAGCGATCCTCTTTTCTGTGCACGCAGATTCTTGGAATAACGCGACGCCACCAGCCGAGCTAAACGGTTAGGACATCTTTGACTGCGAGTGCCATTTTGATTTGCTAAAAAAACATATATTTTTCCAAATCATTTAATTGCAAAAGTAGCATATTGAATTAGCTGCGTAAGGTATTACGCAGCTAATTCAATATTCGCGAGGTCATGAAATAGGCTTTCAATCGACTTTTAACGCATAATGGCCACCACTACCACTGTTAATCAAAGCCATAGAGATGAGATGCCAAAGTTCGCCACTGTGCCGTTGGTCCATCGAGATGTTGGCTTATTACAGCATTTGATCTCTTGCAGATTAGGTAAGAATATAAATAACTAGCTTAGGACAACGTTTGGATAGAGTGTAAGCTAAAGCCACGGAGACTGAGTTGACTGACTTGAGTATTTACGCGACACAAATATACCCACCAAAATAAAAAGTTTAAAACTCAAAGAATAATCACAGCGCTTAGGCGGCAACGGCAAAAAGTCAGCAACGATCTGGTCACTATCCGATGAGTCCGAGTCTTGGTCGTGCAGCGAGCCGCCGCTGCTGGACCCGTCCAACGAGTCTGTCTCCTCGGCCAGGCACTCTAGCTCGCGCTGCACCAACGAGTCGAAATACGCCATCATGCGTGGGTCTTCACTAGTCGACTGCTCAGCGTAGTTGTGCGATATATACTGCAGCAATAAACTATCATTATAACTGTCCATTCAAGCTCTATTAATGTTGTAAATGCGAAAGTTTATGGCAGGACATCCCAACCTAGGGAAAGAGAAACTTCAGGTGGGACGTAAGAGTAACGTTTAAATTTCCAATAAATAAATCTATTTGAACGCGTATGTCAAAATATAGTTAATATAAAAATGTTTTTCTTATTTTGGTTTAGACTGAGGGCACTAGAAAATATTATTTTTGTTACAGAGAGGATCGGCGATATAAAGGTTATCAGAAATCCTGGTTTATGGGATGTATTACTCTTTCATTATGTATCAATTTTTTTAACTGTATGTATGCATGTAACACATCTGACAGGAATGCTGGATAATCACTTACTTGTCCACTATGATGAACTAGCGACACGTAATCTTCATGACTGTACAATTCCCGCGGGTTATCTGAACCCTGCGCTTCTTCCAACAACGTACCGCGCATCTGCGGGTAGTCTACAGCTGACCACACCTGAACGAAACAATACACTAAATAATCATCCATTATTTCTTGTTACACCGTTTTCATTTAACATCTTGAAGTTCACCTTTATAATTTTCTCAACTCCCGAAGAAGCAATAAGACAATAGTGTGGGTTATACCGAACTTGATTCACGATAGAACGGTGCCCATATAAAACAATGTGTGGAGGGTCTACAACCATATCTGGAAGAAGAGTTTTCATTAATATAATAAACTCATACTAATAAACAAAACTTACACATGGAGAATTTCCCAATAAAAACATGCAGAAGAGACATGGTATGCAGTTGCAACAAACAACCCAAGTATACCTGTTTCGTCACTGTCAGGTATCTTCCACATATAAAGATTGAAATCGTCGGAGCCGGACATCACATATTGGTCGCCTTCACCGGCAAAACAGCAGCTTTTCATAGTGCATGAGTTATAATAGTCCTGGTGGTAGAACTCTGCTACTGGCTCGGGGGAATGTACCGCATAGAGTACGGGCGCCAGTCTTCGCCGCAGCGCAAGTATGTGTGTGCCTGCGGCGTTGAAACGTACGCTCATACTGTTTTGCGAAGCTCCGTTGTTGCCTACATATCGCAGTACGGGGCTGTAGGAATGTAGACAAGCCTGTTATGCACAACATATAACAATTCATATTCATTCAGGTGAGTAAATACATACACCACTCTGATAATTACATGAAATATGCTTACTGTTTAGGCGAACGCAAGTCCCAAAGAGCGACACCATCGCGCGCGTTAGCTGACACCAACATACCAACTTGTTGTGGATGGAACATGACACCATGAAATGCTTTTCTGCTTCGAGATATCACTAAGGATTCTGAAAAATAAATAATTTGTATTCTCTAATAAAAGTTTCTATATATTTAACCATCACATGAATGCAATCAATTATCACTAGATTATAAAAAAAAGCAATAATCTACAAGTTGTTTGATCATTAAAATTATTAAACATATATTTATTGAGTGTAAATATGTCACATTATTATTTTTACCATTGCAAAGTAAAACAAATTAAAATAAATGTATACACAAACCGTGCACAGACTGTCTGGTGTCAAAGAGAAGCAACCGGCCATCATTGCCTGCTGTAGCAACAACGCGATCATTGAGTGGGTCAATGCTGAGGCTGCATACCGCACGCTGATGTCGCAATATCTCTAAAGAGCACTTGCTCTCTAGGTCATGAACTATTACCTACATACAGATTGAATTCCTGATTATATAGATATGTGCATATTACATTGTGTATAAAAAATTGTCTTACACGTAGCGTACAAAGCATTTGTAGTTTATTCTTGTAATAAAAATAAGTGTGCATAGCATGGGGTAAATAGTCTCTTATAATTCAAATTGATGTAATTTAAATTATTAAATATAAACACTACTACACACAACCTATGCTATCACATCATTTCAAATATGGATCCATTTGCATCTGATTAAATATAATCATAGCAGCTACAATAAATGAATATTGCTGGATAACATAGACGCATCATGAGAAGCATATCCCAAGTTGCATTTAGAATAAAATACAATCTGATGTGTTTTATGCTTTAAGCAATTATGTAATTATATTTCATACAAAGCAAATAGGTACTTCTAGAAACAGTTCAATGGATATTCTGTTTAAATATCAAATTATAAAGTAATAAAAAAATATATATATTTAAATATCTTGTATAATTTTTTCAATTTTCATGGGTTAAATGGAATATTTGGTTACGGCCCTATCTTGTATGCCAGACTGCGGGTTCAATTCCTCTGACATTGAATTAATTTGTGTTCTGATTGTTAAAAAATTGTATTTAAATATGATATCTGTGATTTCTCTGATGTCTGATATCTGTAACACATGTGATTTAACTTACTTAAGCCAAATCAATGTCCGAGATGGGTGTAAACATATTATTATATTAGATTATATTAGTCAGATATCATACATAATGATTACTTACTATATCATCATTGCCTCCAGAATAAATTTTTTGATTATCATTGGTGATTCCCAAGCAAAAAATATTAGATTGATGAACAGCTTTCATTGCTTCAGGCCTGCCATAGTTGAGTAAGGATTGGCCAAACTGCCACAGCATCACCCTTCTATCATCTCCTCCTAATAGAAATATATTGGTAATTATTATCTAATTTTTTTTTATGCCTAAGTCAATCTACTGATATAAAATGATATTATATTTTGAAAAATAAAAATTATACAACATTGACTTATTTTTTCCTACAACTGTCACTTTTAAGCAACTAAGATTCTAATTAGAATTTTTAAGCATCTTAAAAGTAGATATAGTTTTAGAAAGATAAGAAATAATATATTTATGATTTTTGCTTTTTAAAGAGTATTTGCTACAAATAGGCACGAACTGTTATCAGTAAATGATAAGATGTCGATTGAATACCATCTATGTTTATTTATTAAAAGTTTATATAAAAAAACGTAGCGCAAAATAATTATAATTAATATAAAGCAGTTGCAGTTAAATTTAAATACAGACAAATTTAAAACAAATGGTAAATTACCAGATACGAGTAATTCGCCATTGCTGGAGAACTCTATAGCATTTACACATCCAAAATGGCATACTAAGTCCCGACGATATAAGTTTTTAGCGGCATTTAAACGTTTATTAAATAAATGTGACTTGAACTCTGGTATAAAACCGTATTCCCTTTTAATAATATGTGGTAAAGTACTAGCGATATTCGCCATATTTAGAACAAAACCACCATTTTCTGACACGACTGAAACAAAACTTCGTCGTTCGTCGATCAGCTGTACTTTATTTTTAAAACATTTCAACGTCGTTCCAGTTCATGAAAAGAATATATAAAAATAATTCATTCAATGGCTTACAAATTATTATCCAGAAGAATTTCTACATTTGATCTAATAAAATTAAATATTAAATAGCAACTAATATTTTCCTAGCAAGATGAGACTTTATTCTTAATGTATAAAAAACATTAAAGGATAATTTACTTGATCTAGAATTCAGGTGAAACGGATCATATCCTGTTTTACAGATTGCTTATTTCACCGTTCCACAGTGTTCAAATAATAGGTTTGGTTGTTTAAGTTTCTATCCTAATACAGTAACATACACCAAACATATTATGAATAGAATTAGATTAACGCTTTTATTTAAAATAAAATGACTATTCTTCTTTATTAACAGGATTATTTTACAGACTTAATGCATACATATTATTTATTTAAAAAAAAAGACTGTTATACAGCCGGTTAAATAGTAACATTGTGGCAGCTGTCACAGTCATAATTTCTTGCAGGTTACTGTCACAACTTACACACGTGAATATTGTTTGCTACAATACTATGGTAGTTGCCCAAATAACGGGGAAAAAAAAATGAAAAAGCCAGTGTTAAAAGTATCAGGTACATATACAAAAAATTAAAATTTTACGTTTACCAAAACCTAAATAAATAAAGCTAACACATGCTTAATTGCAGTATCATCTGATTCAGATTCCTCTGACGTTGCGGACTCTCAAGAATCAGGCAATGAAGAGCATCTAGTTGCAGACGATGTTGAAGGGGATGTGGAGAGTGAAAGTAGCGAGGACGAAGGTGGTTTAATAACAAATGAAGGATGGGCAGACTCCGTAGCTAAAATTCTTGGATCAAGTAAACCTAAAAATAAGAAAACATTAGTACTCTCGAGAGCCAAAAAACATACGGAACTTTTTAAAAAAGAGACAGATGAAAAACCTGCATTTGAAGTGATAGGTGAAACAAAAGAATTAAAGACAGAAGTCAAAACAGAAGGAAGAACAATAGAACCCATTGCTAAGAAACCTGTAAGTAATTACAATCCATTTCCCTAGTGCAATATCTCATTAAAATCATTTCAGTAGTTTTTGCCTGAACAAGTAACAACCTTACATCTACATATCCATGTCCACAAACATTAGTTTTTTGTGCAGCCCTGTGTTTAACTTTACTGATAGATAGGCTATATATGTGATGTTATCTGAATACCAAATAATTAGGTAATATATATTTTTTTATAGAAACCTGATAAACCATCAATCAGAGTGAAGCCAAACATATTAGAAAGAGACAGAGAGAGATTATTATCAAAAATAGCCACAAAAGGTGTAGTACAGTTATTTAATGCAGTCAGAAATCAACAAAAAACATTGGAAAAGGAAATGGATAGGAATGATATATCAGAAGGCAAGAAAGAAAAAATACTTAAGAAGTTCGATAAGAGAGCTTTCCTGGACACACTTATGGGACAAACAAAATCTATAATTGTGGATAAAGAAACAAAATCTTGCAAAGATGAAGTTAAAGCTGAAGATGACAAACCTAGATGGAATGCTTTAAGGTAAGTATTTAATTAGGTTTTCTGTACCATAACTACCAATTTTGCAATAAAAAGCAATTCTCAATCATATAGCCAATTTAGCGATCTTTCACATTTAATGTCAACCACCACTATAAAGATTTTATTTGTTTATTTACAAATTATTACTTTTACTATATATATTTGTTTTTCAGAGATGATTTCATGATGGGAGCTAAAATGAAAGACTGGGACAAGGAATCAGTAGAGGAGTAAGACAACATAGCTTATAAAAGTATATTATAATCAATAAATATAAATAATAATATTTAGAGGTCATCTTTTATTTAAAACAATCCTTTCCAAGGCTTAATGCTCCTGAAGATATAAAAACTTTGAGTAAGAATTGATATTGCCTGGAACGATATATAATATTGGGCTTCAAAATATATGTATATTTCTCATCTTTACTCAACATAAAATTATGTTATGTACAAGTACATGTAAATCATTTTATGTGCAATGTGTAAGCATCACTTCCCACAGTATGTTGTGTTATTTGTTTGGGTAAAGTTGAGTAGATCTTTACTGGCAAATTCCAAACCATTGTTTCAATTGGCACATTTAGTGGAGCATTCCAATCCTTTTCTTCAGGATTAGGCAGTAATTTTTCATTTGTAGTCACAAATTCAAAGTGAAGTCGCCATTTCAGGGATACTGTAAAAAAATAATTAATACTGTAAATAAAATTCTAAGTAAAACAGACATTGTTAAAATAAACATATTTCTCATTATCATTAAATGAAAGTTGTACCATCGGTAGACCATTATAATCATAACATGAAAGTTGCCTCTTTGAGATAAGGGGGAATTTCGCTCATAACTGCTGTATTCAAAGGGCGCGACGGTTATCGGAAAAGGTTTTTTTTTTAATAACTAAAAAATTCCTGAAATCATTATTCTAATATAATATAATTGAAGCATACCTTCTTCCACATCAAACGCTGGCGTTATGTGCAATGGAATTGGAAGTATCAGTTGTGAATGAGTAAGCCCCAGGGTCACCTCATGATATCTGGCAACAGTCATGGATCTGCTACTTGTATCTTTGCTAATATTCTTTGAAGGAGACTTTGATTTAATAATCTCTTCAGGTTGAAGTGATACAGATACCTGCAATTGTTACTCAAAATCAATATTTTATTTTTCCTCAGAATGCAATCATATGTCGAAATTTTAATGCAATAATACTAGACAAATAGGCATTACTTACTTTCATAATAGGTACTAGGTACTAGTCAGGCAAAGTAAGAGAAATTTATCTCTAGGTAATTTTTTCTTACCTGCATGCATGTTACAGTTCCGACTGTGAAATCAAAAGTACCAACTATATCCTCTCCTAACTTATATGCTGACTTAAAAAGGCAGAATCGTCCAACTTTTCCTCTTGTGTTCGTAATCATGTATGAGTTAGGGCTTCTTCTTGCAGTAAGATTCTGAAAAAATCAGACAGTTTAATATATACACTGCTCATTTAATAATTTGGCCATCCAAAATTATAACTGATGATCACAACACTAGTTATAGTCAGTTTGTTTAAAAATAATGTTCATTTTGATGTAGTGATTTAAATTGATCAATTGCAGATTTTAACACAGGTAACTATTAATTACATTAAATTAAACTAATAAATTGCTACCTGCAAAACTTGCAAAGCCATAGTTAGAGGTGTTTCAACTTTCCTCTCCTCTGAAAAAGGATTTGTAGGTTGTAACTCATCAGTTGTCTCATTCCCACATAATGCAGCTAAGTCTTGCATATTCATTATTGGACTAATTGGAAGGACTCTGAATGGTATTCTGACCATTTTGATATGAGACCCAACTTTTTGTGTAGCTATTGTTATCTTGTATGAATATTTAACTGATGTTCCTCGGTATGAAGGAGCAGCTTCAATAGGGAGAGATTCTCTGTACCAAACTAAAATAAAATAAAATCTGGTTTTTAACATACAAAAACATATTCATAAGGATATGATATATTTATATATATTATATAAGAGTAACATTTAGAAATATATTATTGAAAAATTTGTTAAGAATATATAGTAACAATTTTTAGAACTTACAAGTTCTTGCTTCACCGAGTGGTATTGTAAGATCACAAAACAATATTTTGGGCTTAGTATGAAAAATAACATCTCCTATGTCACATGATGTAACCTCCAATGATGTAGTCTTTCCTAATGTAGGCGTTTTCTCCCCGGTGTTTCCCGAAGTCGAATAAAAACAATGAATCTGTGCAGATGCCCATGCTAAATTCTCTAAAATGTCACTAAAAACATTGGTTAGGTATTTAAACAAGTTAAGTTTAATCTTTCCAATATCAGTAAATTTGTTACCTATGACTTTGAGAATTTCTATGTTCGGGTTGTGTTGTATGACAAAAAGTAATACAGCATTCAAGAGCTTCTCCAGCTAAATATACAGTTCCAGTAGTAAGTTTTGCGGAAAGTTCAATCATAATTTATAAGGCTTGGTGTCTATTATGTGCAAATAAAAAGACTATATAAATACGCGTCTATATTTTTCATATACGTTGCTTAGCTTATATGAAGAATTAATTACTTATTTAATGAATACAAATAATTTTTTGTATTCGTGTTGCTAATAACGTTGCGCTGTCAGTGTCAATTTTTTTTCGGACGAACCTATTGCTAGATTACTCTGACGTCAAGTCCAGCGCCACCGAACATTACCGTACAAGTCAGTGTCAACAAGAGTCATACGTTAATCTTTTAAATTACTAGCATGGATAAATTCCCCGGTCCATTAAAGACAATGTATTTAATTTAAGTATCTATATTTTCAGTTATAATTATACTAATCTGAAATTTAAATAAGTTTTAACTAATTATGTATGAAATATCCTTAGTCTTTTAGGTTTTATTTTTTTGAAGCAAAAAAATCATATCCTGCCTTTTACTTTGAATTATTTATTTATTAAATTTTATTAATTAATAAGGAAAATATTTAATGAAATAAAATTAGTAAGAAAATTTAATAAAAAGTTATAAACAAAATAACTGATTTTCTTAGACATGACTTTTTATGCTATAATACATGCTTGGAAAGAAACGTCATATATAACGAACAATGTAGAATTTGAAAGTGGTAATAATTGTTTTGGAATTTACAGATTATTTGAAAATGTTGATATCTGATGGAATTAATCATGCTAAGCTACAGTCAATTATAGTCGGGGAACTGAAGAAAGCCGGATTAAAGCATCGTCTGAAGAAAATTATCCTAAAAAATGTGAAAGTACGTTGTGATTTGTGTGTCAATAAATTACAAAAATATTCGGTTAGGGGCTGATAATTTCTTTTTCTTCAGGATCACAAGACCGTTTTTGGAGCTCCTTTAGTAAAAGTGCCTTCTTGCAGTGTTATTTGTTGTGGAAGTACATTATGCGTCCCTATGGTTGTTACTGAAATGTCTACAGTGCTTCGAGCAAACGCACATATTGAGGGATTATTCCGTAAAGCGGGCTCACAGAATCGACAAAAAGATATTAAGGTAGTTTTAAACAATATATTTTTGTCAACTTCCAGGTATTTTTGACTAACACATCTTAAATCCTTCTAGCGGTTATTGGATGCTGGTGGTTGCGTATCAGATGGTCACCACCCAATTGATGTAGCAAGTGTACTTAAGTTATATCTAAGATGCTTACCAGAGCCTTTGATTAGTGCTGAAGTGCAAGACCTATTACTACGTTGTAGATTATCAGCTGGTGATGATGCTCTTAGACCAATATTGCACACATTGCTGTTATTACCAGTATTACATGTGCACCTGCTGCATTATATTATGGAAGTAAGTAATGTTTTTGTTATTTATACTTATTAATAAAATAAAAAGAATATTGATTCAAATTAAAATGAACAATTCTTAGTATTTTTTGTATTGTCTGAAATAAATAAGCATAATTATTTTCAGTTATTAAACTTTATTGCATCAAAACACAAAGATAATCTTATGGACTCATCAAACTTAGCTATAGTTATGGCACCAAGCATCATGCCTCTCCCAGCTGCAGCATCTGCTCAACGCTTGGAGCACCATGTTGCACTTGTAAAGGTATCACTTTATATAATGTTTCATATGATATAAACAGAACAAAGACAATTTTCAATTAATAACAATTGAGTTGCTGTCTATATCAAACTAAAGAATAAACATATTTTTGTACAAAAAAGAATATTTAATTTGCATCATATTAAAGTATATTATTCTAGGTTTTAGCTATTGTATTACTTACTATTACTTCTGAAATCCAGTTAGAACTTTTGATATTTTTCATGTTTACTAAAGATTAAAATATAAATACGTATATTAAAATATAAATAGTAATATAATTACATAGTAGGCAAATCAGCATTGATAAGTCGAATTATTTCTTACGATCATTCAAAAAAAACTAAATAAGGAATTAATATTAAAATGTCTTTATTTTATTTAGATATTCATCGAAAACTCACATCATATAGGTTTATTAACTGAGGATCTCATGACACAATTAGATGATGATTCCGATGTGTATCTTGCAAGGAGAAAGAAAAGACGTAGTGGTTCATTAAACCGTAAGTAATTGAAAAATATAAATTTCAATTAATAAATCAACTCGAAATTCTGACTATGAACTGTTGCAGGTGTATTGAATGGACTACGCAAAATGGTCTCTGGCAGTGTAAATACTCCTGCAACTGTTCGTGAAAAAACAAAAACTCCTGTTCTGAACAAGTCAGCTGCAAAACGAAAGTTTGATAGCTATGAGGGACTTTCTAGTAAAGCAAAGTTAGTATTACCTTTCTTATTATTTTCCAAAATAACATGTTATGATCAATACATACATCACTCCTGTGTTTCATCCAGGTTTGGCAGAGATTATGTATCTTCTCTTTTTACAATCTTGTCAGCCTTGTCGTTATTTAACTGAATTTCAAATTTGATCTAAAGTAAACGATTAAAATTTATTATAATCAAACAAAATTCTTTACATTTCATATTACAGGAAAGAAATTACTAAAGGATTGCCTCAGAAGGAATTGTCCTTTACTCCAATGAAAATGTAAGTATAATTAATGACAATTAAAGTTAAATAAGTTTTAAGTTTATCCAGTTAAACTAGTTAGTGGTAGTTAAATTCACACCACATCTCATACATTGACCTGTCTCCGAGATGAATTGCTTAAAGCACTTGTGTTACAGAGTTCAAACATTAAAGGAATCACAAATATAATACTTAAATACATATTGAACACCCAGACATAGATCAAACTTACTCATGTTACTCATGTCATTTAAATAGCTTAATGGATTTGGATGAAATTTGTGACTGTGAATAGCTTATTGCTAGAATAGTTCATAAACAGTACACTAGAAAGTAAGCTTTTCTGAAATTACATGACTTTGAATAATATATATTGTTATATAATAATATGTATTTTTCAGTAGTGCAGGAAATATTTTTTTCAGACGGGATATAAATTTTTAGAGATATATATACTACTATTTATATCAAACTGAATGGTTCCTATTAGATAGTGTAATACTATACAAACTATGTATTTAAGTGATAACAAGTTTATGAAATCTTTTCCTAACATTTCCCTCATATAAGGCTTGAATCTAATGTAGACTTAAAATAAAAAATATATTACTGTTGATATGTTCTGTTTAATATAATAAACTTCGCCACCTCGAATTGCAGTACCTAAAATGATGACTATGTATGATAATTAAGAAACTGATCAAAATGCAGGCACATAAATTATAGTATTAGTATTTATTATTTTGTTCTTCAGTTTTCATATGTATGCATCTAACTTATCACTTGGAAAAAGTCACAGGAAACAACTTCTATAATCTCATATGCGTAAGGTAATAATTTTTTATATTTATTTTAAGGGGACAAACAGAACGTAAAAAACTACGGATCAGCCTAATGGATGCCAGAAGTACTCCAATCGTAAATTCAGACTTCAGCTCTCATAAAAACTCCGAAACCAGTATTAGCAGTGAAGACATGCTTACTTCGTCCGAACATTTGTTCAGTGCTCACGACACCATCGATTTGTCACCTGATATGAAACAGACAGACAAAGATTATGTTAGAATATCTAAACAAGAATATGAAGAAATTAAAAGCAGAGTGTCTGCCATCGAAAACAGATTATCACGGGAATTCACGGACGTAATACCTAGAGTACAACCTCTGCAACAAGTACAAAATGTCTATGAGCAAACCTTGGAAGAAGTGGCCATGTTAAACTGTCCTAACTCTGATCACCTGGCGCGACGTTTGAGTAAAGAACTGAAAATTAGACCAAACGAGGATGCAAAAATAATTCGCTCACCAAGTGCAAGAAAGATAGGTTCAATACGACGCCGATCTAAAGAAAATATAACAAAAATTGTAAGACACAAATCATGGAATGCATCGTCCCATTCACAAGCTCAAAACGGAGATAGATTTTATCCTTACATTGGACTCTCGCGTCGCAGCAGAACCACTACAGTAAAGCCGGAATTAGCTGCGCCAAAATCTTCTACACCAAACAACTGGGATGCTTCAGCTTCGGAAACGTCTCTGAATATGTCTAACAACAATCAAAAATATCAGTTACGGAAAAGAACCAGTCTTTCATCAGATTTCAATCTAGATAAAACGATAGGTAAAATCCAACGTAGGTCTTTGAACGTCACTATTGAGAATAGTTGGGATAACACACATTCAGAATTTTCTATGAATAACACAATGAACTCTACTAAATCGGAAAGTACAAGAATCTATCAGAATTTATTAAGTAAAAACCCAAATAAATTATGTAAACAGAGTCCTTCGCGCTCACAACAGAAATGGCGCAATGCTGCCGCTTTCTTTATGGACAAAACAGGAGAATTAGAAAGCTCGAGCCAAAGTGGTAGACCATCAGTAAACAAATTACGACGACAGAACGCGGGAGCTGTTCTAGCGAAAGCCAAACTTTTCGAATCTAGCTCTGATAAGTCATCTGAACGTCATGAGATAGCTGTTCATTCCGGTTTTGCTAGAAAACCAAGAATTATTAGCCAACAGCAAGGCAAACCGCAGAAACTCATTGCGCACGTGAAACCCAAAGTACAAGAAACGGCGCACGATACCGTTTCCAATATTTCTAGAATGCCAAGAGATGCCGATATTCCTCCAAATCCGCCGATGCGTTCTAACCGAATGCTCAATGTTCATTCCAAAGAAGATATAGAGTCTTGGCGATTGAATAGGAAAGTTACACCAACAAAGAAAATTACTTCTCCTACTGCAATAATGAGAACTCCTCAAGTGCCTTTGCTGAAGAAATCTCTGTGTACTCCTAGGGGATTACGAACCCCAGCATCAATCACGGATTCAAGAAAAATAAATACCCCAATGAAAGCAGTACATATCTCCCCAAGAAGACGGTCTCCGCGGCAAAAACGTCTTTAGTTAGCTTCAAAATTTATTAAGTTTAAATTATTAATCTGTTAGTGATTTTTGTATGGACCAGTGAAATTCGCTCTAAATTTTAGCTCTAAGAAAGTGTGATTAAATGAATCAAGTGGCCATGTTGTAAATAGTATTAAATCAAAATGTGAATCATACATACCTTGATTACATTTAAATATATAATTTTTTAATCAAAGAAATTAAACCTTTTTATTTGTGCAAATGTTTTATTGTGCTTGTAAATCTAGTTATATAAATATACTAGGGGCGGCTTGCGGTTTCACATGCGTAGTTTCAGTTTCCGTGGAAATAATAATATAATTTTGCTTAAGTACGTAAGTGAACTTCTTAACATCAGCTATCAGAGATCTTGTCTCGTTAAAATTTGTTCAGCTGTTTCAGTGTTTACGTTAAACAAACAGACAACACCCCGACACTAAACAAACAAAAATAAAATCTCGCGGCGGTTTTAGTTATCATACTCCGAAACGGATCGACCGATTTTGATGAAATATTATATTGGATTATATTTTATTTATATTATATTATATTATTATTATTATATTATTATTTTATTTTTATATTATATTTATTATATTGGAGAAGTCTGAGAATAGGTTGTTGTCTCACAAAGTGATAAGGGTGGTCCATCACAATTTTTTTTATGTGGTGTTAAAATATACATACAAACCTTTTACCATCAATCTCTATATTTAATGGCGATATTAGTAATTTATATTTTCCCTTCCTGGGTCAGCTAGTTCATCATAAAAATGTTTGTCCTGGGTGATGATTGAACCCCACGATCCTTAGCGAACAAGAAATGATTACTACAATCCGCACCATCGGGCCTACTATCGTTAGCGACCATATAACTTTTAGGTTGCCATAACAAGTGAACGAAATTAATTAGTTGAACAAAATAGTTCTGAGATTTGACCCCTGACGGATAACGGAGTAACAATGTGGGTTGAGGTATTTTTTAAAATTATGGGGTTTCTAATATTAAGATATATTCTTCCTGCTATAAAACCCTATCTGATATTATAAATGCGGATGTTCAATGCAGTTACATATAAGCACAAATTCATCTAATTCAATTTTTAAAACGTTCTTTCAGTCAAGTGATATTTCCGAAATCAAGAGATTCAAGTTGCATTCTCAAGTCACATATAAGCCACCTTTATATCCAGCAATAACCATCAGATAAAATAAAAGTTCATAACATACGTAACTGCCCGATGGCGCAGATGGTAGAGATCCTATCTTGTGCGCCAACGGTTGTGGGTTCGATTCCCACCCAGAGCAAATATTTATATAATGATATTTGTGTTCGTTTTGTATCTGGGTGTTAAATATATGTATTTAGTCCGTAACAAGTGCTTTAAGGCTTAAAGTTTAAGCGACTTACCACGGAATCAGGTCCAATGTATGTCGCGGGAATTATTTCTTTTTATGTGTAAATAAAATCCTTTACACCAGTTATCTGTACAATCAAAATCTTGAAAGAACGCAATTTAGTAAATTTTGTTTTGAAAATAGCGGATGGAGCAAGAATTAAAAATTAATAAGAGTCCTTTATTACTGTTATTCTACCGGATCTATAATGACCCACTCAATATTTACTAGCATCCAGCATGTGCTGAAAATAAAAGTAGGAGCAGTCTAGTGGTCATGGACTATTATATTGTGTGTAGTAAATTTTTGCACAGCAAGATTTTTATTGCAACTCAGTATGGAGGGGTCCATAATTAGTAAATGAAATTACAATTGATAATATTATATGATGTATATCACGGCTTTTACAGTGGTATTTTATGTATAAAAAAAATATCCTGATTTGTATTAAATAAATTAAAACATACTGTCGATTTAATAAATAACAATTTTCACATTCAAATATATAAAGCATCGGCGCCACATTAATTTCGATAATACAAAACGGTCATAATAATTCTGCACGTGGGACTCAACTAAAATAATTCACTTACACATTTAGCGATGATCACAGATTGAGGATTATAAAAAAGCAGATTCAGAACATACCGTGCTATGGAGAGACGATTTAACAATTCGAAACTTGCAATAGTGATTACTGAGTAATTTTGATTTCATATAGCTTAAACGCTAACTTATCACTATCAGCACTCGGGCCGCTCACGCACGGCTCATCCCAGTTTCTTAACATTGCTTCTCGATCGATATCAATACCAAATTTAAATTAACAATATAATAAAATATCAATTGTACCTAAGATCTTTTCCAATTAAATACGCACACTCGTTCTCAGATTGCATTTCAATATACACTAACTAGTCGCGGCGGCCGATATCTACGGGACTATCTGCTGGCTCGCAGGCGCCCTCAGACCGTAACGTATATAATTAAACATACATGTTGTGATCAATAATAAAAATATAATGATACAAATACATTAATTGCTACATTCTTCGATTATTGTGTGACATAAATATTTACAAAAGGCATCAGGAGCGCCGAAATAGTTAGGCGAGGCAGACTCCTACGCGAGATTATATTGCGACCGGCGACCGGCGCCGCGAGTCCGGCGGGCCGGCCGCCATTGCACTCCCCACCCGGCATGGCGCCGACGACCAGCCCGCACCACGCATGCCCGGCGCCGGCGCCGTAGGTTGTGAGCCACCCCGGCCAAACCCAAACGATACATCGCTTACTTGCGCAGATATTTTTATTAACTAAAACGTCTGTACAACGACCGCATTGTCAGGAGAGCTATAGAATAAATGCCCCGAAATAAAATGAAATCTTGTCGTCAATTAGGTAAAAAAACAAACTAAGCATACCGTAGTACAAAAAGCTATCCTGACCGTTACAGTCGCCGGATCAAAAACTATTCACTAAAGCGATGAATATTTCGTTCTAGGAAAATAAAAACGAATCTTTCCCCATGATTATGAAACTATAGTAGACTATATAATACGTTCCTACATCTTACAAAACGAATAACATTATTCTAAATATCAATGTGTGATCTCTCGATATAAGTATGATTACAATTTGGGAATGCATGACACTACTCGACGAAATACATAATTATTAAGTACCGATGATTAAAAAAATGTCTTACATATACAGATAGAGTAACGTGTCCGAAATATGAATACTTCCGTCAACTATAAAGTACAAAGTTGAAAAATAGTAACATATTAATAGAAATAGTATATAAGAAACATCATTCCGACGAGAATATACATGGCAAAGTTTTAGGTAATAAAAATAAATGTGCTAGGAGGAAGACGTCGGGTCACACCCTGTCGCCGCCTCCGACCCAGTCAAATTCGTCGGCAATTCTAACATCCCCATCCTCTCGGAATCGCGGCCGTCGCAATCGACGAACGACGAGTGTGCAACTCGGCACACCCCGATCGTTCATCGAGAAAATGTATGAGTTTCGGTTCCGAGGAGATGAATGGGAAGAGCGTTCGCCACCGTCAGTGAGTCCGGTGAGGCAAACGACGACGCGTTCGAGCGGACGTCTCGCGAAAGTAAAAACACGATCGTTGCAGTCCGGCTAGTACTAGCTAAAAATAAATAATGATAGTATAGGTTCCGACGAATACTGTTGAGTGTCGCTCGGCGGAAGTGTGCGTGGCACGGTGGGTGGTATGGCTGCGGCGGGCGCGGCGAGCGCGGGCGCGGGAGAGCCTCAGTTGACCATGAGCGTATGCGACTCCATGGGCGCGGCCGAGTCGTACAGCGTGTCCGTGTCCTGCGTCGGCTCGCCCTGCAGCTGGCACTGATTTGATAGAGTTCCCGCGCCGCAGTCGCAGAAAAATCTGCAATTTTTTTATTCAAGTATTAAAAAGATGGAATAGTATTCAATGAGCAGTTCTTATACATGTTACCAGCCAGATATAATACCACTACTAGATCAATGATGCAGTCGCTCAAATATATTCATTATGTATGTAAAAATATGTTTAATAAGGAAATTACCTGTCATGACGTATGAACTCTACATCGTGTCCAGAATGGCATGTTTTGATGCAATTTACACAGATCGCATTGCGATCTGTCGTGTTACATGTCTGACACCTAAAAAGAAAACAAAGATTATTATAATAATTGTATCCTGCAGTTTCTTAAAATTTATGGAAAATGCGATCAGTGTTTTGGATAAGAAGATTTTGTATTGGAGGATTGAAATCGGTAACAGTTAGTAGAAATACTTCAAAAATAACTTTTAACAGTTCTGTTAAAAGGAGCCGATCTTTTATTAATATTAATTAAAAAAAGTTATTGTAAAACATAACTAGCTGCCTACACATTATACCAAACTCAATCATTCAAGAACCAAAGGGAACACACCTATAGAAGTCGTGCATTGGGAAGGATGTATAAGAAGATATTTTGTACAGGCACTGCCCCCCGCCGACCGCCTTCTCGACCGCGTCCTGGTTGCTGAAGATCTTATTCCCGCGCACGAGCGGCGACACGCCCGAGGCCAGGCACAGGCCGCCGAACCGGTTGTTGAAGATCTGGTTGTGCTCCAGCGTGGCGGTGGCGTTATTGGTGATCTCCACGCCGGCCGCCAGCCCGTCGAAGATGCGGTTGCGCCGCAGCACGGGGTGGCTCTGCGTCGAGATCAGCACGCCCGCTTGCGCGTTGCGAAAGATGTCGTTCTCTTCTAGCACACCCTGTTGAGCGCGGAAATGTATTCAGATGTTACTGGTGTATATAATTATCGTAACGATAATCGAATAACAGCGATAACATAATTTATAACAAGCTAGACGATTTTCAAAATATTAAATCGGAAAAATAAATTTGATATAATCCCCTCAAAAGAGCAGTATCATCACAAAATGATTTATTTTTACTTAAATTACAAATTACTGATATTAAGATAGTTGTTCTATTGTAAAGCGTGCAAAAACAATGAGAGCTTTGTACCCACCTTCCCTCCATTAAAAATACATATGCCGCCATCCCGGCCATCAAAAATCTTATTTCTCTTTAGCGTAGGATTGGAATCAGTCTTTATCCATACTCCGGCCATGGCGTTATCGAATATTTCATTCTGTTCTAACAGCCCCAGCCCGCCGTTGTACACGAGGACACCCCCGTTCTGCCCACCCCAGATCTTATTGCCCCTGATTACGGGATTACTCCCGGTTCTAATTTGTACACCCGAGTAAAGGTGGTTAAAAATATCGTTGTCTTCTAATTTTCCATGGCCATTATCGTAGAAATAAACGCCGACCTGTGGAAGATGTTTTTATTTATATAAAATACAAATATATTTATATAAGACATTTTTATAAATCAAGGCCTAATGTTTATTATGATCATGTTATATATGTATATATAAATAAATGTTATTAAATATTTACAATATAAACATGTATCCATATATCTTTTATGTGGAAAATATATACCAAAGTAGATTAAATATTTTCTATTTAATCTACTTTGGAATATTTTCTAATATGTTCATTGTCTTAGCTTTGCGACACATCACTCTTACAGATTTTTATACTTGTTGTGCTTGCTTTTAACATATCACATGTCGACTGTATTGTATATCGCCTGTTAAAATAGAACTCAATATCAATACCAATTCCTCTAGTGCCAATATTAAGATGTTCATAGAATATACATTGATTATGCTAGGTGAAGTTTAACTACATGCAATAATACTTTACCTATACCTTTTTTTAATATGCTATCTTAATTTTAAAATAATTTTTTTATATAATTAAAGGAATAACAGTTACAAGTGAATTCTGGCGATTCAAAAGTGTATATGATAAGCCTATTTAAATGAAGATATATTTAATTGGAAGTAAAGAGGATGCAATAAACAGGAACCTGTTTCCCCGAGTGGATGCGGTTGCGGCGTAGCACTGGCGTGGAGCCGGTGGTGATCCACACGCCGGCCAGCGTGTTGGCGTACACTTCGTTCTCCTCGATAAGCCCCTGCCCCTTCTCGTGCACGTAGATGCCCCCGTGCTGCCCGTGGTGGATTTTGTTGTGCCGCACTATGGGGTCGCTGTTTGTACGTATCTGGACAATTTTAATAAAACTGTTGTAGCTTACGTGAAATAAACTTATATGGAAAAACGATCAATACGACGGGCCCGATAGCGCAGGCGGCAGTGATCGTGTCTTGGGCGCCAAAGGTCGCGGGTCCGAACTCGAAACATAACACTTAAATATATCTGTTTAAGTGTTATGTTTGTGATTCTTCTGTTGTCTGGCCTTAACACAAGTGCTTTAAGCGACTTATCTTGAAGTTTATTTAATTACTATTTTATATTTTATTTAGTGTAGGTCGACAAACAAGCATACAGGCCGCGTGATAGTAAGCATTACTGCAGGTTACAACCATGTGACTTGAAGATATTATGTTACCCAGTAATTTAACTGCCTCTCTCACCCTTCAAACCGGAACACAGCAAAGCTAACACTGATAATTGGCGGTAGAAATAGTTGAGAGTGAGAAGCAGACGACCTTAGCACGAGGACTACCTCGTGTAAATTATATACTACTTTAAATATAGCATGATTAGAACGACAAATATCAATGTAGCAGCTCATAGAAGCATCATAATTTGTTACTGATAGTATTTATTTTACAAAAAAATTACATATTCAGCATATCAACTTAAAATTAGTACAAAAACTAATTAAATATTTTTTTTTATAGTTTGACAGCTGTTTTTCCAATCAAGCTACACATTCAGAACTGTATTTTTTTTATCTCTCGTGGAGTCGAATCTCTGAACAATGATTGTAAGTAACATCTAAGGTGCCAGAACTGACAGGTGGCTATATTTCTATGTGAAACAGCGCAGGTTGAATACTAAAGTGTGGAGATGGGCAGCAGCAGCAACCTCGTCGCGAAAGTTACGCTCAGCGATGGCCACCACGTCTGACCAGCGCGTCAATTATGGGCATAATCAGTGCACTTTATACGGCGAACATGAAGAATATGGATTAAACAAAACTTGTAATTTAAAATTGTAATATCTCTATCTGCATACTCAAGGGCTGACGCTAATAAATTAAATAACTTAACATCCACTCTGCCTGTCGAATATTAGTATAAGCTAGCGATTTTTTGACTTTGATTCTAAAAAACTCGTCATTAAGAATAGAATGTCGGTCGTATGATAATCACACTGCATCAGTAGCGAAATGAATGTCACCGACTCACCTGGATACCGGCTAACGCATTCCCATAAATATTATTATGCTCAATCAGTCCGCGGCCCTCTCCGAATATGTACACGCCGCCCTGATGGCCGTTGTATATCTCGTTGCGACGGATGGTCGGGTTGCTGTTGGACGTGATCCAGACGCCCGCAAAGTTGTTGGAGTGGATCTTATTGTCTATGAACTGTCCCAGTCCCGACTCATGCACGTAGATGCCGCCAGTCTGCCCGTGGTGTATCTCGCAGTGCACCACCGTGGGGTTCGCACCCGCCTTCACTTCGAAGCCGGCGATTCTGTTGTTGTGTATGTCGTTTGCTTCAAAATAACCCTGAGGTACATCAATTACTTACATTAGTACAATGAAACCTACTGATGTGTCGTAACGGACAGACAGATGGCGGTATAGTCATCCGAAAGAGTGTAGTTTAAATGCGCAGGACTATAATGAGCAGCAATACCGTCGCGGAGCTACACTCTACGATTGCCACCATTTCCATTTCATGGGGAGGTCTGTCTGTTAGTGAACGTATATTGTCTTATTTCACAACTTGTATAGAAAGTTTAGGTTACGCCCATTCTAGTTTTAGATGAGTCGATAGTTCTCATTTCTAAGCACCTCTCTCAAATTATAACCGTAATTAGTGAATCGTTTAAGTACTCTAGATTATTACAGTAATTAGACGTTAAATGCCAAGAAGAAAACTTTAACATTTAAAATTTTATTGCTAATTAACTGCATACCTTTTTTAGAGGTTGATTTCACTTATAAATTACCGATTTAATGGAAATGATGGATTGTGTACTAACATCAATGACATTAGTTCACATATTGCAAATAAATGCAATATTTTTGGCCAATAAAACATACCACGACGATGATTGCATTTGATATCAATAATTCTACCTATAAATAAACGTAATAATGCTATTATGCATTTGCAATGTAAGTTTAAGAATGGTGAAATAACAGCTTCATTTCAATGCGTTCAAATGGAGAATTACTAAAACATATAACTTACCAATCCATTCTCGAACGTAAATATGCCGACGTCTCGGCCGTGGTGTATGTGGTTCCGACGCATGATTGGGTTGGCGAAGTTTTTGACCCAGATGCCAGCGAGTGCGTTGCGGGAGATCTCGTTGTCCTGATACGCGCCCTGCGCGTAATCCGTAACGTAAAGACCCACGTTCTCACAATCACTAATGTCGCAGTGTTTTATTACTGGATTCGCGCCCGCGCCGCTTACGCACACTGCTGCTCCGACTAGAATGACATAAATTATCGTTATTATCTATAGTCTTTACAGAAAGATTACGGAAAACATAGCAATGGTTGGTATGGTTTGAGCATTAGATGCGTCTTAAGACGATTACGACCTGCGACTGTGCCTCACAAGAGTGATCTCCAATTTGTTCACAACGTTCTTAAAACTTCTAAGGAATTAGCATAGACGGATGGATAGTTCCAAAGTAATTATTGCACACTTGTTTGAATCCCTACTAATATTATAAATGCGAAAGTAACTCTGTCTGTCTGTCTGTCTGTCTGTTACGCTTTCCCGGTTAAACCTCTCAACCGATTTTGATGAAATCTGGCATAGACAATCTTTAGACCTTAAGAAAGGACATAGGCTATTTTTGAACTCGAAATAAGGGTTGTAAGGGGTTGCAAGGGGGGATGAAAAGTTGTTTGCATGGATCGCTATTTTTAGAGCTAGAAACTTAAAACTTATTTTTCAGGCCATTGATTCGATATAAATAAACGTGACATTCAAAGTTTATATAATTTGAAGTAAATAGGTATGGTACCCAAAAAACTATTCCACGCGGACGAAGTCGCGGGCACAGCTAGTGTTTAATAAATGTGGAAAACAGTACCTATTGCCTACATTATTCTTAAATTACTCATATTTGTTTGTGTTCATCAGTCTATTTCAATTAGAATTGAATTGATGTAATACTGTCGAATATCGTCAGAAAAGTGTGTAAGGTGGAATATTTGATTAACTACTATTTTTTTTGTTATGTTCAAAATGTGTTGCGGAGCAATTCCGAGGGATGCAATTGACTTACCGACGCTGGCGCTTCGTATAATACAGTGGTCGATTGTGGGCGAGCAATTGTCGGAAACCTCGAGACAGTAATGTTTGTGGTGTTGCATGGTACTGGTGGCGTCTGGCGAAAACTTGAGCGTCATGTGACCAGCATATGCGCGATTCGCGCCTTCCGCGAACGTAAGCGTCGATTCCGCCTCGCGTTCTAACACAACCGATTCGGCCACGTTGCCGGTCGCACAACCTGAGCACATAAGTCACGTTATTATAACTGCCGGGTGGCGAGGCGGGGTATTACCGTACGGCGGTCGGTGGATCTTCGAGCCAGGTTAAAGCACGGCAGAAAAAAACGGTTGTCAGTAATCAAAGAATATTTTATAAATATCAGTGGGCATATTGAATTCTGATGCTCGCACTAGCTCGTATGCTTGTCCAGGTACGTATCTAATTAATCAGTAAAACATATCAATAATAATGGATAGTAACTCTCTCAAAATATTAAAATAAAAAAAGTTAAATTAGGTTAAGATTCTCAATAGGTTTACTCTACCTTTTCTTCCTAATTAATAGCTATTTCTATTACAGAAATTTTAGAGAACACAGAATTTTGCAAAACTCGGACAAACACTATCGAAACGAATCAACAATAGAAATAGCCGACACGCAAGTCCCGAGAAGCTCACCGATGAGCTGCACGTCCGTGTCGATGGCCAGGCACTCCTCCTGAAACAGGCCGGCGTGCACGAACACCA
>JACJUM010002496.1:5372314-5418375 GCA_020976665.1 Heortia vitessoides
GGCGGCGGGGACCGCGCTGGCCGACACAGACCCGCCGCCGCCGCGCTCTTCCACGTATTCGAGAGCCGCCTGTGAACGTTTCCGTGGATTACCTCGAGCGGTGTTCGCTTCTGCGCGACCGTTTCGAGCAGCGCGTTTTTATAAAAAATATAAAACACTGTTCTAGGCTCGTTTAACAAAAATATAAAAAGCACGCCTTGGTAATGAAGTCGTCAAGAAACCGCCTAAAATGAAATTACTACGTTTCCTACTTTTACAAATAGTTTTGAATAAAAATTTAACACTATGTATCTCGAGGAAAATATATTATAATTCTGGTAACTAAAAAAAACGACTAGAAAATGATATAAATAAAGATATGGACCTCTCATAATATTAAATGTTGCCTTAACTATTAGTGCTCCAATTTGATCTTAAAAAGCAATACATACCTGTAATAGATAAGCGGTTTACATATTTAACTAATTTATTTTAATAACGTCGTGATGATATATGAAAATTTAATATTTCCTATCAGAAAGTTGTGTATCAAATATAAATAGCTCAATTACACTAACTGACCCGAAACGTTTCTCTGCCACATAAGTTATGGAGGGACTCCCTGGTTGATTAAACCAACGGTATAAAATATACTTTACGACCTATTCTAATAATACACATAAAAAATACATAAAAATCGGTCAGGTTATTTCGGAGGAGTATGAAAGGTAATGAAGGTTTTATAGATTATAAGTTTAATGTGAACATATTTAGAGACAGACGTGCCAATTTATAAACACTTACCCTGATAGTGTTGAAATGTTTAATTCTTGAGTCTTTTTTAGGGCGGTGGTTAGGCCGCACGTGTATGCCGTAGTATAGCTGCCGGAAGCTCTCCTTCCAAGGGTTGTCTGCGTCGCACTCGTCAGCCGGCACGAACTCGAACTGGCATGGCGCTGGGTGCATCAGCGGCGTGTCGTATTCAAACACCGACTGGTATAGGCTTTTCCTGTTGCAACAAATAACAATAACGTCATGTTTCATTTTGATATTAACTGTAAGTTTGTAATGTAATCGCAAAAAAATATTTGTTTATTTACGACATCACAATAGCACCTTCGAAAATTATTACTGTTTGTCTACTATATTATGCATGTATTATACATATAATCCTTCCTCTTGAATCAGAGGGGGAAGGGAGCTATTCGTGCAATTTACAAACAACTAAACTAAAATTGTCACAACAGACTCGCTCAATGAGAAATTAATGTAATGACTATTATACTGTCAATATGTTTACGAAAACATCGTATATATCCATAAAAACCTAGAATACTACAGGGAAAAAAGTGACATGCATAATATATGAAATAAATATAAGCTCGTAGTGCCTACAACTCAAGTCAAAAAAATAAATAACTCATTCAAGGGCAATTAAGTGAGTTTTTAAAATAAAATCCCAAGTAGGAGTAGCCTTGCCTTTGAATAAATTAAAGAAATATGTTAAAAATAAACTTATATCCAAAGCTTACTGTTGCGTTAAAGATTATGTCGACGACAAAACTGCTTGGAATTTAACTGTTTTAACCATTGGCGTTAAGACAATGGTTTGTTAGCGCTGACGCCGGTAGCGGTTTCATTAGCGCCAACTACTACATAGTTGGTAGAACCTTTATCACCACCAGTTTTTCTTACAGGTTTCTTTCTGGTGGGTCACGTAATGAACCTGCAGTAAACCTAGTTTAAGACTTGTCCTGGTGCCGGCAGACTAGTTTAAGGTGGGCCCAATGTTCTTTATGTTAGTTATCTATATGTTAGAAGACTTTTATGATCCGTTGGGTCAACGGGATCGTCTGTAATATTTACATATGCATAAAACCACTTTCTTATTGGAAATATTAATATTATTATTATGACTTATTTCATTAAGATTTTATTGACGATTTAAAATTGGTTGTAATGGGCCTACTTGAATAAAATATATTTGACTTTGACACCTTTGAGCAACCTTCATTACCATTACATAATAAAAGAGAGTGTGTAAGGGAGTAACAAATATGCATACTTAAATATAAGTGTGCATATTGATATTAATCTATCATGTAAAAACTACTAAATAGATTTATAGTAACTTTACAACAATAATTGAAGTTTGTTATGCATTGACATCGAATACTTGAAATAATACCATTAATGTGGGAATATTTCAGAGTCAGCTACAGTTTTTTAACAGTTAATGACAAGCAATGATTCAATCTAATTACGTACCCGCGCGGTAGTCATGCTTTTTCCACCCATCCACTCTTATGAAACATTAATATAAAGAGCTTTAGGTTTATTCCATTTTATTAGTTAATTCTTACAAATTGCAATGCCCTTGCAGGGCGTTAAATGAAACTCTAATTTATATCTTTCTCACCATGTTCATGTAATGTGACAAGCAATAAATTATTTTGAATTTAAGCCTTTGAGTAATACATCAGCATAAACTATAGTCACATTTGTTTAGTATTGACTGTAAATAGTATCTAAATTAAACATACTTTTAAAATCCACAACAGTGCAGGCGATTTTAAATAAGTGGTTTTCACGACTAATAAGCAGCTGCTACATTCCTAGTAGGTTTCCTTTTATAATAGGCTATTTTCATCTATCAACAAAAAAATATAACATTATGTTACTTGAATAAATAATAACGTGAGGAATTGAAAAAAAATGTCGTTATTCCATAAAAACCTAAGATTAATTTTATATTTCAAAATTAAAATCCGAGTTTTATTATCTGTAAGTCACGTGACCGAAAACACCGTCCACCATGTTTTTTTCCAGAATGACGTCACAAGCACTAAAATATCTAAATGTAAACAACTGACTGTGTTCCTTAATTTTTTACTTTTTTTGTGTATAATTCCTTTTATTTTAGAGATTTTGTATTTTATTACGCTACTTTTGCATAATTAAACATGGACGTCGGATTTGTAAAAGCCGAAAGTACTAATTTACCGAAGATAGATGCGGTAATGATTACAAACTTCTTTGCGTGTAATACAGATTTCTTTTCTGCCGAATGCAGAAATATAAAAACAGCTATGTAAGTAAATCTTTCTATTACTTTATCACAACAATATCATTTGTGTGATTCATAGGTGTAATTCAATGAAATTTTCTTATTTTGAGGTTAACAACATCGTTCGGAATAGTAATAAATAACTTTTCTGGAGTCTTCAATGTCGAATTCTTACAATTTAACGCAACACACCAACGATACGGGTTATAGAAACTCATCTTTTTATATAAATAAAAACAACTCAACAAAGCCGACAAACTCAATATCGTGTCAATGACAAATGTCAATTTGAGGTTACAATATTTTAGTACTATTGACGTCACCAAAATGGCGGATGGTATTTTGGCGCGTATATTTTACGACAAATTTTTAATATTTTTTTTTCGGCATAAATCGGTCATATTTTGCTGAAATAAAAATTATAATGAATTATCAGATATATACGAACATTTAAAAAAAAAATGAAGAAATTGGAGAATAGCCTATTCCACAAGTTTTTAATTTAGAACAATTTCACTTTCACTAACCATAATTCAGTATCATTGGCGATGGTGTTAAATCTCTTGCAGACCTGCGCGACGCGGCATAGATCCCGCTCTGTGAGGTGGGACAGAATACATAGTAGAACTTCATCTGGGAGTTCATATTGTAGATACTGTGACACGTTACAAACATCCACTCCTTGTGACAGTGATCTGAGAGCAAAAGTAATATTTATGATTATATTATACTTAGAAAAAATAAGCCCATACAGGAGAGATGCTATAACAAAATGCGACACAAATTTACATGCTTACTTAAATTTTCTTAATTTGTGTATTAAAGCTCAATATAGATAATATTCTAGACACCTATATTTATATTGACTGTTTAACATCTAATTAGTAATAAACAAATAATTACATCTTATTTACGAATTTTATTACGAATTTATATTGAATAAGAAAAACTATTGGTGTTTGTGCCAATTTTATATATAATCATGGTTTGAGAGGCTGACTGTTCCGCTAATAAGACTAAGCTTTGCTGCTAATAAAATATAGTCTGTAATATAATTATCATAAATTCTGCATCCTGACTCTGTAAATAAATACATAATATCATGACCGCCAACCTGAGAAAGTGAAAGTGCAAACTTATGCAAAGGAGAAATATCCAATTGCATTTACAGAGTGCACTTAGCATTTATGAATATTTTAAGGCCTATGTTACTTTTAGCTAACTCATTATTTTGAAATATTTAAGGAATTAAATAAGAAAAGCAGAATTAAATTTGGTGTATATTTCTTAAATCAAATGTTTAAGTTATTTCTCAATTCAGTAAAATACCTGCATGCAATAAATTGACAAATTAATATCATTAAGATTTTCATACTCTGACTTACAATATGATGTGTATAAATATACATGTGTTGATCAAATTATTCAAGAGTTGGGTTATGGTATCATATTTTGCATCAAATGGTAGATAAAATGGTACAATCATATGAAAACCAAAATGGTAGCTTAAGTAAACAAGCAGGTCTCTAATCAAGCAGATCTAAGTACAAGATACAAATTGTCTTAGCATGTTTATCCAATTAACAACATTGACATGTGGAGAAATATAAGGTAGGGTAAATAAATTATATTAGTCATTGAAATCATTTCCCAACCACTTACGTTCTGGGCCTTTTCCGGGCTGGTAAAGAGCAAGTACCAGAAGGCCCGGGTTCGTGGTACGCCGGCGGTGACTTCCGACGTAAGTCGTAGGGGCTGTGGTGGCCGGCAGTGGTGGCGGGTGCGGCAGCCGGGACAGGCGGCGAGCCGCCCCCGCCACTGCCGCTCGGCCCGGCGCACGCGGCTGTGGCAGCCATGGCGCTGCCTGTCACGTTGTTTGGGCAAGGGACTGATTCACATGGCTCACCTGAAACACAAATATATTTATGAAGTACTGGTGACTTGATAATTTATACTTTATATTATATTAACTTTGGGTTTTATGTTCCATAATACTACCTTAGAATTTATACAATGAAAATACTAGGAAATGTGTATTATCACAAAAAGGGTATACACCTAATCATTATGGAAAGTACAACAATTATATATTTATAATTATCTATAAGGTCATATAATTTAACAATTATACTTATGTTTTCGATTTTCTGCTAGTACACACTTGGAATAATCTAGTAATAACACATTATAAGATCCAGATTCTATGAATACCAATCATATTTCGAATATAATATATTCTAAGTCATTATTTGTTCAATTCATAGAGTTACAAATATTATATTCCCAGCTCCAAAAAATGTATGTAAACTACAATAGTTACAATTATGTCAATCTCTTCCAAAACAAAAATGTTTGATGCCTACATTAGTGGGGGCAACTAAAATCACATGAAGAGCATTAAAGATGCAGTGCAAAAAGTGATGTCACCAACAAAAATATTTATACAGATGACACCTCCATTACAAACTCATTATTTTCCACTGCATTACTTAAAATCGAAATATTTATTTTCTAAACATCTATGCTTTTGATTTCACTTATAAGTGATTTCTAATTCATTAGTCTTTTGTATTAACATTCCATAACAACTATATATTAATGAATTACAAAACAGCAAATGTAACTTTATTAGAAATATAGTTTTAATGTTAAGTTGTATTACCTATTAAATAAGTTTAATGTTATGATGATTAATACTTTAATTACTCATTTAGTAAAAACATAAACACTTAATTTATTCAGATAGATTTTGGTTAGCAAGTAAACAACTTTAAGATGGAAAAAAAACAAACAATTCACACTAAGAAAAAACGAAACAAAACATGCTAATGTTTGGCCATCAAACCTGATTTCTTTGAAGTAATACATTAATATTATTATATACTGTAAAGAAATCCTGTAATATGTAATGGGCTACTAATAATTAGTATACAAAAATTACATAAGAAAATATTATATATAGATGAAATGATATTATTCCAATAATTGGGATAAATGAAATAAAGACATTATTACGTTTCTTTACATTTAAACAATTACATGAAGTTCTTATATTCAACAAAATATTACTTTACCTGTAATAATGAAAGTAATAACATTTAAAACTTTTACTTCAGATCTTTTTATAATTAAATTTGAATAAATCTTATTAATGAGGAATATATCAATTATATTTTTCCATTATCAATATCATAAATCCGTCAGTTTTGACATCTAGTGACATTGTCAATAAAACGACAAGGACAAACTTTAGAAAAATGATTGTAAATCAAAGAAGTTTTCTTTAAATATATTTCTTTTCTAATATTTCAAGTCTTTTTTAAATAGAAGTTGACATAAAATATTTATGTGGATGAATGTATTAAAAATACATTGGGAGCGAGAGCTTTTTTGAGAACATAATTTATTATGTTTCACACAAGTGCTTTTATAGCTCACAAAATATGTTTACAGAATAGATATAACAGAATAGAATATAAACTAATAGTACCAGAATTATAAATAGGTCTAAAAAAGGTCAAATAAGAAACATTAAGTCTTATCTGGTGTTATGACAATACATCATATCTGGTTGGTAATAGAAAAACTAACTACAAATGATATTTAAGAGGTATTCACTTTTTTTATCTATTTTTTCTAGTATTCACATGACAGCATACATATGAAAGAATACTGTCTATAAAAAAACACTATGATTAAATTTTTATAAGTCTTGATTTCTTTTAGTTTTTAGCTTCATATAAGAATCATACACATAATAAAATAGTTTGCTTTGAATGCCGAAATAGGCTTTAAAACATACAGCTAAATCAACTTTCTCTGATGAATTCACTTTTCAATATAAATATGAATTGAAAACATTAGAATAATCTTAGTAGGTGCATGTCAAAATCTAATAAGATTTAAAATGAAATCATTTTTATATCTCATTCAGTAATACTGTATTGATTAATTCTACATAAGTAAACAATGAAATCATTTCGTAAGAAGTCAATATATACAATGAGATGTATGTCGTTTCAAGAACAGCTGTTTCACAGTACTATGTAAAATAAGTTTCATCTGGCAAATCAATACCCATATTGCGCAAAATGTCACCGAAATGCGCTATTCAATACCTTCGGCAAACTTAAAATGTGAAGAAACGTTAACAATCGCATTCCAATCAACTCACGAAGAACAATGATCAAAAATTTGAAAATGGTATGGTAGAGCTTAACAAATTCTTACGTCTACGGTAGTTATATGTTTTTTAATTACAATAATTCATATATAACCAATCAAATTAATAATTTAAAATTCTTTGGCGTGCAATACAAACGTTGCACATTTATGGAAATGTCGATAACGAGTCATTGGCAAAAGATTGAGGCGACATCGGCGACCCGGATTACTTACTTGATTGTGTCCTAGAAGGTAGTGGTATCCGATGTCCGCCTTTTCTTCGCGATCTACGGACGTAAGAACGCGAAGAGGAAAACGAGGCACTAGGCATTATTTCTTTAGACACTTATTTTCACTATAATTCAGTCCTAAACAAAGGAGACACCCGCACTAAAACCGACGGCCATTTTCTGTTTAGATTAGATTGGGGAAACGGTACAGAAAACCAAATTTACACCACATCAGTTGTTGTTTGGAAGAAGTTTTACTATTCTATGGATTTATCACTAAACATTTACACTAAAATAACTATATTTAACACACAAAAATCATAATTTCTATAATTACTAGTAGTATTCACACAACCCCTAGCAATGGGCGACTCTTCAGCAAAATATGGCGGATTTACGGATTAACATGGCGGCTGCACGCCAGTGACATCTAGCATCGACCGAACTTCGTTTTTATTTTCTTGTAACACGCGTACACGTCGCTCTACTAAAAGGTTTTAAGTTGATAAAAAGAGAAGTACTTTGTAGAGTTATATATATTACAGCAGGTATAGGAAATGAAAAAATGCGATTTAAAGACTTCGATTTAAGTTAATAATTTTTTATATGTTTTATCTGCTTTCGAGTAATCGCTCCCTCGGTCGCCGTTCGTAAACTTATAAATTTTGTATATACTACATACTTCACTAAATCAAATCTTGTCTATAATTTTCAAATGTCGACTATATTTCACTTTGTGAAAATAAAAAAAAGTAAAATGTCATTCGTCATAATTGCTAAAAATGGGTATTGATGGTGGCTGACGGTTTGTTTTGTGTAATATTTTTAAGGCTTTTTTTGTACTTACTATAATAATTCGAGCAGAAATAAAAGGCATCAAATATGAAAATCATTGAACAAAATACTTGTTTTTTTTCAATATTAGCGTGTATAATTTTGACTTTTAGCTATGTCGCAAGTTTGTATGTGTGGAGGTCGAAATTGAGCAGGTATGTTGAATTTAAATTACTACAACATTATTTATCTTGGTAGCACCGTGTTTAATGTTTTGTTATCTATTGCAGGGACCACCCTACAACTATTAAACGAAGATTTTTTAGTGTATTCTGTATGATGTTATTGGCACCATTTGTTACACAGTATTTTTTAACAGAAGAAACTATGAATAGAGGTGATATGTATGAACGATTGGGCCTCAAAGTCTCTGGATTGTTTTGGGCTTCGATACTGCCATTAATTCTTACAGCCATTTTATTTCTTGGTCCCTTGACCATGCATTTTCTATCTGGAACATGGAAGTTATATGCAGGTATTTTATGTAAATTATTTATAAAAATAAACAATATGGATCAAAAGGAATGTTCTTATACTTCTATTTTAGGTTTTAAAAATATTTATTATTCACAGAGCCAGTATATTGGGTGTCAAGTTGGCAAGACCTTGTCTGGGTTCGTAATCATGTAATGGCACCTCTCAGTGAGGAGTGGGTGTTTAGAGCATGCATGATGCCTGTACTTGTGCAGTGCTTGCGGCCAATGACTGCAGTATTCATGGGTCCATTCCTCTTTGGAGTTGGTAATGCCTTTTTCAACAAAGAAAATAACTACATAACTGCTTCTACCTGTGCCTTTTCATTCAATAAAATATTTATTTCAGCACATTTCCATCATATCTCTGAAAGATTGAAGAGTGGTTATGATTTAGAGACAGCACTATTGATCTCAAGTAAGGCATGTGACTTAGCAAAAGTTTATTATTTATTGTTATTGGTTACTAAAATAATTATTTTCCATTTCAGCATTCCAATTTTCTTATACTAGTCTATTTGGTACTTACTCAGCTTTTCTTTTTCTCAGAACAGGTGAGATATTCATAAATAATTAATGTTTTTACAAAATCCATCTTGATATTGATAATATTTATAAGTTCATACACATAGCAGAATTATTAAATATTTAATGTAAAGTTTATAAAAAACAATATATAAGTTTTTATCCATCAAATTTATTTTTAGTAAAAAAAGAAGTATTCATTATTAAATGCAGATTAATTAAAGTAAAAAATAGATGTTTATATGAGTTTACTAGAAAACAAAAATTACTATTTTATACTCATAATTATACACACTATTAGGTAATTAGATTTACGCTTACCTTTTTCAGGCCATTTTGCTGCACCTCTAGTAGCCCACATGTTTTGCAATCACATGGGTTTCCCAAATTTTGCAGAAGTTTGGCAGTACCCCCCACTCCAGAGGCTACTAATTATTTGCAGTTTCATACTCGGCCTCACACTGTGGTGTGTCCTACTCTACCCTTTGACTAGTCCTGAGATATATGACAATAGGTTAAGTTGGGAAATTTAACTTTATAGTATGAATTGTAACTCCATGTTTATATGAAAACTCAGTATTCCAGTTTGTTCATAAACACATTAGTTAATAACATTAAATGTTGAAGCAATGATTTCAAAGTGTAACACACTTTGAAATCATTGCGATGTTTGAAAGTCTAAAACTGCCACAAGTAGCAGTATTAAAACAGTCTTTCAAACTTAATATTAGTGCAGTTTTAAAAATTTAATTTTATCACACGAAAAAAGAAATAATAGAAATTCCAGTTTTGTATTTGCATTTAGGACAAATACTAAATTACAGATTTTATGTAATATTTAATTAACTAGATTACAAAATTAATAATAAATAATTATAGTATAATATGTACCAATTTAAAATACTAAAATTTAAGTACAATTCTCCATATAAGTTATATGTTTTCATGAATTCAAAATACTTAATGGTGTTTACTAATTAATACTAGTTTAAGATATTACCCATGTTAAGAAAATGTCATGTCAATATTGCTACCATTAATTATCTCAAATTAATAGGATTCTCACAAAATATCACATATAACATTGAATTCTACATATTCAACAATAAAAACAGTGTTAGTAAGAACTTTTTACACATTTGTGTTGGTAGATCATTCCATGTCAGAAGAACAGGCTTTATATTTAAAAAAACCAATGTTTTATCTTTAGAACTGCTGTTAATATTACAGACTTTATCCATTACAAAAACACATACATTACGTAACAGTACATTTAAAAAACAAATAAAATAATTTAATTTTGCTAATTCATTTCATCACTTTCAAAAATACCTTCCAGACAATATTAGAATGGAAGCGCCATATTTAATATATATATTATGTAGGTAATGTTTAAGATGGAACTATGAAACATTAATTTTTAATATATTCACACTTACACTATTTGTAAATACTAATATAAAAATAACCTAAGTTATAATTTAGACAGTCCAAAGAGAATAAATTTAGATTTAATTGGAGTGACAGGAAATGTACTTACGCCTTGATAAACGAACAGCTTAATCTGGAAAAGAATAGCATAATAAAAAGTAGTCAAATGCGCGGCATTTTATATCTTTAAATTCATCGATGATCTTACGGTTTTTTATACTAAACATGACAAATGTTTTAAATCTACTCAATCAACTCTATTTTCTGAGTCTTGTTCGAACAACTAACGAAGACCGAGAATTTATATATATTTTGGTGTGACAACTAATTTTGTGAGATAAAGAAGTTGCATTCATATAATCAGGAATGGGTAGAGAAGACATGAGTGCTATTTTGTTGGTGACAGTCGCCTGGATACACATTTATAGAACATTAAAAAAATATTTTTTAGAAGTAATGAACTTTTATTCTTAATTATTAACTACGATAGATATAAACATTTAAATAAATCAGCCAGCAGTATTAACTCTAATAGATACACTCAAATGTGGTGAAACATAAGGTCAGTTGGTGACTTTGACTCGATTATGGGCTAGTCGCTTAAACAATATTTTAATTTTAACTGAAATCAATATAAAAAAATGAGTTGTTTCCATGGCCTTCACTATTAATTAATTTAGGCTAGATTTGTTAACAAGAATCCATTGGAATTTGTATGTGTTTTACCTGCTTCTTTGTATTTTTTTATCAATGTAATGTTAGTTTATTCTTTAAAACAGGTTCAATACATCGATTTGTATGGAATCAATAGATTATATAATATTTCTGTGCCATTTTTAATAAATGTATTGTACAATAAATGGACATGTTGAAATAATACAACTGTGACATAACAATGTGTAATGCCTAACTAGTCAATTCTTGTAGGTATTGTTTAAATTATTTTGCTTAGTTTTATGCTTATTAAGATTTTACACAATGATCATCACAGCGTTAAACTGCGTGTTTGTTGAATAGTGTGAATAAATGTCCATAATTTTGCATTACCAAGATTATGAAAAGAAAAACGTCTTTGTTTTATGGCCTTCATTCTGTTAATCAATAAAAGAGGGGAATAAAATACTTATTGGTTTGTAAATAATATATTCACTTCAAATAAATAATTAAATTTATAATTCATATTAAATATATAATTAAATGTACACACAGCAACAGATCAACCTACCCAGACCTGTCAAAACTTAGCAATCGATATTAGGTGCGTATTAGCGAGGTGTAAAGTTCAAAATTAACTGTAAAAATTTGACAGATTTGGGTAGGTTGATCTGTTGCCCACCGTACAAAAATTAGACTCCCAAGCATATGTAATATAAGGGCTTCATCATCAGCCATATATTATAAAACATCAACAAAGATTGTTGTCATTGTAGATATTCTCACAGACATTATTAGTAAAACTACATCATATCAGTCAATAGATATAAATAAGATATACTAGTATTATGCAATTATAATATAGGATACTATTTCTTCAGAACGGAGTTGTGTGTACGGCGACAGATCTACCTATAGGAACCTGTCATATTTTATTCACAATCAGTATTGATCTCAATGATTCACATTTTAAGAATGAAATGAATTTATAAAGATTTGTATAAGTCGACCTAAACAAAGCAACAGATAAACATACTCAAATATTTCAGAATTTTGTTATCAATATTAATGTTTAAAAAGGGAGCAAATAAAAATATAGGGTGACATTTTGACAGATCTGGGTAAATTGATCTGTTTTTTGTGTTATGTAGGTAGTTATACATAATAAATAAATTGAGATTATTAGATACGGAATGATTTGACATTCTTAAAATTATTCTTTTGATATTGTGTGATTTAAATTGGAAAATGTGTGTATCTTATTTATACCTATATAATATGCTAATAAAAATGTCAAGTAATAGATTAAAAATTAGTTAACAAACTCCAAATATTTAAAGGATAACTTCATCAAATTAAGAATTTTTAACCAACTTTAAAAAAGGAGGAGGTTCTCAATTCAATAATTAATAACAAAATCAAATTATATATTGATATATTTTGTTTAAACGGAAACCATCTTTATGTTCTTAAACCACAGACGTAAGAATTAGTTACTCCTACACGATGAGAGTTCATTTATTTAAGTAGTTTTGTGATGAAGAAAAGTCAATATCATGTTTCTCATAGTTGCATGTACGATCGGCAACAGATCGACCTACCCAAATAAATTTTTTACAGTCAATTTTGAACTAAACACCTCGCTGTTATAGATTAATATCATTGCGACCCACAGCGACAGATTAACCAACCCAAAATGTGTCAAAACTTCGCAATCGATATTAATCTACAAAAGTGAGACATAGAGTTAAAATTAAACTGTAAAAATTTGACAGCTTTGGGAGATTGATCTGTCACCCACCTTACCTATACTTAATATTTTTTTTTTAGGAAAATTAAAAATCATCTGGACTGAATAAATTGATGTTGTCTTAAACATTTGCACTTACTAAAAATTACCTCTTATAACTTCGATTGATTATGAGAAAATATGTTAACCGACAAGTGGTAAATAAATTTATAACTTCGATTAACATTAATTGGATACTTCTATCTATACAGGATGTCAAGAATGTGTTGTTGAAATTATTGGAACTGTTACGATTGTAAAATAACATAATATCTTCTTCATCATATAATTAGGCAATAACCTAATCATGTAATGATACCACATAAGCACAGAAACTATAAATGCATTTTTTTCAATATTAATGAAGTTATATATGTGTATAATGTTATGATAATGAGTATGAAAAATAACAGTTTTAAATGATTTAATGCATCATATAAAATATTGATTCTTCACTGATTTGATAGACTCGCGCGGTCAATATGGTAACCTCGTGTTGTTTTAATATTTAAATAAAACTTACAATGAAGCGTCCTGATTTACATTTATTATACCATAAAGATGTGAATCAACATTGTACAAAAAATATACTTTAAAATGTATATAAATACGAATTTCTAGGCGGATTGCCATTCAATAACTAAACGTAACTAAAAGTAAAAAAATAAATGATATAATTTTTTACTACCTAAATTCATTAATACAATATTAATTTCTAAAGCCTATTATTTATTATTTACAATTTGCGGTATCATACTTCAGTCGCGACATAAAAACGATCAGATTGCTTTTTTTTATAAAAAATAAATTATTCATTAAAGTCTAAGTAATTTCTGTAAATATAATTAGCTGCATTTTTACAAGAATTTCATCTTATTACAATAAAACTATATATAATAGCAGTGAATTTATGAACAAATAAGACTTATCTATATTAAATAAGGCCATAGAAATAAGATATTTTAGCTCTAACAATAAATACATACCATAAGTGGCTAAGAGCCGGCACATAGGTACAGTGGCGTAGCGAGGACTGATCTAGACGAGGGCAATTCGCCTTATGCCCTTTAACAATATTTTTTTCTACAAAACTATTAACACAATACAGACAGTACAATTTTTAAATTCTATGACATAAGAGGTAAATCAGATTCCAATGTAATTATACAACGCGACGCAGTATAGTTTGCATACCATGGTGTCTATTTAAATCGATAGATTAACCAATAGGTTACAGGTAGCATGTTGTATATTAGTAAGTAGTAGGAAAGTAACGGTAAAAAAGGTAAATATTTAATTTAATACGTTTATTACACAATGTAACGATTTGTTTGTGATTATGATAGGGCTTGTTGTCGGTCCTTAGTCCTTTTATTTTTCTTTATTCAAAGTGATTTCGTGTAAGGCTCATTAGGCGCGAGGCCGTGGGCCTCACTTCGCCCATGCCTAGCTACGCCACTACATAGGTGTATATCATAAATGATAATTGATTTTGTATAATAATATCATATTTACACAAAAGCTAATAATAACAACAAATATTTCTATCTCGACTGTTTTTCCACAATTCGAAAATTCTCAATTTTTTAAATCAATTCCCCTGGCCATAAATCCATCCTCTTTTTGTGTGTTGTTTTGTTTTGGATTCATGCTATGCTGCTCATCGAGGAGAGATCTAATACTTGAGTACCGATCGCCCGGTATAGATCGTAGAAGTACGGGTACTCTTAGGTTGACGAGACTGACGGAACGTCATATTTTTTTTGGTTTTATCACACGAGCAGTGCAGCAGAGGAATATGACAGGTCGTTAACCTGCCACACTCTTCTTCGGCAAAGGAGTGTGAAAGTTCAACTGTCGGGAGGACGTGACGGACACGTCTATATAGTGTAGAAGATAATGGTTTCATATGTATTTCATATCCATCTTGTAAAATATTTTTCGGAGTTACCTGGCTTCTCACGACGTCGAGTGCGTCATTCCTATCGATACGACCTCAGTAAAACAAGCAGCACACCCGGGCGTGTGCAGCGCGGGTCACGCGCGTGCGAGCAGGGCGTACAGCCGGAGCAGCGCGGCGCACACGAAGGAGGCCGGCCTTCATGGCGCCTGCGCCGGCCGGTTGGGCGACTGCGGCACCGCGGGCGCGGGCGACGCGTCCAGGTCGCACGCGGACAGGAGCCGCACCAGCTCGTCGGCTGTCGGCCCGCCGTCTGGTACGGGGGATTCTTCGCCTTCACCTAAAAATGTCAGGATAGGTGAGCCGAAAGTTCTCAAACATTCGGAATCTCGGAGACCTTCTTTAAATGTTACTGGTTTTGGTCGTTTACATTTCTATGTACATTCTTAAAGTTCAGTTTTAATCCTAACTACATTGTGATAAAACGGTTTATTTACTACACAAATAACAGCTTTACAAGGGGGTTGTTATTACCCATCCTCGCCCAGCAACATTTGAGCCAGCGACATTTGAGCTATGCTGTACCGCAATCTATCAATATTTTAAATATTTATCTTATACATAAAAATGAATTGCAAAATGTGTTGGTAAGTGCATAACACAACAACGCCTGGACCAATTTGACCAATTCTTTTTTTAAATGTTCGTTGAAGTTCAAGAATGGTCTTTACGACGAGAAAAATTCGAATAATTATTATCGGAAATCCCTAAAAACAGCCCTTTTCTTTTTCCCATACAAACGTTTTCTAACTTAAACGTACAGTCAATTTGAGCTTTATTGTTATTATATAAGTTCATATTGCAAGCACTGACTGGTTTTTACCCAATACCAAATGGGCCGCTATGTTAGCAGTAATGAAGCAGTTTGGAAAATTTTTCTTTTCCTCTTCATAAGAGACATCCTTCTATTGTTTATGTTGTATTTATTAAATGGGCAAAGAGTGTATTTAACAGTTCAGAACACAGTACAAAGAGCTTCTCAGCTACCATTAACTAGCTTTTTTGAGACGTGCCAAAACAATGATTTTGTACAGACATTGCTATATTCTGAAATGCCAACATATTATACCTGGAATCAATCTTCAACGAGATTTATAACACTGGAACAAGGAAAATCAGTTTAAGGACACGCAGATGTATATTCCACTGATGTGATTGGTCGAATTTATTCAGTCCATCGAAGCAATGATGACGTGGCCATACATCATTCCAACATTTACGAACTGTTGATGGTGAATTGTGTGGATCCTACACAATTCAGTGATGATATTTTGTGTCAAATACGGAATAGAATGGGAAATCCAAATATACAAATCAGTGAAGAAATTTAAAACGAAGCATTTTTTTTCAGATTTTTTTGCAGATTTCAATTTAGCCAAGAG
Organism: Heortia vitessoides; assembly: GCA_020976665.1. NCBI lineage: Eukaryota > Metazoa > Arthropoda > Insecta > Lepidoptera > Crambidae > Heortia > Heortia vitessoides. The sequence continues at coordinate 5,388,803 of JACJUM010002496.1, forward strand.
TTGCACGGAGAAAAACTATGATCTGAACACGGTATGTAAAATGATGAAACTGAAGGGATTCACTTATTAGATGTACCTAGTAACAGAGAGTAGACAGAACCCTAAAAGATCTACGGAGCAATGACGACCGATAATAATTATAATAATAATTATTAATATTAATTATATAAATATTAATAATTTCGTCAAGCATTGTTAGTGATTCTACGATCAACGCCAGCTGATGAACTCAATGATGTCTAAAGTCCTCCTATTTGTGGAAACATGACAAAGTACTTAATTTAAGCAAGAATATGCGTGTTGAGTTGCATAAAGACTAATCTGGAAACATATTCTCTAAACAACTCATTGACATTGGTAATGGCATATTTCCTACAGACAAGTTGACTGGCTGCATTAAATTTCATCAAAGTTTTGTCAGCACACAGTAATCAAAAGATGAAGTTATACAGAAGGTGTTTCCAGATGTATTTCAAAATTATAGAAACCATGAATGATTGAGCGAACGAGCTATACTGCAAAAAATATAGATATGAATAAATTTAATTTCAAAATTCAAGAACAAATAACGGGCGAATCTAGAATATAATCAGTTGGTTCGGCTACTAACCAAAATGTAGTCAATTATCCACCGGAATTTTGAAAACTCGCTGGATTTGCCAGGATTGCCATCTCACAATATTTAATTAAAGGTTGGATCGGTAGTTATAATGTTGCGAAATATCTACTAAACGCGTATTTGCAACGGTACACAATTAGCGATAAAAGAATTACTAAAAAACGTGATAGAAGCAACTATACTGAAAGGAAAGTATAAAGGAGAAGATGTTCCCATGCCGCGCATCCCAATGATTTCGACTGATATGCCATTTGAGTTTAAACGACTACAGTTTTCAGTGCGACTTGCTTTTGCTAAGACCATAAACAAGTCCCAAGGGCAATCATTAAGTGTTTGTGGTATTAATCTGGAAAACCCATGTTTCACACATGGTCAACTGTATGTTGCCTGTTCTCGTCTTGGAAAACCATCAGATTTGTTTGTCTATGCGCCAGGTAATCTAAGAAAAAAACATCGTATATCATAAAGCACTACAATGAAAATCAAACTGATTTTTGTTAATTGATTCACATGGTTAACAGTAAAGCGATTGTTTACTTTTAAATGCTTTATATGTTTTATTTAATTATTTTTTATTCACAACGCCCTACCAGAGTGACGGTTTTGTACAGGAGAAATTTTTACCGCGACTATAAAAAAAGTAGGAACAAAAAAGCTACATTACAATTTTTTTTGACAGGACGAAGTCTTTCACGTCCGCTAGTATACAATAAAATGGAATATGTAGTGTCGTAGTTTATCAGGTAGCTTACCGCCGCCGCCGCCGTTGCCGGCGACCGGCTGCACAGGCTTGGCCGCTTTGTCGATGGGTGCGGTGAGGTCCCACATCTGTGTAGCGCCCGAACGGTGGCCGCACAGTAGCAGTCGCCGCGGCCGCAGCGCGCCTTCACACTCCGCCACCACGAAGCAGGACACCGCCGACCCGTCGACTGACCGGATCGTGCAGACTCTGTGGAATTATGTCTCAATTAGGGTTGTAACAGAGAGACGGGGGTGACAGGAAACTGAATAAAAAATAAATAAATGGTCTATATTAGAATTACAGTACATAAAGCAACGGATCAACCTATACAAATCAAAATCAATGTCAAAATTTATCAACAACAAATTTCCCTGTTCTTAATTTGCATGCTTTAAAACTGCTTCTAGATTCGAGCGCTGTGTATAGTCTGTCAGTTTAGTTTTTTATAGATATATTTTGACCATAACTATTCTTGAAAATTAGCTTAAACCGAGGACTGAAAGAATTATTCTACTCTTATAGAGATCATATTATAGCATGCCGAAGTTTTTCAACAAATGAAAGAATAATAATTCAGTAGGCAGTATTCAGATAATAAAGATTCAAATCTAAAAATCAATAATAATACCATAAGGGCCCGGTGGAAGTAAATATCGATGGAAGTGAGGACGTGAGTTCAATCCTCAGGAAAAATATTTATGCGTTGATATATGTGTTTGTTCTGTAATTGGTTATGTATTTAAGAATTATAATTAGGTATATGTACTTAAGGATTATATTTATGGTTCCTATGTTTTCTGGTGCCCATTTAAGGAAATTATCACGGAGTCAGGTCAATATATGAAATGTTGTGTGAATATATTATTATTATATGATAAAAAATACCTTTTGCCATTAGACGCCAATCGCACGTAAAGCGTGTCAGTATCGGGTACGATTTTTTGTATAAAAATTTGTTCTTCATCTTGTTCTCCATAGGGACCTAGAACAAAGTTCGTTTGAAACAAATATTTCTTAATAGAGGTACTCGTAGAAAGCTTGCATTTCTACCGCCTAACAGCAGTAATCACATATACAATAATAATATATTAGTGTATGCCGGTTCTCAGGAGGAGGCATTATTGGGTAATGTAACATGATATTCTTGGGATAACTAAGGATTGGAAATATGTTTATTTTTAGGCAGGAATTCTCAGGGAAAACGTAATAAAATATTGTCCTGTGATATGGTTTCCTTATTGATATAATATCGATATTTTGTCTATAATTTTTCGAAACCTGCAATACGGTTATTTGGTAAGCCTTTCGCTGAAGTAAGTCAACGATTTGGTTACCGCGTTAATTGTGTTTTGTTGGAACAAGTGAAATTGTTGGAGATTGGCATTTGTGGAGATTTCTGTCGCTGGAAATAACACAAGCGACGATAGACTTCAACATAGCAGCAGTAAAACGTCCACTACTAGACACAGGCCTCCACAAAAAAGGGGTAGTTTGCCTATAACTACCGAGCAATCGCAAACTGTCGCTTTGCGACAGGTATGCTGCTTTCCATCCCCGCCCTATAGTACTTGAGCGACGTGCTTTGAGTGGATCTGCTGGTTACATCTGGTACAGGGGAAGGTGCTATTCTACTCTGCCGAAAACTAATTAAAGTATGCAAACAACATAAAAACAAAAACTTTCCACAAAATTCATATAAGATACTTCTGAAAACAAAATCAATTTTAAATATGTTTGTCTGTCAGTCTATTTGTTCCTCTCTATAATTTAACGGGACTTTAACTGGCCGATAGCCGATGTTATAACGAGTATCTTAGTTTATTATTTATTCTCAAATGAAATGGAAATTAAGCGAATTAAGCGAAAGCAAAAGAAATATGGTAATTTTCACATTGTTATTAATACGAAGAGTGCGCCACATACCGCAGTCGTTGTGTGCCTGCGCCGTGGGCGCCTCCAGCGCGAGCACTTTGAAGGCCGCCTTGGGCGTGGTGCCGGGCTGCGTGCTGATCATGCCCCGGAACCGCGTCACGCGCCACGACCGCACGTGGTTGTACTCGCTGCACACCGATACCAGGTAGTTTTCTGATAGGGACACCTGCCATATACATGGAAACTTGCTGCATTTTTTAATTATAAGAGAAACGACTCACGTCATTTAAGTCAGCGTCACTGTCAAACTGGCGTGTTCTTACATATTATTATAAATATAATGGCCTTTTGTCTCAATTATAGGTAAACAATATTATACTAATATTATAACGAGAAAAGATGTTTGTTATGGTTTAAGTCAAAAACTAATTAGCCAAGTTTATAGGGGTTCGTACGGTTCTGGACTCCATTCGAGACGCATACCGGTAAACGTCCACCCACAAGGTGGTCAGACGATCTGACTAAAGCCACAGAGATCACTTGGGGGGCCAATGTCCAGCAGTAGACATCCTACGACTGAATGATGTTGATGATGATTTTAAAAATTCTTTAATTATTAGAGAACTACTTCTTTAGCAAATAACATAGGCAAAGTAATATTTTAGAAAAAAAATAACAGACTGCTACCTACAATAGCACTATGTCAACAGGATTTGTTACAAATTACTGAACTCATTTCAAAAACTCTTTCATCAATAGAAAATTACATTATCAGCAAGTGACATAGGTAACATATTGTATCGACATATTGTCACGGGAAAGGCAACTGAGTAAAACTGCGGAGCGTTGCTAGTGTATACTCTAGAGAGTATAGACTACAGTGTGTAGTGTACAGACTAAAGTCTCAATCTGTTCCTCGTACTATATACCCTGTCCACTGCCACTTCTACGAATTTCCTCAATTCTGATACGATCTCAGTGTTTGGACTATTTGAAGCCGCCATTCCGTAGCGTTATATTAAATTGATTGCTTCCCTGGGCTGTCTAATGCAAAATCATTTGTAGTAATAATTGCGTTCATACAAAAAAAAAGTGCTTTCCTAAACATAATATTTATAGAACAAAGATATAAAAGTGTGTAGTGATAGATCAACCAACCTTCGTAATAGGGCTTTGATGAACAGTAAACGTCTGGAAGAGTTGAGGTCCGTGTCCCACCGTCTCTGGATGCTGCACTATGACACGAACCGACCCATATCTTGTCCCATACGCAATTTCTATCCAGTTGCCGCATAAATCTTTAAAAATAAAAAGAAAAAAATGACAATCAATCGTCATCATTACAGCAACCGCAAAACCTCCACTGCTAGACATAGCCCTCCTCAAATAAGACAAAATTGACAATGACTAAGCGAAGCTTCGCGACGGGAATGCTGCTGTCCATCTCCGCCCTGTTAGTCCCGATACGTCTTCCGACATCTGGTACAGGGAGAGAGAATTCTACTCTGCCCGTTTCACACGGACAACCGATAGACCAACCTTTTTGCTAATTAAACCTCTGTAACTCACTTGTTTTCGGTGTCAGGTACACAGATATGGCTGTGATCGGTTCTTGGTTGGGGTCCTTGTATAGTTGAGTGACGAGCAAGTCGTTGTCTTTCATGCGTAGCGGGAACTTTTGCATATCTGTGGAGACATAAATCCCACCGGTAAAAAAGACGGCAACAAAATCAACTGATCTCTTGATTAAATTTTAATTTCGTGATACATTTATAGGTTTTTATATTACCAGCTCTCATAAATACAAAGACTTTGTACACATTCTTTTCGTAGAGCAATACATCGCGTTTGCGGGCGACCGCGTTAAGACCCTGCCCTTCGGGCGTATAACGATCACACAAGTGTAGACGCGATCACTCAATCTTGCTCTTTTGCTAACATCGACAACCTATTCCCCCCTTACTAACAACGACGGCCACTTGAGACGAGGTCTGGCATAAGAGGCACCATACAGTGGTAGTCGTCGATCGCACAAACCTTACGGAAGCGGCCTCCTCAACGATACACGGGGGAACAATAAGCATAGCAATTGGCATATGAGTAATAATGGTCACTCGAACCAAGGTTGGGCCTGAGACAGGACAGACTAGGACACCTCTCAGGCCGTCGGTCCCACTCCGACGTATCAATTAACATCTGAGTAGATTTTTATGACGAACTTATAATTTGGAGGATTACTTAAAGCAAAAAATAAAATGCCGTGTGTCGGTCCTGCTATACCTATGACCAGCAAATGTTCTACTCGCACAACAAGATCAGCTTAGTGCCAGCTCACCGATATAGTTGATAGCGCCCGTGGCGGTGCCGAGTAACAGGAACGAGCCCGCGGTGTCGTACGTGGTGAGGTGTGCCACGTCCTGTGTCTGCCAGTGTTGGGTGCTGGTGTGCCACACGCCAGCCTTGCTGCGACTGCCCGCGCCGCTTAGCGCCACCAGCTGGGGCCCCACGAACAGCAGGTGTTCCACTCTCACGCCGAGGTTAAAGGTTCCTACAGGTGGAGTTATTAAACTAGTCTTACAAACTGCTAGGTTATCCAAAAATTTAGAATACCTATGTAAGTTTTTACTATAGCGTTAAGCAAGAGAGAGCAGATTATTGTAGACACGGAATTTATAAATATGTTTCTAGCAATTTTGAAAGGTAATTAGATTGCATAAAATAATACGTGTTCCTAATCGTAAAGAGAAATTGGTGAAATCCGCCATTAGCATTTCTTTTAAAACTTAAATCTGTATAATTATAGAAATTCGATTTAACGAGACGAGACGATTTTATATAACTGAGAATGTACACAGTACCGATTAAATTACGCCGCACAGGTTCCCCATGTGTCGAGAATGCCCATAGACGGACTAGAGATCCACTAGCGATGCCAAGCATTACATCGGTGCCGGACGCGTTGTTGCCGCTGTTGTTCGTACCACCACCACCCGTTTTCGCGTTCAGCGCTATCCTCTCTATTAATGAGTCTTGGACTGGAGATTGGAACACAACATACCAACCACAAGAGTCAGTCAATCTACAAAAAATAAAAAACACGCTCTTAAATCACATAAAACTAAAGAATATACACAAATGTAGAAAAAGAATACTAGTATTTTTTGAAGAAAAGCGAAAAATATGGTAAAAGGCGCCATAAAACGTACTAACGAACAATATCACTATAATTTTATAGAAGTAAGCCTGTTACCTCTTTATGCTTTATCTACTCAACCAATCATCTTGAAATTTTTCATACACATAGTTTGGGGAATACTTCATCCAGAGAAGGATATAAGTGAGCTCTCATCCGTGGTATTTATGATAAATGACAATTTTAGAATTACGATAAATTGCTTAGTGTTTTTAAACCAAGCAATCATCATAAAAGCTATGTTTTGATTCAGAAAATTTTTATATCAGAATATCCTAATTTGAGTCCAAAGTGAGTTTGTTTGTTACATCTTCATACTTTATCTATTCAACCATTATTATTTATTAAATTTCACAAGAATATGGAGTAACTTCCATGAAATCACACAAACAAAGTGGAGGTAGAAAATAATCAATACCTGTATCCTGTGACAAAGTGTGAATATGCTACAGCAATCCAATTATGATGTGCTTTTATGATTTGTACTTTCATGCTGTCAGACCATGTATTAACTGTAAAATATAAATAATAATAATTTATTGCCTGATAAAGTGTACCCATTATAGTTTTAAGAAGAATTTACATACTTTCAGGTGGTCGTAGACCTTTATGGCAATCAGCATTACCCAAAGAAGCTGCTCTTGAGTGACCTCTACCACATCGGCTGAAAAAGAAGACACAAAAGGACAATTAAATTTGAATCAACAAGTTGCTTTTGTGTTCATTATTCTAATGAGATACACAAATATAGTAAGGACCTCAACTGATCTTGAGATGGTATTCTCCCTACAGTGCGTAAATCAAGCGAAGAGTTTCTAGAATGTGTCCTGTTTGTGGAAACATCTGTACTGGAAGCTGTTGAATTTTTTCTTGAGCATCCATTTCCATTACGTCCATTACCATTACTGGGAAGTGGTGTATTTACTGAAAGAACATGTAAAAATAAATGTCAAATAATAATTTTACTAACATCTAGAGCAAGCGAATGAATCATTTAAACAATAATAATTTAAACGTTAAAATTAAAACAGAGAATTTGAATATTTCAATAAACTGTTTCCATTTTCTATTTATATTTTACATTATTTTTAATAATGTTATAGTAATTTTTTTTAACCTTAAAGCAAAACTACTTACGTGGTGGTGGTAAATATCCATAGAAAAGTACATCACCACAAGATGAATGATTCATTTCATCACACAATGCTAGTCTCCTACTCAACGGTGTTATGCCAAAATAGTCACACTCATGTCTTAGGGCCCTTATGTTCACATTATTTAAATCTATATCCCTAGTTCTCAGGAAATTTAAAATGAGACCAAACAGTTGTGGATCTCTATCAATAAATATGGCACCGGTTTCGTCTCTTACAGTAGGTATGCGGCCACTCAACAAAGCTGTGAAAAATGTGTCTGGAACCCACGTAAGTGTGTGCCATGATGTTGATAATCTAAAAAATAATACAAAACTTTAATCTACCAACCATATCTTGAAACAATATAATAACATTTTAATATGTTTGAAGCGCATAAAAATATAGCAATATTTAAAGATAAGATTCATATCTGTAAATTATATTATCAAGGAAGTACAGTCAAACACTTTCTATTTTTATTTAAACGTACCTTGTACCACCTACGTTTAAATTCACAATTTCTTGATAGTTAGACATAGTTACTAAATATAAACTGATATGACTGCTCTTATAATTCCTTATATTCACAATAACAATTTCAAAACATTTAACGAAATAAAAATTTATTTACAATTTACGGCTTGAAATACATTAATATGTCAACGTCAAGCTACAATTACATTACGTCAACAAACATTGTACAGATGTCATTATGACAGCTTCATATTTTTTTTAACCCTGTCTACACTCATATTAGTAAACGTGTACGTACGTATGTACTTTCAAGCCCCTTCTGCCAAGTTTTGGACTAACATTAAAAATATATAATAAGTCTAGCCAAGTTAGTTGATGGTTGTTACTAAAAATGTTCTTACATGAACTATGATTAGATAACCAAAATACTTGGTTTTCACAAAGTATTGAATTTCTTCACAAAGTATTGAAAATAGTTTTGCACGTTATTTCTATAATATATATAGCAATAATGTCCAAATATAAATATATTAATAAAACTACATAAACAATGACTATAATTAAGTACTAGACTCTAAATAAAGTATTTACTTACTGGGAAGAAGCTCTCCGATAGCTAAACCTGAAAACAAAAATTTGTGACCACTAGAACATATTTTTAGGATAATAAGTTATAAAACTACTTTCTTCTCAACTAAAAACTGTTAAATAAAACATGTTTTAAGGACTTTAAAATAGTAATTTTAATGTAAATGTAAGAAAATATTAAGATAAATTACCGACAACCTCCACTAACCATCAAATTTTATTCATTATCATATCTATACAAACTTTTACTTTTATTAAATTAGTAGGATTACTACTTTACTGCGTGCTATAGGACGTACAAAGAATTGAAATTATCAAGATTTCAATCAGAAATGTATATAAAAGGCAAGTAGATTGTGCATATATATTAATCATTATTGTTATCCTACCAGAATTATTATTTACTTTAACAATTCTAACTTAATTTAAATTCACACAACAGCACTTCAAATTCACGAAAGGAAAACAAGAACAATTTAATGACAGATACAAACAATTTTATAAATTTCATGTCTTTTCTCAGCAAACCATGGTCCTTTTAAATTCACATCTTAGTTTAACTCCCGCCAGTAATTGGTGACGTGACTAAAGATATATCATTTGAACTGGATAAATTTAATATTGCTTTATCTTTATAATACGTCATTGATACTTGTAATAAAATAATAGTAAAATCCTCTTCATCATTAAAAGTTGTTGCGCAAAACATCCGCAGTATTCATTGAAACATAGATAGGTAGTTTCATTGCGTAACTTTCCAGATTTAAGTCTGACATAGACGTGTTGATTTTAATAGAATGTTGGCTAAGCGTTGATAAACCTGTCCCTATTTTGAATAAATACACTCAGTTCTTCACTAAAAAACTGTTACAACCAAAATGACGGTATAGGTATAAACGTGAAAAAACATATTAGATGCTCTATGTCCGAACCTAATATGCCTAGGGGCATTTTTCTTTTATTAAATATTGATCCAGATATTCTTATTATGGCGATATACAGGTTTCCATCTAAAGCATCCACTGACTTATTTCTCAACTCAATTGCTAGTATAATTCGTTTATATAACTCCAAAGGCAATATAATTGACATAGAAAATGGTAATGAGGACAGACTTAGTGAGTCATACCTAAACTGGATAAACTGGGTATGTTAACAGGTCACCTATTTCTCACCCGACTCAATAACTGCCTGGATCACGTCACACTAAAATCCTCATTATCCGCCTCAGTGTTTGTAATTGATGCCACAGTCAGAGACCATAGCCTAGTTTTGCTGGGTCTTTGTGTGAACAATATCTGTTACAAATAATTTCAAGTATACTTTCACCAATTTGATTCTTGTGTCGATACCTAAAGGACATAGATTTTTCGTACATAGTTTTTAACTCAGATGCTGATGAAGCAGTTAGTAAATTAGTTAAGACTCTTTTTTCTGCTATTGAGCTTCACTCTAATGTGAGAACTATCCCTTGTAGGAATAGAACTATCAAACCATAGCTAACACCGGGGCTTCTACATTCTTTTCGACACAGAAACAAATTAAATTTTAAATTAAAAAAACCCAAATAGTACCGTTCTACAGATCTCAGATAAACGATACCGCAACTTCTGCAACTCTTTTATTAAGAAACTCAAGCGGAATTGTAAAAGCTCGTTGCTAGTGTTTACTTAGGAAAAATGGAATGCAATTAAACCTATCATTAATATTTATCCTGAAAAAACATCAACGGCATCACTTTTTGGTGTAAATAAAGCCTTGGTGTAAATAGTGATAATATAAATGAGATTAACGCTTATTTTGCAGCCATTAGTAGGAATTTAGCTGGTTATTTAAAAACAAGTAATAAGCCTCTAATACAAGCTTCCAACACTATGGCAAATTACTTAACAGCTTTGTTTTAATGCCCCCCGACGAGGCCGAGGTTAAGACCCTCATAGATGGCCTTAAGACTAGTACTGCTACTGGCTGGGACAATATTCCTGTAAAATTGCTAAAGGTCGCCAAACATATTTTAGTACCACACCTGACTAGATTTATTGATGCAAGGGATCGACAGAGTGTAACCAACTACCGACCAATATCGGTTCTTAGTGCGCTCTCCAAACTCTCAGAAAAAGCTCTTTATAGCCGTCTTATAAACTACTTAGAACACTTCTGCATTCTTTCTTGTCACCAGTTTGGATTTAGACCGGGAAAGAGCACTGTGGATGCATTAAATCTCCACGTAGACTCTACATCGCACATGGACTCCAACAGAAAATGTTTGGGTGTTTTTTTTACTTTCCTAAGGCATTTGATACCGTATCGATCCCAGGCTTGTTAATAAGTTGGAGAGAATTGGTATAGGAGATACTGCTCTTAAAGTTTTTTGAGACTTCCTTATGCACCGTACAAAACCAGTTAAAACCGGGGACCCAGAATGATGCCCCAGGGTACCGAGTCTCTTCATGATATGTATTAATGACCTCTGTCAACTGTTCTTAAAGAAATGTGAGATGTTTACTTATGCTGACGACACGGCCTTGGTATTTTATGGAGATACTTGGGACGATGTTAGGCTGCTCGCTGAGATTGGACTTTACAGTGTGAGTTCCTGGCTCGAACAAAATCTCCTTACGTTGAGCACCAAAACCACCACCACTAAATCAAAATACCTGCAATTTCATTTGTCAAAAGCGAATCTGGTTAAGTTAGCACTATAATTACACTCCTGTGCTTTTTCAAATTCATCCTCTTCAATCTGCTCAAGCCCATTATCGAAAAGAATAATAAAACTAAAATAATTTGAGCGATATAAAATTTCAAATGGCAAAGCCACATTGACCTCATTGCGACACGAGTGAGGAAGCACACGAAAATGTCACAGATTTTGATCTCCTGCGGAACATTTACTTTTCTCTAGCACCACTTGGTGGCGCTTGCAAAATTTTTATGCTAACTTTAGAAAGAACTCAAAGGTCCCTGTTAAAAGTTATGACCGATAGCCTTTACATATACCCAACCAAATTAATTAACGAGGCGTTTGAACTTCTGACAGTAAGATAAAATATATACATCCTCCATACACTGATGAATCAACATAAAATAACCCATATAATAAAAAATACCAGACGAAACGAACTATTTTTTGTAAACTTCCAAAATGTTTCACTGCTTTCGCAAAACGGCAGCATACATACCTCTTTAAATATCTGTACAATAGAATAAATAAGAAATTGGACTATTATCCAATATTTTAAACTACGAAAAAACTGTCTTTATTGTATGACTAAACTTATGTAATTAATTTAAATATACTTATTTGTTATATTGTTAACATAAAGTTTGCAATTTTAATTCATTTAAGGACTTACACCTCTGTAACACAGATGAGAAACCTAATATATTTTATGTGTACAATAAATATTATTATTATTATTATATGTACATACGGTTTACAAGCTAGTAAACAATAAAAAAGTATGCATAATTTGACTTCTGTGATCACAACGTAATATTTTCTTTACTGGCAAGTATTTCTTGAGAGAGACGTGTCCGTCAGACAGCGTAAAGTCAATTTTCCTTAAATCGAATTGTTGGAACTGATGTATGAAACTATAAATCCTGTGATTATTTAGAGTAGTTAACTATAAAAGCGCACGTTGAGATGCCGGCCACCGACGTTGCGAGGTCGAGCAATGGCCGCAACAAAGGAATATTCCACAATACGGCCGGCTTCAGCACATTGATCACTGTTACGGTCTTGTCGCTTGCTTGGCTGGCCGGTTTTGCATCCCGGTTATTTGCTGTTATTCGGTTTGAGAGTATTATTCATGAGTTTGATCCATGGTGAGTAGACGATCAAAGTTCTACTCGAATATAATAACCTGAAAGAACCTTGTCCAATGAATTTGTGTACGTGTTTCAGGTTCAACTATCGTTCTACTGCTTACATGGTCCAGCATGGATTTTACAACTTCCTTAACTGGTTTGACGAGCGGGCATGGTATCCCTTGGGCCGTATTGTTGGTGGTACTGTGTATCCAGGTTTGATGATAACATCAGGCACTATACACTGGATTTTACATACATTGAATATTCCTATCCATATAAGAGATATTTGCGTATTTTTGGCTCCTGTATTCAGGTAAGATTTTGGCATAATAAAGTAGCAATATACATATATTTGTATTGCTATAATTAAAATTCTATAAACTGTTTATGATAACAGAAATTTAACATATCAATGTGTTTGGTTTTAGTGGGTTGACAGCAATAGCCACATACTTGCTCACTTCAGAGCTATGGTCCAGAGGAGCAGGGCTGTTTGCAGCATGCTTTATAGCTGCAGTGCCAGGGTACAGCAGCCGATCTGTTGCAGGCAGTTATGACAATGAGGGCATTGCCATCTTTGCTCTGCAGTTCACATACTATCTGTGGTTGAAGAGTGTCAAGAGTGGTTCTGTCTTCTGGTCAATATGTACAGCACTGTCATACTTTTACATGGTAATTATTTTACATGTATCTATTATATTGAATCAGTTATATATTGAAATATAATATGTACAATGTCTTGTATATATTTGGATATTTGTGCTTTAATGTTGACTGTCAATGACAGACAGTTGTTATAATTTTTTAATAATTATGTGTTGTAATCAATGTTTGAAATACGTGTAGTTTTAAAACTAATTGGAAATCACTTAATATGTAGTCCAAAGATTTTGTGTATACAAATTTTGTTAGAATGTGTGTTGAAAAACTTATAATATGAGATAATTCTTATTTCAGTACTAGTTTGTTCAACAGTGACTCACATATATATATTTTTTATTAAATTGTTAAATCTAACTTATTTGTATTTTGTCGTAGGTGTCAGCATGGGGTGGTTATGTGTTCATCATAAACTTGATACCACTACATGTGTTTGTTTTGCTGATCATGGGGCGGTTCTCCCAAAGGTTGTTTGTAAGCTACACTGTCTTCTACATCATTGGTCTGCTGTTGTCAATGCAGATACCTTTTGTTGGATTCCAGCCAATCCGCACCAGTGAACACATGGCTGCGTCAGGTAATTAAGAGACTAAACTGAATTTTACATGCATTTACCTCAATATCCATCCTATAAAAGTTGCTGGAATTGGTAATATTCAAATATTCAGTACAGTACAGAACAGTAACTTAGGTAGGCTTATACTAGAGGTCGACCTCTTACAAAGGTTGTCTACATTGGTGCAGCACTCTCACTTATTTCTACTGACAAATAGCAGTGTTCCCATTGCTGTGTTCAGGTTAAAAGGGTGAGAGTGAAGAGGGTAGTGAAATTACAGATTAAATGTGACATTATGTCTTCGGCTTATTAGTTTGGTGACACACTTTTAATATCTTTGTAATGACACAAGTGTCAAAAGGCTGCGGTCATATTTATCATCAAGTGAACCATATGCTTGTTTATTGAAAAATAGTACTTTATGATCATGTTTGTTACATACAGTTGTAAACTGTGTCAGGCAAGTTGTCACACATTACCATACATTTGAATACAATTAAGATTCTTCTTGGTTTAGTATATACATCAACACATTTATAAGAATCTGTTGTTTGTTGTAGACTTTATTTCATAGTGTTAGAACTAAATTTTGTTATGATTGATAATTAAACACCAATTACATACAAATTTTCTATCCAATATACCAGCAAGCCATAAAACATTGATAAGGCATGTTATGTTTTATGAGCATGTATAATTTCTCAATTCACTTCAATGAAATTAGTAATGGTGCTGAAGCATATAAATGAACATACATATATGTTGATTACTAGAAACATAAACTCGTTAGCAATCCTTTAACAAGCCCACTCATATAGTATTAAGATATTGACAATGTTTGCTAGAATGTTCTGAACCTTTGTTTATATAATTGGCTCCTTTCCTGTGCAACAGAAACACTTGTGGTCATAATTGAAATGTTATATTCTTAACCTAAATTATGTTTGTGTCAATCATATGAAAATTATGTATATCAAATAATATATATAAGTATTAACTGCTTTGAACTTCAACCTTGGGGCGCTAAATCGATCGTGTGGGAAACTATATCGATGCACATAAGTATTATTGTTACTGGTGCTGTTGGTACGATCTTACTATGGCAACAAACATAGTGCGCTCCTCACCCACTTTATGAGCGTGGACGGCGCAATGCATTGGATGCTTTCGTTGCAAATCTATCACCTAGCTCACGGCACGTAATCAAATATAAAATTTTGATTTATTAAAGAGAGTAATTGGTCATTATATTGGATTACTAATGTCTAACTTGTTTCTTTGGTACAATATAGAATCTTTAATATTTTACAGTTTAGTTACATCATCTGTTATATGAAAATTATTTTTTAATTTATTAAACTAGCCCCCAGTTCACGTCTTCATCCGCGTGGGCTTTATTTTAAATAATTCCCACGGGAATATTTCCAGAAATAAAAGTAATATATCTTTCCCAATGGGATCAACTCATCTAAATGTTACTACATACCTAATTAAAATCAGACAAACAAAGACACATGCTTTCATCAAGTATGTTGTTCTGGTCCAAATATTATGGAAAATATGTAACAACGCTAATGTTAGTGTGTTTGTGTTGGTGCGGTATTCGTACTCCCGACTGTTGCGTCTACACCGGCACATTTAGCACAGTTAGCGAATTTTAGTAAGGAGCGTAATTGATAGCGTAGATATTATCATATCAGCCATGTTGGAGGTTCACTGCTGGACATGGCCTCCAGACGGTAGGGGGAATTTGGCCATAATTGTCGCACTGAGTAAGCGTGGTGGCATTCGCAGAGCGCAGCTTGTATATGTATATATGTCGTAGGTCGGCTTATTGCACCGGTGCCATCGTCAGATACATGTATAATAAAGATTACTGTTCCCACATTAATTCTTCCCAGTTCCTTGCCGACTTATAATTGTGATACACACAATTTGAATGGATCGTTGACATATTAATAATAAGTACTTTGTTTTTCAGTATCTCGAAATGCAAGGTTATATGTTATCTTCATTCGGACCAAATAATCGAAGTATGATGCATTTACAAATGCATTACAAAGTATGATGCACATAAAAAAATATTGATTATATAACAAAAAAACATTTTAGATTTTTAAAAAAGAAATCTCAACTTATACATTGGTGAATACCTTTTTAAAATCCATATCCTAACCAATTCACTAATATTATTAACAAAAAATTCAACAAACAACAATTCTTTCACCCAGGAACGTGAAGACGAAATTGATTAACAATAATATTGCTACAAAAACTCCTGTTATAGACTACTCAAACCAGGTGGGATATCAAAGGGGTCTCAAGTCTCAATTATCACAATTGAGATTTGGTTATTTCACAAAAAGAATGAAAAGAAAAATACTTTGGGAACTTATGTTCTATAATTTATTAAGATAGTCGCTAACCCGATATACATTGTTCTGTTTGCATCATCATCTTCATCATACCAGCCATTGAAATTCCACTGTTGGACGTAGGTCTCCCTCTCAAAGAAAGAGGGAATTTCGCCCATAACAGCCGTGCTGGGCTAGCGTGTTTGTAATCGCAGCCTTCGCGACGGGGATGCTGCTGCCCATCCCCGCCCTAGGCATTTGAGCAGCACTGTTTCGAATAGGTATACCGCCATCTGTCGGTTCGGTTCACCTTAGTTGCCTCTTACGACACCAGGTACAGGAGGGGTACTCTTCCGGTGCCTCACGGCTAGTCCTGTCTTAACTATTCTTATATAATTACCATAAAAGAAATATTGGGATTGATAATTGAGATATTTGCTATAACTGAGTTGAATGAAACATAGTAAGCTAAAATTTATTACAAAGGGTTCAATAGTGTAAAAGTTCAACCCTAAATGTATTTACATATAAAGATATTTAATGTAGGAGTAGGAGTCCCAGTTAGACGCTAATTAATTTATATTTTTTGTTTGCAGGCGTGTTTGCGCTACTGATGGCTATAGGGGCCCTAAAGTACCTGCACAGCTTAAACCCCAAGGGTCAGTGGAAGCAACTCCTCATTCTAGGCGGGCTATTGGCAGCTGGCGTGGTCTTCCTTGCGGTGGTCATGCTCACGTATATGGGAGTCATTGCTCCATGGAGTGGACGGTAAGGAGTTTCGTATAAGATGTTTGATAGATGTGACTAGATAGACTTCAGTATTTAGATTATGACTAGATAGATATCAGTATTTAGATTTGACTAGATATAATTTAAAATTTAGATTGTGGCTAGAAAGCCTTCAGTATTTTGATTGTGACTAGATAGACTTCAGTATTTAGATTGTGACTAGAAAGACTTTAGTACATATTATCCGATTAGTATGAAGTTGTAAATCCAGGGATCGGAATAGCTAACCATTATTGAGTCTACTTTTTAAGACTTGTATCCACAAAACCCAATTAATGCGATAATCAAACCGTTGAATTAATTTAATGAAATACCAACCAAATTATAAAGAGTAATTCAGGATAGCACATGTCAAATTAAGAAGGTCTTTTCATAAGTTTACCGATATATTTTGCTTTATCAAAAAAGGAATATTGCCTTTTTCCAATGTTTAGAATACTTATTAAAAAAATTGTCTTGAATGTTTATTGTAAGGTAACAGAAATGTCGTGTGGTCTTGAACGCGTCAAACAAAATATTATCTAGTGATATGTAAAATACGACGTTTATATTCAGTGAAGGATTACAATATATACTTTATTAAGCGTCGTATTTTAAGTAAAGATTTTTACTCGTATTTGACTGTCGATTTCTTCTTGTAAACCAAGCTTAAGGTCGTTTATTCACCGATCGCTTTTAGATTTGTAGATATATACATTTAAGAATATAGTCTGAAGATATTCGTTCAAAAACATTTCTTTTTCAAGAGTTATTAACACTCCTGAGAATTATTTTTGAAAAATACAAAATAAATAAATACAATATATATGGTCTTGCATATTTTGTGTGGTCAAAGAGAGCTGATTAAAATACTATATTAGCAAAAAATTATATATGTTTGATAGGATCGATGGTATCAATATCGACACATTTATCACCAGTTTCAGGGTTTTAAATATTTGTTTAAGTATTATATTCATAATTCCACTGTTGTCTGATATCCGTAACGCAAGCGTTTAATGGCACTTCTGCCAGAGTCAAGTGTAATATATGAGGTTTAGTGGGTTCTTTTACATCCGTAGGTTCTACTCGCTTTGGGATACCGCGTACGCCAAGATCCACATACCGATCATCGCGTCGGTATCGGAGCATCAGCCCACCACGTGGTCATCGTTCTTCTTCGACCTGCACGTGCTTGTGTGCACCTTTCCCGTCGGCCTGTGGTACTGCATCAAAAATATCAACGATGAGAGGGTCTTTGGTAAGTAATATTAAGATAATACATTAAGTAACATATTTTTCTATTTGAATTTTGTATTTTGATTTAGACACTTGCGTGTCAGCGGTGGCATATATTCATCTTTAAAGTATCACGGATACGGTAATTGCAGAGCTAATTAGACGGAAACAATCTAACAATATCATTTTAAATACGTTAGGGGCCTTGAGCATATTGTATTGTATTAGGCACACAAACAAAACCATATCACAGCACAACACTACAAATCTATGGGATATTAGCAAGTTGTGAGTCCACTAGGATGTGTGCACATCATGAAAAGCTTTACTAGCAAACCTAATTTTAAAAATCTATAAATTACCAATAAAGACATAATTTTCGAATAGATGATTAAATAAACTAAACTACACACCGGCACAATTAGGGGAACACAAAAAAAGTCGATTTTTTTCAATACCTTCGAATATCTTGACACGTTGTTATTTTTGATGTATTACTGCCCTCTCTAGAAATACACTTGAGCACAAATTTCTCATTTACAAGCGTGAGAATTGTTTTTATGGCACTTCAAGAATTTGCTGACACTTAGAGTTAGCATTGCTTCTGATAAGAACTTTGTTGGTTCCTGTGCAAAGCGACTGTGGCTCATTCCACTGTTTATTTTTGAATTGTGTACATGTCTCCAAAACGAAATGAGTGATTTGCCAGCAACTTCTGCAGCAAGGGTCGTAACCATGATCGAAGAAGGGCATACCTACCGCTCAGTAAGTCGAGCTTTGTGTGTATCGACTTCGGTGGTTCATCGCGTTGTTAAATGCCACAGGGAGACAGGATCTTACGCAGGCGAGGAAAAGGCAGAAATCGGGCTACAAGAGCCGTTGATGACCGTTTCATCACCTTACAAACTTTGAGGAATCGTCGACAGACCGCGGTTCAGACCCGAAATCAACTGGCTGAGGTCCGCAACGTTAATGTTAGTGAGCGAGCAATTAGGAGGCGTCTTAATGAAGTTGGCTTAAGATCTTATTTGCAAGCAAAAGCACCTAAATTCGAGGCAGCTCATCGTGTGGCAAGGTTAGCGTTCGCCCGTGCGCACCGAGATTGGACAAATGAGTGGAGTCGCGTATTATTCAGAGATGAGAGCCGATTCTGTGTTAATTTCGTGGATGGACGGGAGAGGATGTGGAGATATCGTGGAGAACGATATAACCAAACAAACTTTACGGAAACAGTGGCATTTGGTTGAGGATCAGTAATGGTATGCGGTGGCATGTTTAGGAGCTCGCAAAGACTTAGTGCTTATTGAAAACGGATGTCTTACTGCACAGCGATACGTAACAGAGATCTTAGAACCATATGTCATGCCTTTTGCCCCATTTATAGGCCCACATTTCGTTTTCATGCACGATAACGCGCGTCCCCATACTGCTCGTATCGTGAGGGGTGGGTTGTAAATACATAAATACAATTCCTATTTATGGTGTAAAATCTACAGTATTTAATTAATGTATATATCTGTTTGTTCCGGTTAATCTTTGAAATGGTTGGAAGGTTTTTTTACTGGTAGATAGTTGAGTTGACGTTAATAGGTGTAACGTAAGCTATTTCTTTTTTATAAAATAAAAACATTGCTACACTTTTATTACTATCGCCAACCAGTTGTAACCAGAGTATTTATTCCATTGTAGTTAAAGCAACAGAACGCTAATTAAAGGTTCTCGGAATTATTAGCGATTCCTAAATAGGATTCTGTGAACGTTCCGTATCTGATGTACGTTATTTTATATATATATTTTTATATCATATGCATTTATTTCGTTTATTTATACAAATATGTATGCCACGTTTATCTATTTTGTATATATATTGCCTGCACTACTATATTTATATATTTTTTCTGTTTTGTGTAATGGTTGACTGGGAGATAATGCCATCTGGCATTAAGTCCGCCATTTGTACATTTTGTAATATTTTGTGCAATAAAGTTTAATTAAAAAAATATTGGTGCGTACGGATCAAAAAGTACTAAAAATAGTATGGTTAGAATTCGAATTTTGCGACGTTTACGAATAGGAAGCCAGCCGAGAAGAGACTGTCAATGGGAAATATGATCGTATTTACGCAAACCGAAAATGAAACGAAGACAGTTGTTTAATAGACGATCCAATTTATTAAGCAGTTTTTGAGAGATATTAGTGTAGCACACGTCACCATAGTCAATTATGGGTAAAACCAAAGATTGAATAAGAAGGGTTTTAGTTTTAGTAGGAAGAAAATGTTTTAATCGATAGAGAGCACGAAGCGTTCCAGTAACCTTACTGCTGATTTCTTTAACATGTGTATCCCAGGTTAAGGAAGAGTCGATAAATAGGCCAAGATTCTTTACGCGTGTGCTGTAGGGCACTACCACCTTATTAAAAATAATTACAGGTACATTTTTTAAACTGGATAATTGCCGTTTGCTGCCCAAGATAATGGCTTGAGTCTTGGGCGGGTTCACAGAGACACCAAACTTTTGTGACCAGTTTGTGATGTTGGTCAAATCAGCATTATTCCGAGCAATGGCATTATCCAAGTCATTGTACTCTGTCTGGGTGCATAGTTGCAGGTCATCAGCGTATAGATGGTAATAGCAGCCAATAGATTTGGTGACAAGGTTTATGAAAAGGGAAAATAATAACAGAGAGAGAATGCCACCTGCATGCACATCAGCATCAATTGTCACCCACTGGGACAAAACATCACCCAGGCGCACCGCTTGCTGGCGTTCTCGGAGGTAGGATGCGAACCATTCCCGAACCGAATCAGAGACCCCGATGTAAGAGAGAATAGAGAGGAGAACTTCGTGATTGATAGAGTTGAAGGCGTTGGAGAAATCAATCAGAATTAAGACCGTTAGGCGGGAGTATTCCATTCCAACTCTTACATCATCCAGAATATTTAGTAGAGCTGTTGTAGTGCTATGTCCTGTACGAAAACCGGATTGAAAGGGACTAAATAGGGCGTTTTGTAAGACATGGCTGGATAACTGTTTGTGTACACCTGCCTCGATAGTTTTAGAGAGATATGGCAAAATAGAGATGGGTCGAAATTGATGGGAAGAAGTAGGGTTAGGGATAACCATAGGCTTTGCGCCATATACTGAGAAAGGAGCCATGTTGTAGGGAGAAATTGATAATGTGAGTCATTGGTGGTACAATAAAGTTAAGTAAGAGAAAGACCATGCGGCGACTCACATCATCATAGCCAACAGCATTGGATTTGAGAACTGAAATAGTTTTAAACGTCTTATCTAAGGTTACAGGAGAAAATTAGCAAATACATTAGCTGACGGACGTGGCAAGGAAGTGATTAAAGTTATAGTAGATAATTTTACAAAGGGATCTAGTGTGGTAGTTAAAGAGAAGTGTTTATTAAGCTCGTTAGAGGAAATAACAGAGTTAGAATCGGGAGAGTTTTAAGACTTCCCGAGACCCTGAGAATGCAAAAACTTCCATTCGTTTGCCGAATTACTATATCATAA
The DNA here is from genome assembly GCA_020976665.1 of Heortia vitessoides. NCBI lineage: Eukaryota > Metazoa > Arthropoda > Insecta > Lepidoptera > Crambidae > Heortia > Heortia vitessoides. The sequence continues at coordinate 5,410,344 of JACJUM010002496.1, forward strand.
GAGTTTAAATATTAAGTAGCAATAAACATGCAATTCAATATAATTCGAAATTCTAATATTAAATAGATGTCAATTTAAAAGTAAATACATTTATAATATTTGATTATGTCATATGATCTCGGAAATCATTTAATTTTTGTGTCTGGGACACAGAACAAACATAAATGTCCGTCACAAATGTGTTTGTCCTGGGTGGGAATCCAACACACGGCTGGCGCACAAGACAGGGACACGAATGCGTCATCGAGACTGTCAAAATCGTTTTCCCTAGTAAATTATATTTTTGACAAGGTGTCTCAAAAATGTGCGTATGTTTGTATGTACGTTTGTTTTTAACTTTGCCATTATTTTATAGATTTCGGTTTCATTGCTTAAATGTTTGGAAACCGCTGGTATATATTGTCAATTATATCTTTATAGTGGCCCTTTACGCGCTGAGCGCGGTATACTTCGCCGGCGTGATGGTCCGCCTGATGCTGACCCTGACGCCGGTGGTGTGCGTGCTGTCCGGCATCGCGTTCTCGATCCTGCTCGACCTGGTGCTGAGGGAGGACGAGATGCCCGCCCCGCCTGTCGAGAATGACGACTCAAAGAATCTGTATGATAAGGTATATTCGTTTATCCCTACTGTACTCTATTGCCACAGCGCCTGCTCAGCGACAAAGCAGCGACCCATTTTTTCTCAAACATTTATGTTTATTATCTGTGAAGTAACAAACGGTGTGACCGCGTAGGCCGGCAAGGTGAAGAAGCGGACGCACGAACCGGCGGCGGCGGGCGCGGGTGAGGCCGGCCTGGGTATGAACGTCCGCTCGGGCACGCTCATCGCGTTCATGATCTTGCTCATGTTGTTCTCCGTGCACTGCACCTGGGCCACCTCCAACGCGTACTCCAGCCCCAGCATCGTGCTCGCCAGCTACGGGAACGACGGGTGAGTGCTCACTCGGGAACAGCGTACTCGGGGGTGAGGTGATAATTTAGTTAGTAGTTAGATATTAGTGTTATTTTTGTGCTGAGTATCATTTTCGTGCTTAATATACCAATATCATTTTCTATGCATAGAACCTCTCGAAAGTATAATTATTTATTTACAATCGTGTGTTGTGATGCAGATCCCGTCGTATCCTGGACGACTTCAGAGAGGCTTACGGTTGGCTATCTCAGAATACGGCCGAAGACGCTCGAGTCATGTCGTGGTGGGACTACGGGTATCAGGTGAGTTTATTTTGAATAAATACTTTCCCTTAAGGGACTGCAGTACTTGTAGGGTAAGAAGTGGGCAGCTAAATTACGAGGATGTGATAAAATATGTGCCGTAATATCCTCGAGTGACTCGCGACCTTGACCTTTGAACCTTTCTAATAATACAAATGTCTATAGGCAACGGGGATTTTTACTATCATGATATTAGTTTTAAAATAATTGACAACTTTTACGCACGTGATATTAAATTTGTCTATAGACTTGTTTGGTATTCAATTGATATTACAAATAGACATTTTATCTTTAAATAATAATTTATTATGCATGTCACTGAAAATTTATGTATGTTTAATTTCCAGTTATTTAACAAAAATATATACCTTTGTTGTTCCTGATTTCCTTGAATCCTTATTTAGGGAGTATGTGGTGTTGACTTGAATTTATTTCTTTAAAGTTTTTTTAATCTTGATTATATTTTAGGATTCATGTCATATCTTTAAGATGTCAGCCCCATCATATCAAAATTAATATACTAACAATACATACTACAAATATAATAAAGAAAAACAAAAAAAAGAACAAGAAACGAAAAATATCAGTTGTCTTTGTATTCAATATCTATAATTTACAGGCAGAACTTTAGTAAATTACACAAATACCAGCCTGCATCAGACTTACGGTCGCCCAGAATTATCTGGACAACGCCTTCATTAAGTCTGTTTATTCTGAAACCACGCCTAATCTTCCCTATCACATTTATTCTTCTCACATCCTATCAGGATGTGACTGACGCCCTCAATCTGTCCATACTTTAAAGTTGTAACTAAGAATAACTTCACAGATCGCCGGCATGGGCAACCGCACGACTCTAGTCGACAACAACACGTGGAACAACTCGCACATAGCCCTGGTGGGCAAGGCCATGGCCAGCAACGAGAGCGCGGCGTACGACATCATGACGGCGCTGGACGTCGACTACGTTCTGGTCATATTCGGCGGCGCCATCGGATACTCTGGGGATGACATCAACAAGTTTATATGGATGGTGCGGATTGCTGAGGGTGAACACCCTAAGGATATCCACGTAAGTTAACTCATATGTCCTTTGTTTTTTATGGTAATTTCTTGTTTGTTTTTTGTTTACTTTTTTTTCATTAACTTAATAACCTATAGCTGGATTACTTAGTCCTTAAGCGTCTTTGGAAATTTAATATATATGATTTTGGATCGTTAAGTTCTTACGATTATTTATCGCTCTGAACTTCGTGCGAAAGTTTGCGCGGATCCCATTATTATGATACTAAAGATGTTATGTAAAAAGGAATATTTTGTTGTGTTGTTTGTTAAATCTAAATTTATATTTATTAATTCTGTAACAAATTTAGTGTCAATAAATCAATGACGATGACGTACTATAATTTGTCAATATGTTAGTTGTTCTTATTTCATATCAAAATTAAGCAATTTAATAATTGTGTCAGTTGATTAATACAAAAGTTGGTCGATAATTCGCGGCTAATAATATTCAGAGCGGCCATAAATCGTATCACGAGCGTATGTTATGTCGTATCCAGCATAGAGAACTTTCAATTTGAGAGTTGGTTTCCAAAGACAAATGGAACTTGGACTTGGAACACATTTAAAAAAAATGTATGTTTTTTCCAGGAAGCAGATTACTTTACTGAGAGAGGAGAATACAGAGTGGATTCAGAAGCGTCTAAAACTATGTTGAATTGTCTAATGTATAAATTATCATATTATAGGTGAGTTTAATTGATACTATTTAAAAATAATATTTTTATATAATCCAATTTTAATAAGATAAGGACTACATATTGCTCGCAAGTTGAAAAAAGAATATAAATAATAAAACTTTAAAACTTTCGGTCAATATATGATTTGTGCTTACAAACAATCTTAGGTCGTTTGTTAATTCGAAAAAAAGAATGTTAAGATAACGAAAAATAAAAAAAACTTCCTATCTTTTATTTTAAATATGCAGACAAACGTCTTGTTCTGTTTTATTATATGTATCGATATTTTATAGAACGATTCTCTAAAGCCTAATCTTTAGCATGTCATTAAGAAGTAAATTGGTAACACTCTACAAGTATTTATTTAGGTTGATCAGCATTTACTTACATTATTGCAGTAGTATAATTTCACAACACTATGTCTAAGAACTAAATGTAATAAATATTAAAGTACAGCATGTAAAAAAACCTTAACTAACACTCAAAAGTTAACTACTAAAAAGAAATCCTATACAAAAACAAGAAAGAATACATGAGTAGAAACTAAATGAAACAAAATCCATTTATTTGAGTTCTTTTTCTTATCTAGAAATCCTATCGCATACTAGCCGGACCTAGCGAGTGCTGTTTATTGTAGTTTAACAATGCGAACATTACGTCACCCATTAAATCAAAATAGCCGGTTCCACGGTACTCAATATTCGTGTGGGTGTTGAATATATGTATAAATATTATAATTTATGATTCCTCTGTTGTCTGATGTCCGTAACACGAGTGATGTTAGCGACTTATCTCGGGGTCCGGTCAATATTTGGGGTGAAGTGTGAATTTATTTGTTTGCAACAGATACGACAGCGGTGGCAGCCCGCCGGGCTACGACCGCACGCGCGGCGCGCTGCCCGGCAATCGCGGGTTCAAGCTCACCTACCTCGAGGAGGCCTACACCACCGAGCACTGGCTCGTCAGGATATACAGGTACCTCCGCGCGCTACCCTTTTTTTGTTGTCACCGTCGGCCTTTCTTGCAGGCTCCTGTGTGGTAGATCGCGTAATGAAGTCTTAAGATTGGCTTGCCAGGCGATGACAGATTTGATTTGTGACTACATTGTGGTGTTGTAGCTGCTTTTCTTTGGTTGTGCTTCCTACTTGTCTGAGGCGGCATGGCAAATAGCAACTACAAGCAACATAAAGCTTGCGCTGGTCGTAATAATACGTTATGTCAATTCTATACGTCACACAATCCTGCATCGGGACAAGAATCCGACGCTGAACTGTCTTTTCCGGTCTGATCTCGTGAACCTTCAGGATTTGCCTAACCCTATGGTGGAAATCAAAATAACGTCTGAATAGTCCAGCATTAAGTTCATCCAAAAAATTTTACTTTACAAGGTTAAGTGACCCTGGGTTTGACCATCTACCTCCGCGAAGGATCGTCCCTTTTTGCAAACTTGCGACGTTCGACCTGCGCTAAATCAAATAAAAAAATGTGTCCATTATTACCCCGAATAATCTTATCTCATTAAAAAATAATAATTAGTTTATCTAAAAAAAGATAGGTAATATGAAAAATGGTAGCATGAAAGGTTTAGAGTTTAAGCTTTGATGTAACGAGTGCAAAACCATGTAACTTAAACGCCACAAGGCGGGGATGGGCAGCAACTTCGCCAGTAGGTATGATTGCCTCTATCTATTTATTTGTCCATCATCTTCTATATATAGTGTAATGTTGACCTCTGTTAGAATTACACTCAGCCTTTGTATCTTTAGAACTGCTGCTACAATTCTTATGATCGTTTGAAATTTTCGTCTGTTGTGGCCTATGCCTTAAATAATGAAAGGTTTGTTTAGTTATAACGATATCTTAACAGAATTTTCAAGATGGTAATTAGTATTAATGACTGTATTTAAGGAATAGTAACATAGTAAAAACGTTAATAAAATAAAATAAAATAAAAATACTGAACTTCTTTGCCGATCGATTCAAACTTGAAAGGTATGATTTTTTATTTTCGAGGGACAGTTGACATTAAAGAGACGGCGCTAAGTTCTCAGTACAAAAGGAACACTAGGAAAATTGGTATGGGAAAAAGTTTCGGTAGCGCAACGGTACCGCAGTCTCTCGGAATGGGAAAGATGCAGGTTTGAGTCCCACCTCACACCTGAGACAAGTTGCGTCTTCAGGCGATTAATACAACGCACGCGTAAACGTACCTGGTTCATTATAGAGTAAGGTCTCCCGCTTGAAGCCAATTTTTTAGCCGGGGTCATTGACCGCTTCACAAGCACTGGCCGTGTGGTACCGGTAAAATAGAATATTATCTTTCCCTGTACCAGGTGTTGTAAGAGGCGACTAAGGTGCCCGGATCGACAGACGGCGGTATATCCATCCGTAACATTGTAGATCAGCGCCGCAATTATGGACCAATTTCTCCCCTTTTTTGCAAGGCTATTGGAAGTCCTCTGTTGAACATACAACAGTGGATTTCTACTTGATATATAGACAATAAATGTAACATTAGTATCTGTTTTGCTTTTTAAGGGTGAAAAAACCTGACGAATTCAACCGTCCACGATTGCCGCTCGCCAAGAGGACGGTCTCTACTTCCAACCAGATGTCTAAGAAGGTTAGTTTTAATTCCAGTTTTCTTTAAAGGTGTGACTAATGTAAATAAATAATAAAATTACCTTACAACTCATCAATTGATTACTTATATACCTGAACTTCAATTGATCAGCAATCAATTGGTCAGGGCAACGACAAATATTTAAATTTATATTAGATTTTACCCAAAATTTTTGAGAAATAACAACTCTTTTATCGATATTCTACTTTACTTTAACATTTATAAGTTAGTTGAAATCGATAAACTCGATTTGCATTGTATAAAAAATTTTAAAACGCGCTAACACAATAGCGGATTTTAAAAGCGCTTTTGTAGTCCTAAAATTTTTCATAATTAGGGGGAATAGTGCGTTTTTTTCGGGATGTAAAGTAGCCTGTCTTTCTCCCTACACCCAATTATACGTATACAAAATTTCAAGAAGATTCGTTAAATAGATTAAGTGATGAAAGGTGACAAACAAACAAACTTCGCGTTTATAATGTTAGTTAGGATTTGTAAATGTCGATACGAAGTCCGTTTGTTAAACATTATGTTTAGTTAGCTGTAATGTATGTTCCACATTGTTACAGCTCACAATAGGAGCCGGGCCAGCGGTATAGTAACTTGAGTTATGTGTAGTGTGGACTGTTTGTTTTAAAGCTGTGTTCCAAAAGTTTTATAAAAAAATGACAAAAAAGCTTGTTATTTTATTTCGTACCAGTTATTACTTTTTTTTATTCAGCTTGTTTGTAGATGATTTTTGAGTAATAAAACATTGGACTCTTATTTAAATATGTTTTAATTCTTATTTGTGTATATCAATGTATTGTAACATGATGCATGTTACATGTTCAAATATTTTTCAATTGCCTAAATCAAGTTGCATGATTCATTCTTTTAACTATCAGTGTGGCAGTTATTATTTAGATTGCTTTTCTGTGAAAACGTTTCTTATTTTTTTTATGTTATCGCGAATAGTGTAATAGTGTACCGCATCTGTGTAATGTATGGATGTTTGTTTTATTTTTTTTTATATTTGTGGGGGTTATTGTAATATGTTTGGTTAAGTTTTTTGTTTTAAATAAGCTGTTTATAAATGTAGTGGCCGGTATTAGTAGATAAATTAGTATTGACAAATTTATCATCGACAAGTAGCTTTTAACAAGTTATTTTTATATGATAAATAATAACATATGGTCGATGTAAACTTAAAACTCTACCAATATATAATTGGTTTAAGATTTCAAAATATTTCTGTCGATATATTATATATTTTTAATATAAAGGTACATACTTTTATGTAAATAAATAATATGAAGATCACGTTGCAACTCACCAATTGATCTCTTTAATGTACTCCCATTAACAAGAAATAGTGAACAGACGAGCGAATAATTAAAACCCTAAATAATTCGAATTATTATGTGTTCCAGACTTCGAAGAGGAGAAAAGGTCTCCTGAAGAACAAGCCTACGGTGGTGAAGGGCAAGAAGGCTATGCGACTAGAGTGACGTCACCCGCCCGCCACCTAGCGCCCCGTGTCAGTGGTACACCGCGCATCACTCCTGACCAACCCACGGTACAAACCTAACGGCCCGATTCACAAACACGGCGTGCATTCTACCGACACTGTCACGGCTCTTGGCTAGTGATAGTGACGGCTGGCGTTTTGAGAGTGCTAGATTTTATGACGAAGATAGACAAGTATTTGTGGATTGTTTAGCGCGAAAGACAATAACAGGCTTCGGTTGGGGATTTCAGTTCTATAAAAAAGTAATCTTTAATTATTTATTAATATTTACGTTTATCCTTCATCGTTCGTTTTCATGATCTGTAATTCATTTTACTGTATCGTCATCATTATTTTTATACAATTATTGTCAGTTTTCGTTAAAGGATATCTACGAATGGAATCTAGTTGTGAGGCTGTTGTTTGTGAATTGGGTGAGTCTACTAATTTTCACTGTTACATCTTTACACTGTTCTTATTAATAGAATTATATATTTTCTGCAGTTTCTTAATATTAGTGTGAACAGGGTTCTAAACGAGGGCGGATTGCATCGCACGATTTCGACCATCGGTGACTATCTTTATATTTGCCCTATTTTTTGTATGGAAACGAAAGAAAAATCATTCGTTCCTTCCCGATCCTTGAGGGATCATCGGACAAATACTGACCATGTATTATCATAAAAAGATAAATAGGTGTGTGGTAGGAACTAAAAGTGCGGCTCAAACCCTAATTTAAATGATAAGGTTGTGAATGATGTAGAATTGCGATTGATCCTAATATGTTGATGCAAAACTAGTTGCCGACTGTCTGACGTAATACAGTATGTGCGATGCGGCCCGCCCCGAGTAACCGATTCTGGGTTACAAACAAATGTTGACTGTTTACTGTTTAACATGGAATTTATTTTGTTTACGTGAAAATAAATCACTAGTGTTTACGTGAAAATAAATCACTAGTGT